>VZTA01006906.1:0-100393 GCA_013398855.1 Mohoua ochrocephala | reverse complement strand
GTCTTTTCCAGCCTTAAAGATTCAATTCCTCTATGAGACCTACAGTAATACAATACTGCATTCCCGCATTATTCATATTTTTATTTCTGCGTGTATAAAGGTTCATATCTTCTATGAAACATTGGCCATTTCCTAAAGCACCTCCCTTTCTGTGTTTGGGTATAGAAACACTGCCAACTGAACCTGTTAAATAACTTCATAAAAGTATTTAAAGCAGTTACAAATTGAAAGTAATTTCATTGGTTCAAAATACAGCCTCTATTGCTTGTGAGGAGGCAAAATCTTGAATCAAGTTATTCCACCCCTGAGATAGTATCCAAATAAACTTTTAAATATTTGCACAGATATATGCTTTAATTTGTAAATGTAGGTAATAGAGTGAGAATTTTATAAGGTAGGTAATAGAGGCAGATAATAGAGTCAGTTGTCCTTTGGCTTTTCCTTTGGCTTCCTTTATGACATTGGACAAATAAATCACCTGTTTTTGGCAAGAAGATGTCGTATAATATCCTTTCCAGATGAAATACTGTTATCAATCTGAGATTAGGAATGGGAACACTAAGAGTCTTAATGAAATTCAAACCACGCTCATACCAGATATTATAGTTATGACAAGCTCACAGAAAACCATTTCAGAAATATTTTGGTGAGCATACAGTGCTCATAATAAATAGATTTTTATTATTTTTTAGTCTATATGTTTCATTTGTGCTTTGTATTTAATTCTGTTCAAAAACTTATATTATTTAGTTGTTTAAAATGCAGGCATTGTTTTTAAGATGCTGAAAACAAAAAATAATCTAACCCTGAAGTCTTCAAATGGACATTTAGTTAATTTACATTGTGTTGTATTTCCAAATTACACAGTCATCATCTGGAGATCAGTTTTATTATGTATTAAATAAGACCATGGTTTTAAAATTAGAGAGGAGGACTTTTTACCAGGTACTGATGAAGACAATAAAAGACCTAGTGACACACATAATAATCATAGCATTTAAACTGTGTCCTTTCATCTTCCTCAATTTCTTCCATAAAGAGAAGTTTAGTCTCTCCACTTGGATTACTGGGCAAAAAGTTTCATCTGCTCTAAAATGAAGGAAAGTTTCTGGAAAACGAAACCTCATCTAAAATACAAAAGGTAGCTCCAGGCAGAATGCACAGAAACATAGAATGTTTCTATGCCCACCAGGTTGGGTGTCTAGGTTTATTACCAAGAAAATGAGAAGATGGAGCAAGAAGGAAAAATCTGTTGCACATCCAGAGAAAGCCCAGTGCACAGCAGCTCACACCCCGCTACAGGGCAGGAGTGTGGCTATGTACATACTCAGACCCAAGAACTACCACAAAGTGTTGCAACCACTTGTAACTAGGCTAATACAAGAATAATATTCAATGCACAGCTATGCAAGAACAATGCCATGGAAAAATATGTGCACGTTGTGTGCAACATGCAGACAGGCCATACTGGGATCATGCTGATACAAACACCTATTTGAATAGACTCTTGGCAGCTCCTTTTTAAGGCTATTTCGCATGTTCACATCACTGTGCTTATTTCTGGAAAAAAAAAATTTTTTTTTCCAAGACTCAACCAAGCTCACTTACGTTGGGAAGCTTCATACTGAAATTGGTTCCCTTTTGTTCCAGTCATTTGCAAAAACATTTGTTTCAGTGTTGGATAAATTATTGACAAACTTTCCTCAAGAATACCTCAGAAGAATCCAGATTGTTTGCAGATCTATGTTCATTTTTGTTATGAAATGAAAATGTTGTACTTAGGTTATGCTCATGCTTTTTTTTACTGCTTCTACAAAACATAAACTTCAGACCTGCTGTGTCCATCAGGGCTGAACTCAGCAATATGCTCTTAAATAATTGCTGAGAAACCTTTATGCTGCCTTATTGAAGTCAGATGGATTTTCCAGAAACAGAACCACTGAAAGTCTTTGTTACAGCAGAGAGAAAGGAGATAGAAAAATGAGATAAGGTATATTGTGGGATATAATATTTTTTTCCCTTTAGTGGCCTAACTTTTCCAGAAAGAAAAAGGTTTTGTGTATTATACAAACAAGACATGTTTACTCTACTGTCTCAGAAAATGTAGCTGGAAAAGACTAAAAAAACTGTGATCTGTTCCTGCTGTTGCTGATAACATCAGTTATTATTTTGTCTTGTCCTTTCCTCCGTGTCTCTGTCAGATAGATTGCCATCACATATCTGGAAAGGGCACGTGTGAAATATATGACATGATTCATTTCATCAAAGGTCAAAATGAGATGAAGCTTTGTCTGACCCTACAAGAACAAGTCACCCACCATAATTGCAACATTTGCTACTGAGAAAACAAGACTGCCAACGCGCTGAAGGAGAAAACAAAAACCTCTGTGGAGGTAATCCAAACTCCATGGCTGTCTCATCCATGCAGTGCGATGGTGTAAGGGCAAAGACAATAGCAAAGAGGGGAAGCTGAGATATATTTCTGTGAAGGTACCACACAGTCCTGGGAGCAGATGCAAGGGAAATCAGGTTTCTCTGCTTTCCCTCCGCAGCTGCGTACAGCAGCTGTTTTAAGCAGGAAAGTTACCCTTCTTCACATGAAATCTCAAACTTTGAAGCTCAAAGTAAAACTTACATTTCCAACCACCACATTGATGATCCTAGTGGGTCCCTTACAACTCAGCACATTCTGTGATTCTGTGACCATGAATGAGGAAGCCAAGAAAAAATACCTGAGGCACATATCTTGGGCTTTCTTCTGTCTGGAAGAAAGAACAAAACCAAACCCCACTCTTAAGTGTTAGAGATCACTGCCTCTTGTCTCGCCCTCCTCTTGGGAAACTGGAGCAAACCAGAGGCTTTTAAGGTTCATCTATGAAAAGAAAACTTCATCTCTAATTGTCGATTTACACAAACACATCATCCCAAAACTGAGCTCAAATGTTGATAAGGAAAAGTGTGGACAATCTGCTTCGCAGACAGCTCACTTAACGGAGCTAACTTGTCCCAGAGCATTAACCTATGTAAATATTCGATTCACGTGGGGCGAATCAGAGAGAGCGGTGACCCCACGTGTTTCTCTAAGGGATGAGTACACAGTACATCGTCAGATTAGAGCTTTCAGCCCTATGTCTGCATTTTAATATATCTCAATAAAAAGGCAGCAAGTTGGAAAGGAAGTTGAGAGCTTGAAATCTCCTCAGATTCTGTGTATTGCTTGAATTTCTCAGTAACCAAGTCAGAAAAACTTATGTGTCATGGAGCGTTTTGGATTTTCCAGTTATATCATTTGGTCTAACAAATACTCTCCTTTGCGTCACTCATATTGTTAGATAATCCTTCCTGGATTAGTAAGGCTATACCACAGCTGCACTGATATAATCAGGACTCGGTATTTTATGCTTATTTTACTTTTTGGTGTATTCAATAAGGACTTTATTTTGCGTTTGGTCTAATTTCTTCTCTTTCAGGCGAGGTATGATGATGTGTATATCATGACATATTTAGCTTCAGGCTAAGAATTAGGGCAGTCTTCATGTTGTGAGCTTTTAGCTTCACTTACCCAGATTCCAGCGCTGGACAGAATGGGGCATTTGACAGGCAGGGGAAGTAATCAGTTTACCTTTTGTCACAGGTGTATTCCTGGTAGTTAGAGCAAATAGATATTGTCAACGGCTGCTTAACATTGCTACTTCCCTCACTTACGTAAAATGTTCTCACTCTTAAATACTCATATTTATCTATATCCTTTAAAAAAAAATCATTCCAAGATTTATACTCCAGTAGATGTACTTAATGGATGCAAAGATACCATCTGAAGTTATATTTCTTACTTGAATTATATGAATGTTCTTCCCTCAACTTATAAGTGTCTCAATGTGTTTCTTTATTTGAAAACAGGTGCAGTGTTTTTTGAAAACTATTATCCTTTACTAGCCTTTCCAGCCAGGAGGAGTGACATTGTCATTTGTTTATGCCAGATGAAAGCTTTTAACTCAAAAACACAGCCTCTCTCACTCACATAGTATCTAATTTATGTACTCTGAAAAAACCAAATAAAATTACAGCAACATTTGCTTTTTAATATCATACAGAAAAAACCCTTCAAAGTCAGCCATGCACGAAGCAAACATACAGGAAGGGATCTTAAATCCTAGCTGCTGACAGATCATGAACCAAAACTGCCTTTTATGTATCTTGAAGAGAAAACTTTATTATCTATGCCATTGGTAGTGGCAGTATAGTCACTGACATCATTATACCAAAGTGCAAGGCTTGGGATTATCTGAAAGGGCTTGTTCATTTATTCATGAAGTAGAACTGAAAGGCTTCTGTGTAGTGTTGAGCCTTTCTTTAATTAGTAAGTCAGGGAAGCAAGGCATTAGTTAAACTTTGCCTGAATAGTACGTTCATTGTTTAAAAGAAAAGAAGAAATCAGAATATTTCTGAAGGAAGAACAAACAGGTTAATCTCAGGTATTTGTTCTTAAAAGGTTGTCAAGAATTGTACTACACTTAATTGCAAAGACATTTTTTAAGCAGATAAAACATAAGGGATGTTGGATTCACTCTAACAATGAGACTAGGCAAACAAATGACTACTCAAATTTAATTTTTTCCTAAAGCCCTGTAGATAGGAATCACTAACCTCCAGCAGAGTTAAAACAGGAACATGTAGAAAAAGACTTGACAGCATGCGTGTCTTCCACAGACCCACCTTAGAAACTTAGAGCCTCTGGAACTGAGATGAATAGCTTTTTAACATCCATTCAGTCAATTAAAAAAAAATCCTATGAGATGTCCTGCAGGTATCTGGTGCACGTGCCTCTAAATTGCTGTTGACCAAAGATAGTTTTCAGTTGATCTGAAGTATCATTTGAAGAATCTTACCTCTTCCCTTCCACGGGCGATTTATCTCTCACGACAAAAAAATATTTGCACAGATTTTGCCCATGAAAATGCTGCTTGCCATTAGTAATAACTTTTATCTATATGCTTGTTTTGTATCAATGGCTAATTTCAAAAACACTGGAGAATGGTTTACATCAACATTCATTATGAAGAATGTAATATATTTTATTCAAAATACAAATTTGAATAAACCTGAAGACATCTAAAGATTCAAATGCTGACACTGTAATTTTATATGCACCTTAATTCCTAATTGACTGCTGACATATTTTTGTGCTTTAACCCTAGAAGAATGATGTATTTCTGAGGTTGTCACAGCTGTCACAAAATAGAAGCTCAGCGTACATTACAGGTTTTCTGAAATACTTTTATTTGTAATAAACCTAGGAAAATTTTGGATGTCAATAGCAGTATCCAAAAAAACTCTACTTGCACTTAGACTTGTGACAATATCCAAGAAAGTTTATATTCTGGCAGGCTCTATTAGAAAATTTTACACTCCAGAGAGCATTATCACATGCTGTCTCAACAACAGAAGTGAGCACTGTGTACATTTCCAGAGGTCATGGATTATGAAATATAGTGCAGGTTAGAATAGAGATGAGAGTAATGGGAGTACATCAAATTAATTTAATTTTAAAGGCAGACAACTTAATGCTGTATCTCTTTCACAAGACAACCTTAAATGTCATAAAATATTTGCAACCCTTGACAGCTTTTAAAATCCCTTAGAGAACATCCCATATAGCTTGTGACCATGATAAGCAAATTGTTGGTAATTTCCAACTAAGCCATTGTGACCTTTAGATAACAGTTAAGTGTGTTTAAAATTCTTCCAAAATCCTGAGGTAATTTTATAGTATTTCAATGTTAATTGTAGCATTAATTTCAATAATAATCAATACTGAAGATTTTTCATTCAGAGTGTTTTAGAATAACATTTAAATTTGTGAATGATGTTGAGTATAACCAAAAGGATAAATACAGCACTCATAAAGAATTAAGTTTCAAGGAAATTCTGAGGGAAAAAAATAGATCTGCATAACACAGCCAAAACTGATTTTGACAATCACACTTGTGTTTTGATGGAAAACCTGGACCTGTTCCTATAAAAAAGATGTGAAGAATGCATTATAATATGTATTGCTCTATCCTTAGATGTCCAAAACCTGTTGAGGACCTTGATTTTTCATTTGCTTCATAAAAGTTACAATTTTTTGATGTAGGATATTCTATTCTAAATCACGCTCTATGAATGTTTGGTGTTATAGATACTGTGGTCATTGTAGAATGAATTCCAGTAACAACTGTGGAACTAAGCAAAAATCCTTTACTGAAAAAGTTTGAAGTGGAAGAAGATACAAAACATAGGTGCAACAGAGAGTGGAAGGAAAGGCTGAAGAATGACAGTATAGAGTCAGGGTTTCCCTAGACAAGTATCATTTTTCATTAGAATCATATAGGAAATCATAGAGGGTTGTCAATTCCATTGGGGATAATGTTCTCCTTGATATTTCCTTTTCCTTTCCAAACTCCATTCTTAGGAACTTCCCATTCTCGAGGTTTCATCTAAGATTTTTTTGTTTGTAGTTGCCAAGAATCTATTCTTCATGAATTTGACAAATCTATTTCTGTACTCATTTGTAGTGTTTTTTTTTTTTTTTCAATTCCTCTGACAATCAGATTCCCAGTTTAGCTATGTGCTGTGGTTGTATGGGAAAGTACCTCCTTTTGTATGTATTAAGCCTACTGCTCACTATTATTTTTGAAGCCCATTATGCTACTAGAGAAGTAAAATCATGATTCTTTAGTCATGTTTGTCATACCTTTTAGGTAGCACAGATTACATTTCGACATCTCTTTCCCGGATGAGAAATGATGCAAAATCTTATAAAGTACTATCATATATATATATANACTAGAGAAGTAAAATCATGATTCTTTAGTCATGTTTGTCATACCTTTTAGGTAGCACAGATTACATTTCGACATCTCTTTCCCGGATGAGAAATGATGCAAAATCTTATAAAGTACTATCATATATATATATAAAAAAATCTTATTTAGGTTTAAATAAGAAACTCCTTGTCTTTCTGATAATTCTTTCCTGAACTTATTCCAATTATACAGTATTCATTTGAGGTTGGATGACAAGAATTTTACTTTTGTATAATTTGGATCAGTTAAGCATTTTGTATTTGACTTAGAAGTATCTTCTTTCAGGACATTAAAAATACCTCTTATAGTCATAAATATTTTTGCAAATATGTTTGCTGTTTTAAGTATAAACACAGCTACAGATAAATTCACAAGTGAATTCAGGATGCATCTTAATCTTCAGTCTTGTCAATGTGGTCCTCTATATTCATGTAACTACATGAATTAGCCACTGTTGCAAAAATTGCGAGTCACATTATCTTTTTGTAATGCTTGATATATGTCAGCAAAAGGATTTCAATAATTCTTTCATTTCAGGGTAAAAAATGCTTTAACATTTTAGTAACCAAGGGATATGACATACTTTTCTTATTCCTTTGAAGTGCACAATTGGCTTCTAAATGAAGGAATTGCACATTTGTATCTGCACTTTCGAATGCAGTCCATGAATATAGCAACTCTGTTCTTGGGGTAATGTAATCCCTGGGGTAGTTAGAAGTGAACTTTTGAGAAGAAGTGCTACCAGTGGGATTTTACAGGGAAAGGCACTTAGGCTATAAAGAGATGTCAAAGAGAAAGAGATAAATATATACAGGGTAAAAATGCATTTGTCAGCTCTGGTTCATCTATGAATTTTTGTTATAATGTCTTCTATGGAATGAGATGTTATTACTAAGTTGTGTATTGCTCCAACATAGCCATCCATTACAGTAAAACAGAAATAGCACATTCCATTAATCACAGACATGAGGTTAAATAAAAATGTAAGCATATCTGGAAAGCAAAAATTCAAGTGTACCTCACCTGGATATATTAAGCAAATGCCTTAGAAGGGGTTACAGGCCTGAGAGAATAATAGTAGTAATAATAAGCAAAGTTTCATTAGCCATGCTTAACTCAGTAATACTCATTTATATTGCTGCAAAGAAATTGATCGTTTGTCTGTCGTAGAGTAAGCAATATATGGTACATAATATTTGGAATCAGATGGAATTTACTGAAAAAAAATGAGGAGTTCAAATTGAATCAATCCATTAGGTTTGATAAATATTCCTTTCAAATCTATTTTTTTTTTTTTACTCTTTACTAAGCTGCTCCTTCAACATTACAGAGATGGATACACACAGAATCCCTGGTCAATTTATTCTCATGTCAGTGGTCATTCCACTCTGTACTTTTATAAAAAAAAAGACTTCCAATATGAGGCAGGATAACTTTGTGGAATATTATACTATGGCTGGCTGACTTTTATATATTAGGGAAGCTTGTTGGAACAATAGCCATTCTCATTTTGCTCCATTGTAATTTTTCCATTCTTTTCCTTATATTTTCATGTATCAATTCTGTTTCTTTCTTTTGAGCTGTTCTTTCTGCCTCCTTCCTGTTCAACATCCGTTTCCATTTTCTTTGCATCATAGTTCAAAAAGCATCATTGCTCCCAGTAACTATGGATATTTATGGCGTTCTGCAAGACTAAAATACAACACTAAAATAACAAAGTCCATGCCAAAGGTTGCAGTCTAAAGGATCAGAAATGTAGTCATTGATGCCTAACTACATTTCTTGCTTGAATACCAGCTTTGAACAGATTTGGTCATGGGGTGAAATTTTTCCTCAGTATTATCAAGACATACTGCTCCTGAGTAGGACTAGTTAACTTCCTGGTTCAATTTGGACACTTCATCATCAAGTTGACTTTTGTCATGCATATCTGCTTGACAGTTTTTGAGATATCTCATTGACAAACATTCTACCCAAATGTTCTAAAACTTGATGTTCGGTGGTTTTTTTCTCTCATCTGTAATGAAAGCTAATACAGTCAACAGCTGACTTCTACCCAACTATCCCAATATTTTGAGTCAAAAGAATTTCTGTAATGCTTTTTCCTGACAATATTTATTTCTTACAGCCTTATCTTTATTTTATTTTTACATTTTACTGCAATACAGCTTCTCTGCGCTGCTATGGCCTCACCTCAAGTCCTGCGTGAAGTTTTGCACACCACAATATAAGATATAAAGCTTTTAGAGAGCATCCAAAGGAGGGCAACAAGGATGGTGAAGGGTCTAGAATGGAATACGTGTGAGGAATGAACACTTGACTTGTTTGACCTTGGCCACTGCTCACTGTTACTCATCCTGGGCATCACCAGCCAGGGTCTTGGTGCATCCTCTGACATTCAGTTTCATGCGTCTACCTCATCTTCAGGATGTGCACCCACTCCTGAAATCTTTCTTCCAACCTGTCTTTCAAAATCTGCTTCTTTTTGGGAACTCTTTTATTTGGTGCCACCTCCTCTTTCCAGAAGAAACCACCCCCAGTTTTCCCAGCCTCTGTATGCTCTAAGCAGCCTATGTGCAGAAACTGCATGCATATTTAGGCTCCTAATTCATCCTGCTTCGTGACTCTGTATTAAATGGAAGAAACAGGATATGACAATTCTGTTTAGCCCAGGCACTTTCAGAATTTAAAACTAGCCCATACAAGTTGCATCTAGGAAGAAGCAGGCTTCAGATTGAGAGGACAAAAGCTCACTTATGGACAATCACATACACAGAATTCTTTACTTCCTGTTAGCATTCACAACTTAAACTACATTTTCACTGACAATACCCATTTATATACAGTCTGATATTCTCTGAAATAAGATTGTCAGACTTTAAAGTCATTATCTAGTGCTGTAGAAAAGGGGTGGAAATGTCTTTTGCAGAGTTTAGTGTGACTTCTAAACTTTCTTAAGGACTCTGCTAGCATTGTCCTACAAGAGTAATCCTATATGCTTTGATCACGGGAAGAGCAATGCAAGGTATATTTTTGAAGGTGCTTTTAATTAGGTTTCACTTTCTACTTAAACTTAAATATATTGATAAGGAAAAGTAGAAGGCAGAATTGATAAAAGACGTGAGAAAGAATAAATTAAATTATTCGAACGAAAAGTTTGTAACTGGGTACAGCTTCTTAAACCTTCACATTTGTCATGGTTTGACGCAGAATTACACTTCCAGCGCACGGAATGTTACTGAAATAGAGAAGGGGAAATAGAAAATTCATTTTTATCTGGTGAAATTTAGGATTATTGAGGAAAACAGAAAACTTCAAGGCAAAACAGGCTCAGACATAACAGTTATGAAATTAAAGCAAACTCCCTGAACAACTCCTCACTTCCAGCCCAACATTTCCTCCTTCCAACCAATCTGCACACTATATAGAGGTTTGGTCAGTGTTTTCATTTCTTAAGTGTCTTTCTTTATGTTTAAGGAGAAGAGTTCCTTCTGATGTGCTGTGGGACTCTTCCCACAGAAGATAGTTCTCTGTGAACTTTCATAAACAACAGCCCCACCCGAATCTGTTGCAGTGAAGAAATCTCTCCCATGGGTTAGCAGTCTTCTCTCAGCTGCCAATGTGGGCCAGTAGCATGGGGTTTTAGTCTTTTAAGGATGAGCTGGTCCAGCCTGAAAGCAAAAATTCTCTTCTTCAATCTCTAAAAGCTTTTCACAGCATCTATAGGCTCTGGCACCTCCTTTTCACAGGCTGCACGTGAATTTCTGCATCCCCCCATGCACTTTAATGAATTATAGAGAAAACAGTTTGTAGTATTACAGTCTTTACCAGGGCTTGCAAGAAGAATTTAAGCTCTGGTTCTGGGAAAGCGCCTCCTCTCTTTCCCTTCCCCCACTGACCTTCAGTGTCGCCGCCATGTTGGCTTCATCCCACATGACTCTATTTCCTTTCTCTCAGACTCTGGACAGGCCATTTTAGCTTTGCCCCATGTGATCTCACTTTCCCTTTCTTTTTCGCACTGTGAAGTTGATCTCACTCAGGCCAGGCACTGGGGAAGAACCCGTCCTGTCTTTCGCTCTCTGCTGCGTGTGGTGGTTTCTGTTCAGCGTGGGCCATGCGGAAGTGGAGGGCCCCGGCCCCAGAAGCCGCACCTTGATGATCTCAGTTGCGCGGCAGCTCACAGCTGTTTCTCGGCTGCCCGCAGCTCTGGGATTGTTCTCCCAGTGACCTGGGCCCCCGCGCCAGGAGGAGGGCTGGGCCCAGGCCCACTCCAGGGGCAGAGCCCAGGGCCTGCTTTCCCCCTCCACTCAGGGGGAGAGCAGGAACAAAAGAGGAAATTCCCACACCTAGCGTGTCTTTAAATATGCAAATCGCAGAAGTGTCATCAGCTTCTCACTGTGCTAGCAACTTGTCCATCAACTAAGTTGCAACCTACCACAACATTAAACATCATATCAAAAAAGTTCATCTTAGCGCTTCCTGCTGTGTGTGTATGTGTATAAACCACAGAGTTTTCTAGAATCTCTGGCAACTGATGTTGCAATGTGACTTCCATTTGAAGGGTTAGCTACTTCCGAAAATGATTGCTTTATGTGTAAAAATCTTAAACCTGTTTCTGAACAAGGTTTTGGATACTTTTTGTTTATTGCTCTAGTCAATTCATAGCAGTGATTTTTTGCCTCCTGGTGGGAAACACAAGCAAAAATATCTCTGCAGTGCTCTCTCAAATCTTACAATTTTATTTCATGCTTCTCCCATTCTCATTAAGCTTTTTAATCTCTTAATATCGTACTTTCTCCTTAGCCCTTTTAATATACCTTTGTTCGTCGTTACTTTCATCTACTTCATACCCCATCCTCTCAGCCAAGCCACAATTTTGTCATTTCAGAAATCATTTTTCTGACATGTCTGCCTCTTCCCATCTGTCTCCACTCTTCATTTCTGTTTGGTGCCATCACCAGTGTTCATTATGGTTTCTATGTTTCTATTTTGCTATTACTAAAGGATTTCACATTTGAGAACAGCTTGTAATGGCATAAACTAATGTGAAATTTTTTTATTTGGCTGATGAGTTAATATCATCACTGTCTTTTCTATTTCAATAATGGCAGAAAAAAACCCCAATACATGTCTCAGTAGGTAATTAGAATAAGAAATCAGCGAGAAAAAGGAGGTGAAGAAAGGTCCTAAAAAATTACCTAATCAAATTCTTGTTTCATGTGCTTTTTCTCTTTAGGAGATTGAATGTGTCAGTAAAAGAGTTAACAGAAAATTCAAAGGTTTTGAAAAATGCTCTATTTCAGCTGTATCCCTTTCCACAGTGCTTGAGAAAAGAGAGCCAAGGTTCATTTACGTAAGTGAAAGCAGAGTGTTGACCTTTGACACTTGGTTTTCTTTTTGTGTTGTGTTCTTAGGTGCTCAAGACAGGATTTGGATGTTGTGTGAGTCTGTTTCCTGTGTATCTGAATTTCATATGTATATATAGTTAGCCAGAGCTGTCCTGTGGTCCATCTCTACTCATATTGAAGGAGATTCCAGGCATTTTTTGCCAATTTGGAGTCTACTCAATGCCTTGAGAATTAGAAGTGCTCCAGTCAAAGCTCACATTGAGGGTGTTTTTGTAACAGCTCTGGTTGCGTGGAAAATCTCCAGTGGCCTCTTTTAAGTGGCTGATAGACCTCTTAGTACTATTAATAGGAATTTAATATGAACCATACTTGGAGCACAAATTATTAGGTGTGTAGAGGGAAGGAGATCATATGGAAAGGAGTTGGATATCACAGCTCACATTTACTGGCTCAGGAAGACTGCAAAACATTCAGACCTTTATTGCAAACAAACAACTTTAAAGCAGGTTTCATCCCTATTAGGCTATAATTAAGGCAAAGGACAGGATGTTCTGAAAGCTCTTCTCACATGTCAAAGGGCTAAGGGGAATATAAAGCCCTACAGAAGATCTAATTCCAGTGTCTCACTTAACTTTACAATCTCTATCACAGTAAGAGGGAAAGATTCAGCGCTGCCTCTGGGGTTCTACTAAATCTGCCGCTTGTGTCTCTTTCAGAGAAAGAACTTTTCTTTCCCTGCAACCTGTAATGACAATGCAGTGGCAGGCACCATCAGTTATTAAAGTGGTGTTCAGGCCTCTTCTTTGCTTCCACTGATTTTGGTGAGGAAAGAGAGGAAACAGCTGGGGTGAAGTAAATCTGAAATCTGCAGCATTGGCAAAGAAGCAACTGCCTTACAAAACGTCTCTGCAGGCTGCATTGCAGAGTGCTGACACAGGCCAGGGTGACAGGTACTTCCCCAGTTGTGTGTTTCAAGAGGAAAAAGGGAGGAAAAACCCACCAATCAACAGCAACAGGGTGAATTTTCTTTGCTCTTTTGGCAGCGATGAAAACAAGAAAGATCATGAGTTCGATGTAGTACTTCCCATCAGTGTCATAATGACTCCATATCAAATATGGGTGATCCAAGGCATCCAACTACCCAACACTGTTTATACTATAGCATACCTGAAGAGCAAAGTGTTTTTTACAGTCTGACAGGCTGCTGTCAACCTCACTGATACTGTCTTTTGTACTCTGAAACACAAACCAGGCATATCTATTAATTTATTATTTTCACCCCTATTAAAAATATCAGTACTTTATGAAAGAAGGAAAAGGATAAGTCAGCATAAGGACAACAATGCAGAGTGGTGCATCAAGACTGGGGGTTAATCAGCACCAACAGGGTCAACACTGTTTCCAGCAGGTGTGACTCACAGCCACATTCCCTCAGGAAACATGCATGCCATGATAGTTGATTTTGGCCGATCATTCCTCTGGGATTTTCAGGAGATGAGTATGTAAATTCCTATTGGGTTAGTGGTGTAAATCTGTCTCCCATTCTCCTGTGTTAGGAAATTATGCTCTCTCCTAAAACGTGGCTGCAAAATAGCTGTTCTTTCTCCCCTTAATTTTTATTTTAGTTAGGTCTGAATTTTGCTTGAACAGTTGGTTTGAGTGTGGATATATTTTAATTTTCTGCAGGGGGTTAATTTCATTTCTTTAAACAAATTGTTATTCTCAATATTACCTACGAGTACTTATGTGTTAGCCTTTGCTATCAAATCTTTTGCTAATGGTGTATTTTTAATGCTTCAAAATTAAATGAGAATAAGAAATTTATCTGATTGAATTAAAAGAGCCTGAAAAAAAGAATGTTATTTAGGTAAAAGTCAAGGAAGATCTTTTTTAGCAGGAAAAAGAAGCACTTCTGAAAAGGTTTGGTTAACGGATGTCACAAGGTTATTTACAGATAATTAGTAAATGAGTTTAGAACAGTTTTACACTAATATAGCCTAGAAAAAGGATTTTAAAAATACACGGCAGGATGAACCTTAATATTGCATTTAGCTTCATTGCACCTAAAAAGACAAGACAGATAAAACATTCCTGCAAGGAATTTTTTTCCATCAAAATGCAAGCCATTTTGTCTCTTTCATCTCTATTTGTTATGTTTGACATTTGCAGAGAGAAAACTAAGATCCAAGAGGTTATACTCGGTATTGCAGCCGTATTTAATTACTTCTTAAGACTTCTAGAATGCCCTGACCAATTATCCTGCTTCTTCAAAATTGCTTCATCATCATTCTTTCGCTACTTTATCTACAGCATGAATTTCCTTTCTGCCTCTCTCACACTGTCCCTGCAAAAGCTTTTGCATTATCACCCTCTTGTCTGTTGATCTCCCATGCCTGAAACTCGTGGCACTTCATAGGTTCAGCTACTATAGAGTGGATCAGGTCTCTCCAGACCCGATACCAACTATCTCTTTCATATTATCTAGCTCATCAATCTCCCTCAAATCACTTCTTGATGCATTTCCACCACCACCCTCTGCAAAAACATTTTAATTTTAACCTCTCTAAAGATTTCGACATTTTCTCACCACTTAGGGTATATGCTGTCAGTCAGTTTTTAATGTTCCTAAGCTGGTTTGCTTGTGTCTGACCTACATTGCAAGGTCCTTGGGGTAAGTTCTGTGTCCTCTTACTTGTTTGTACAATGCTAAGAATACATTCACCACTCAGTCAATAATACAGTACATAATAAAATACTATCTATTTTAACACCGCAGCTGAACTTTGGGGACAAAAGGATGTAAAAAGACAATTGGCAGTTTGGGAAATTGCTGAATTTACAGCCTAAGGGTGGAAGAAATCCAGTTTTCCTAGGGCAAGTGGGTTTTTTTCCTCCTTGTATATCACTTATTCACAGTATTTTTTTATGTAATATGTTTGGACTTACCCTCCAGTCTCAAGGAGATGTCAAGGCAACTGCATTTCATATTCTTTCAAACTTTTTTCTACTTCCATTAAAAAATAGTTTGGCCCATTAGCTTCAGAGCTGTACTGAAGCCTTACAATCAACCCTGAAACTAGATAAATTAAATTTATGTTTTATTGTAACCTTAACACTTGAACTCCATTTACTCATCTTCATTATTTTCCCATCTCTGTTTCTTGAGTAGACAGAAAACTTCCCATCAAGATTGTTAAGGACAATTTCATGTTAATGAAATAATTTTTCCTTTCCACAGTTTCAAACCAAAGTGACCCAGCATGTTGCTGGGCTATTCACTCTCCTCTTCTAACCTTGAGCCAGAGATGTAAGGTTTTGACCAGTGTTAATATGGTAACAATAACCTCTTGGAACAAATTTTGACTTTAAGAGCAGATGCATGACTGCATGCATTTCTTGTATGAAGTTTTAGGAACTAGATTACTTCTTTTTTACACAGGCATTACCTAGACATGCTACTATGCTATCACTTTACTCTAAAGTTAAATAAATCAGAGAGGACAAGAGCAGATGACTGTTCAGTGCAATTAAAGCAACTAAAATTAGAAAGGCAACCCAGCTCTGGAGTTCTCGGCACAGGAAAGACATGGATGTGTTGGAGCAGGTCCCAACAAGGGCCACAAAGATGATCACAGGGCTGGAACACCTCTCCTGTGAAGAAAAGCTGAAAGACCTGGAGTTGTTCAGCTTGGAGAAAAAAAGGTTCCAAGGCCTTATTGCAGCTTTCTAATACCTAAGGGGGGCAAACATTCAGTAGGGCATGTTGGAATAAGACAAGGGGGAATGGTTTTACACTAGTTGAGGGTAGATTCAGACTAGATATAAGGAGGCATTTTTTTAAAATGAGGGTGGTGAAGCAATAGAATAGTTGTCCAGAGAGGTGGTAGATGCCCCATCATCAGAAATATTCAAAGTCAGGCTGAATGGGGCCTGATGTAGTTAAAGATTGCACTCCTCGTTCCAGGCGGTTTGGATGAAATGACCTTTAAAGTTCCCTTTCAGCTCAAACTGTTCTGTGATTCCATGGTTCTACATTTTTCACACTTGCACTTCATCCACTCAAGACTTAGTTACTCTAAGATCAGACATAGACTACATAAGGAAATACAGGTCAATGAAAAAGGGTTTCATATTACACGATTTTACATCTGGCAGCTGAAATCCAGTCTGCTCACTAAACATGAATACACACAGACTATTCCAGCACCTGTTAGCGTGGGCTGCTACAATAGCTTTAGTCATGTAATTGTCCTTTCCTTTTGCTGTTTCAAACAGGTGAGAGATGAATGAAAGTTAACAGTCTGAAATTTAAAGAACAGGGAAAGCAAGTCAGAAGGTGCAGCCTCTATTCTTTACACTGTTAACAAGACTTATTGTATGACGTTAAGAGGCACTTAGCTTTTCTATTTCCAAATCTGCAAATTAAATTAGTACTTGCCCATCTCATTAGTCAGAAGGTAAATTCAATGATGTGCGTGGAGTGTTTACAAATTTTTAGAATAAAAGCTTCCTACAAAAAAATGACACATAATCTGATATGGAGTCATAGAGTCGCAGATAATCATTCTATCACAGATTTGATTTTGCTATTGATTTGTTTAGAGTATTTTTTATAAAATACGCAGGGTATACTTGCTTCACTGTTTATGAATGTCTATCTGCAACTGAAGATGCTCAGGTGTTCATTCACACGTATGACTTCAGATGATAGTGCCATATAAATATTGTATATTCTTCATGTTATCTGGCTTTTTTCCTTCCTTTCAATATTTTCTAAGATGCTAAATTAAAGAAATAATTTATTCTGACCTCTTTGTGCCCCATGAAAAAATTTCTTGCCCAATCCTGCTTGTAAATCCAGAACTAGTAAAAAATTTTTATAAGGAACCTAGAGGCCATATATTTCTCATGTCCTGTTGAAAGCCAGCTCATTCCCTTTGTTGAGACAAGCATCCTTATTCAAAGACCTTAACACAGAGGTGTTAGCAGAGATAGGTACCTAATACTCAGTTCAGATAAAGCAAAAATGATACCTGTGTGTCAGAGGAAACAAGCTGATGTGTGAGGGTTATTTCTGCTCCTCTATATATGTAATCCAGAGGTCCAATTAGATGCAGAAGTGCCAATGATCAGAGCATCTGACATAATCTTTCCTTTCCATTTCCACCTTTCCCTGTGTCTTTTCAAAAAGCTGATCAATATTTTTTCCTGAAGGTGTGATTATTACACCTCATTCTGTCCAAATTTTCTCTTCAATCCTACTTGCGAGTGAAAAATTATGAATGATAACAATAAATGGTTTTCACATTTGTAGAGAATTACCAAAGTTTGGAAGCTTTGCCTTTCTATCACCTTCTAATGAGTCTTCCTTGGTCTTTAAATTACATCTTGTGTGATATGACATGATTTCAGAGTAGGGTTTAAATGCAAGGTATGCATTTGTTATTTATTAAAGTTTGTCTGAATATTTCCAAACAAGATAAGGAATATCGAAGACATGTTTTCAGGTCTATAACTCCTTCAATTGATTTCTGTATGCAGCAATGACAGAAATCATAAATATTTTCATATATATCCTTGGAACCCAAGAAAGTCTTCTTGAAGACCATTTATTTATATCACAAAGATAGCTAATTAACTCAATCTGAAAGAGTTATCATTTTACTTAGCAACTGTACTCTATTGTACTCTACTCCCCCTTTTTATAATCTATTAAGGAGAAGTGCTGTCAGCATGATTCTTCTCATACCCATTTATTCATAAGTGATAGAAGCTTGAACTCTGTAAATCAGTTTAGTTCATAAAAATGAGAGGTTGATAATAGATAGGCATACAACAAGCATCACTGCATAAGCTTTTTGTCATATCAGTTGTTGTCAAAGTTGTTCAGTGAAACACATTCATAGCAACTCAGTACACTGCTTCATTGAAGCCTAAATATATGCAGCCTTTCAGCTCCCGAAGTTCAGTCACAGAATTTTCTTTCCTTTTCTCTGTTTTCTCTGTCAATAAAACATCGCTAACATCAGATTTTTGTACAGTACATTAGGTAGAAAAAAAGTAAATCTTTGTAACTGCTTCCTCTGCACAGTTGCCATACCTGACATCAAATGGCATGGTATCTAAAAAGTTGTGATGTCTATGCCAATTGATTTATACTGTGGATATTCCCATACATCTCCATTTTATGATGAAGCTTGTCTGCAAAAACATCTCACTCTTTGTACTTGTTCTGGTTTTCATTTGTAGTGTCCCAGATACAGCACATTATCCAGCGAGTCTGCATTTTAAAAGAGAGGGTAACTGCTTTTCTTTGCATAACATTTTTGTGAAAAAATTTCTAGAGGTTCCATAGGTCCTTTTGATCTTGAACATCAAAATCTGTGCTAGCTGCAATACAGCAGTTGATAGAAGCCTTTGCATTACCAACTGACCAGAGCAGAGTGAGGGACCATGGTTTAATTTGCTGGTGTTACGGTTCCTAGACCGCAAGTCCACCTCATGTCTTAACCAGATGTGATACTTGTAAATTGTCACTTGCCACTCATAGGCATCATGCAGCTGTAGAGAGGTTCTGGAGGATCCTGTACCTTCATTTCAAGTGGTCACCTGTAGCTGGAGCCCTGTTAGGTGGCTTCCATCCTGGCTCTAGCAGGAGGGAAATCACTTTGATATCACCAGTGGTGTGCTCAAGTGAATATTGCACAATATTTAAAATATTACACATAGAAGTACAAGGTAAGTCTACAACTAGAAGAAAGCCTCTAGGGCCCTAAATAGCTAATTTAAATATAAAACTTCTTCATCTTGTTTATGACTATCCTCTCTCATGAAGATATTTAAAAATATAAGGAATAATCCTAGAAAAATTGGTTTTTTCATCACAGCGAACTCTCCAGAATGCTGCCAGATATCATAATTAAGTCCAGCTATGCACATGGAGCAAAAATATTCCAGAGGAAATTTGCTCTTTAAATTTAGCATGGTCTATGTCCAATAAAAATCACCAATAAAAGCAGTAGATTGAGCAACCCAGTATATATACCAACCTGAATATTGATAAGCTTGCCAATACAAAGTGAGCGTTAATTGTTCTAGGAACCATAAAGTCTACTAAGGATTCAGTGACCTTATCACAGATTATTTTTACTGCTACAGTGAAAACAGGAACACGACTTTTCCCTTCTGTTTTGACTTCCTTCTTGTTAAATCTGTAATCTTTTCATCATTGCCTGTGTTTAGAACCAGGTAGATTTAAATCATATCTCAGTGTTAAAAAAAAAAAAAGTATTCTTCAAATGAAATTCCTTTTCCACTGCTCCCTTTCCAGTGGGAGACTCAATTCATACAGTACTAAAAGTGATAGAAAGAGTAAAAAAATTTGAGGTTGATTACGTCTTATTCAGTCACACCGACAGTCAACAACTACATGTGTTAATGCTTTAATCTCTACTGATTCCCTCCTTCATTAAGTAAAGCATATATTACCTGTGCCTGAATATTTTATATATTTATTATCAGTGGTTTATATTGACATAATTCCATAGATTAATGTCACAGTAGAGGAGAAAGGAAAATATAGTAAAAACTTTCATAAAATATCAGAAAGATTCCTGCACACTAGGTCATATTACAAGTTAAAAAATCTATGCATGAATGGCAAACCAATGACATATCAAGGCAGGAACTACAATAAGACATTTTGAAACTTTCTAGTTGTAAGTTCTAGGGAAGGGACAAAAGTCAAACATTAAACTCCAGCATATTAACTAACCCATTTTCCCAAAAATACATTCAGAAAAACACACACCCAATTACCATATTTTATGGTAATAATAAAAAAGTGAATACAGACTTGTAAACAGTGTTGTTATTTGCATTTTCCATTATGACTTTCATACTGTAAATTAAATTATATATTTATATATTAGTATAACTTGTTTTCACCATATTAATTTGTTTGTTTATTAACATTTTGCTGCTTAAATATATAAATAAATCAAGGGGAAATAAACATATCCAGCTGTTTAATCAGATTGAGCACTGAACTTCCAGAAAAGTCAGTAGGAAGTTTGGACTTATATCAACAGTATAATAAGAGGCTAAAGGAAATTACTTCTAAAATTATGATATATTAATATAAGATAGATATGTAAATACCCTGTTGGATCCAATGTTCATCTCATTGTCCTGAACACAGGCTTTTTACCCAGTGCACAGCACCAATTCACAGAGCGAGGTGAAGTACTTCCCATTTTATTCTAGTTTGCACAAAGTAGGGAGCAGGTGGTAACCCTCAAAGGGCTGGCTCACCAGCCATCAAACCTTTATGTTATTTATACATTTTAACAAGCAAAGGCCTCAGCATTCGTTGGTTACAAATTGCATAACTTTTCTATTAATTAATACTCGAACCCCTATTTGCCATTTATATCTCTCACTTCTCGTGCTAATTCTTCCATAGGCACAGTTCTTCTCCCCGTTTGGGTCTGGGGTCTGTTTTGAGTAGGTGGTTAATGAGTCAGTGGTCGCAATCTCCCACTGCCAGAATTACCTTCCCCCTAGTTACTGCTCAGTTCTGCTGACTTCACTCCCGATGGCTCTCATCCAGACAAACCATTCATCCTGGGATAGTCTTCTCTTTTCCTCAAAAGATTATCCAATCATACCTTGTACAAATGCAACTGCTTAATCATAACTTTCCAGCTACAGCTACTGATAAACAACTAAAAAAAATTGCAGTTTCATTCAAATCTTGAGGGGCTCAAATCCTGGGGGGGCTCAATATCAGTCTGAAAGATTAAACACACATCTTGCCATCTGCCACTCAACCGGATGGACTCAGAAAAGTTTGGTGATTGAGGTTCTGTCTGGGTAGGTGGAAGGTTTGTGTATTTATGTACCTAGTATCTGGGAAGGAAAATAAATGGTTTGTCTGCTGAGCAATTTAACTGAGGTAGGAGACAAAAGGGGAGTGTCTTTCTTCTGCTGGATTTAAGGCTTCCCCTCTTGACTCCAATCAGAAAAGTGGATAACTTCCACAGTACTGTTTTGAAGACTCAGAAATGTAAGTTGTTACACATTTAAAAATGCTCTTTTCTGAGTGCTTGTGCAGACACTGTTGCTAATCTGTGTCTTGTGACCGCCGAAAGAGGATCTGTTGCAGAAGTATATTCATTTAATTTACAAAAGAAAGAAATTAGCAGAATGACTAAGGAAAATCCACCTTTTCATAGACACTCAAAAGCTGTAATACGCCTGTGTGAGCTCTGAGAAAAAGGGTAAGCACCCAAGAACTGACTTGGCATGCGATGTTTTTGGTAATAGATTTTTCATGATTCACCAAAACTGCTGCATAAAAATACAATTGGCATATTGGGTAAGAGCGAGTGATACGCAAGATACAGCAGCACAAGGCCTGACTGTTTCTGTATTTACTGAGGCATTTTGCAGCATGATAGACAAAGCTGAACTAACTGTGATTTACCGAGTTCAAAGTAACCACAACAGCAAATCTGGTGATACAACTTAAGCATATGTTATAAAATCCTGCCAGTGACACTGGGTGTCAGTATGGGACAAACATTATGCCACTGCCATCTGCACCAGTGAGGGGAAAAGTAGTGCAAATATGTTTACCATGGGATGATGAAACACAAAAGGCTTGATATCTACAAGTTAAGAGAAATGAGAGGTGGTTTTAGGAAATCGAAAGGAAGGTGTAGCTAACCTATAACCATAGCACTTTGCAGCACAAACAGGTTTCTGTCCATGAGGCAGCTGTGGGTGGTGATCACAGCAAAGCCTACATAGCCACCTCTAAAACAATCTGACCTGGACCCTGCCAAAAAAGGCAGTATTTTAGAGAATATTGTGCCAGACACTTGTTGTTCCTGCTTCCAGGCAGCTATAAAAGAAGGTATCCTTGATATGGTTCTAATTTGTGGCAGTAGACAAAAAAGCTGCCTACAGAAGCATGACCAGAAGAATGCAGAATTGCCTTTTTCCTAGCCCTGGCCCTGCTGGCTATCTGGCAGGAATGGCCAGAGACATAGGTAAGAGTTCAGTGCAGAAGGCTCCCTGACACATGGCCTAAAGAAGAAAAGAAAATACAGCTAGCAAATCTGCACCAAGGAAATAGTGGCTCTTGAGAGCAAGTGAGATTATTTTAGGATAGAGTGGATTAAAACTTCCTGTAGCTGGTGTAAAGGAATTATCCCTCTCTACAATTATCAGTTGTCAGTGGTTGTTGCTGACCTTTATTATTACTCTTAGGTATTTTCTTTCCAAAGCTATCAGTCAGAACAAACACAGTAATGTATGAAAGTGTCTTTCTGCTTGAGAGGCAATTCTTTTAAAAACATAGATGAAAGGATGATGGGTGTCTTATACCTTCATAAGCTTGTATTTAGTGCTAAGATTGTATTGAAAGAGCACAAATATTGAGAGTATTCCAGCTCCTGACTCAGTTGTTGAAACAGGAAACGGAGACAGAGATCAGTATTTGAGCTTAAAGCGTCTCCAAACAAATTCAATTCTATTTGAGCAATTTTCCTTCTGAATTTTTTAACTATTAATATGACATCATTAAACACAACTAAGTTTCACTAATACTAATAACATAAAGGGGCAGAAGAGCATTAAGTGAAATAATACTTAATTGCAAATCTATTTTTATCCTGAGACCAATCTCACCAGTTGTTATAAATATTTTACCACCCCATTAAGCAAGAAAAGAGCAGAAAATGAAAGACAACTGTCAGAAAACAAAAACAAAACCAACCAAACAAACAAACAAAAAAAAAACAAACAAACCAAAAACCCCAAAACCCAGACAAACAAAAAATAAACAAACAAGCAAAAAAAAAAAGAGAAAAAACCAAAACAAAAAAAAAAGGTGTGAATTCAGACCAAATTTTCACAGACATGTTTCAAATTCTCAGACATAGGTGGAAAATCACTACATGTTTTCAGCTTTGGTAGGATGAAAATCTCACAGAAATAGAATTATTATCACAATATGAAACAGTATTTTCAGACTGCCTTCTTATCTACTCTTCTGCAGCAACTACAGCAGCATCCAATGAGAAGAGAAACACTGTCATTTTCTTTTTCTATCTTCATCAATTTTAATGTTTTCTCATTATTATCTATTAGATCTTTCAGTCAGGGCTCAAAGTTGGCTTCCACACTTGTTCACAAAGCCCTGAGTTAAAGTCTTGTGCTGTTCAAAACCTTTTGGATGTACTGCCATTGGCTTCAGCACTGAATTTCAGTATTCCAAGGAGATGTCCTGGTCGATAACTATATCTCTAATAGTACATCAAAGTTTTTTGTAGTTCTTGACATTTTTTTTGCTTCAGATTGGATTAAATAGAGTTGCTGAAAGTGAAGGCTGGAAAACACTGTCAGTGGTTATGGAAGGACCACATGTGTTATCCATATTAAGCCAGAAGCAATTTTTTACAGAAGAACCTCTTAAAATGCTTAAAATGCAGGTAAGAACGAGGGAAAAAAAAATTTCAAATTTCAAATATTGTTGCTATTCTTATCTGCAAACTGCTGTAAGCCCATGATGCTCTGTCTTCAATTTTAGCTCTGTGAGTACTGAGAAAACAACAAAAAATTACATAAACCATGGTACATAGCAGCAGTGGAATGCCAATAGTGTCAAAGAAAACAGGTAGGTCATGTCGGTTCCCCATGAAATCTTTGACTGCAGCGGTGGCACTAAGGATGATTTATTCTGTGAGACTAATTTCAGCATCACACCATCTTAGGGAAACCCCTCTGTGACAATCTGGCTTTTAAGCGTCAAGGATTACTTCCCTCTGGGTGTTTGCAGCTGAGGCAGGTTGACTATCCCAGGAGTTCAGGGGATCCAATCACCCAGGCCGCATGGGTTTTGTAGCTGTTACCTACCCGTTACCAGAAAATGCTCCAAGTTCCCGGTCAGCCAAAGACATCTCCCAACAATGTCATGTCAAATGCACTTCCTTACACTTCTCAACATTTTCCATTGGTTACCAGCAAATACTGCTGTTAAATGTGATTACAAAATTTTCATTCATCCACTGTGGCAAGGTTGTCTAGCAGCAAAACAAGCTGTTGACACAGAACTAGAAGTTCTCTCCTTGGATTATCCTTTCCCTTCTGATCTTTTTCAAAATGTCTGTAGCCGGACTTCAGGCAGCAATGAATGATGCATTTTACTGCATGACTGCCAAAACCTGACTCCATGTAACAGCCATCATGAGAAGCAGTCACTTCCGAAGAACAGTACAAAGAGCTTTTTTTAGGACCTTACTCTCTCTCTGCCAAATGTTTAGGCACGTAGTTGGCCTGTGCGATAGGCAGCCATGCCTATTGCTATGTCTTGCAAGGTTTCAGCTTATCGCTGAGTGCCACAGCAGGTTTCAGGCTCCTTTTATCAAATCCAAAAAGGAGCGAAGGAGATTATGAAAAATAATATTTCATACTGTCCTAGGCCTAGATCAACAGGACTGAGAGGACTGCCAAGTTTCAAAGAAACAGGGTTATTCTTTAGACAACCACATTGTCTAAACTCTCTACTTCATGAAGAGGTAGGTCTGGGAGACCTCACTGTAGATAACCACATTATAAGAATATAATCTTTACCTTTTTCCTGAATTTCAAATGTAAAAGCACCACTTACTCCTCAGGAGATCACATTTCCAACTTATAGCAATTTGTCATGTATCTCATCATCACCATAAAAATGTGTTTCAGACATACACTATATTACTGTGAATGTAAACATTGCCGTTACAAAGTTGTTACCAACAGTTGTATGATTAATTGCATCATTTTGTTGAAAATTAAAAATGTATAAATAAAAATGAAGGAAAGATATACACACATACTTCCATCTAAAAAAACCCAACATCTAATTTTGACAGTGATCTGAGGGAAAACCAAAGAGCTGCAAGGAAAGGCAGGAATCACGTTCAGCTGCATACCTGATAGCCTGAAGACCCAAAGCATACATGTCGTAACAATTTGGTGTTGCATCATTACCTGAAAGCAAAAACTATCTTACCACATGACTCATCTTCCTGAATCACAAACGTGTAAGCCATTTCCATTACACACATTCTGTCAAGTAATGAGGTACTTTTTGGTAAATATTGGTGCTAAAAGTGCATTCAAATGGTTCTCTGACAAAATCCATCTCTCTCGTGCTTACAAATCTGTAGTGACATATTTCCTCTGGAACTGCAATAAAAATGTCTGAGAATAGAAAAATTTTTGATATGTGTCATAAAAACATTATTTATTTATTTGCCTTACTTTGATATTAACTGGATATCTTATCGTCTCCGTTTGAGAGACAGTCACCCCAGGACACTTCTGTTCAGAGAAGTTAAACATCAATCGTCTTGAGACTCAGCCTCAAGTTCATCTACGAAGATGCATTATCATTGTTGTCCATAGTAAGCAGAATGTCTTCGAGCAATGATATGTGATATGCCAACAATTGGCACTTAAGGGACATGTTTTAGTGATGGATTTGGCAACTGTATGTTTACAGTTAGGCTCTGATCTTAAAGGCCTTTTCCAACTCAAATGATTCTATGATTCTATGAATTGTTGTTATCTGCAAATAAAATATGATTAAACAAAGAAGACAATTCTAAAAGTAAAGAAAAGCATTATCTGATTCTCTATCCTTGTATTTTTTATTTCTTCCACTCCCCTTCTTCCTTATCACTTTCTTTCTAAATTTCCTTGTCTTTTTCCTGTTTTAATTTGATGTCATTGTCTTTCACCTTACAATTTTAATTTTTAGATCCAGTTATTTCTTTGCTGGGTAATGAAAATGGCAAGTCTTTTGTCAAAATAATTATATAATTAATATAATTAAATGTGGTGACAAATCATATATATTGTTGAACTACATAACAATTAATAGCTAGAGGAAAGCTTTGAAAACCTTCTCCTATGACAAGTTTCCAGGATTATTTCTTTTAAGAGATTTTTATGAATCATAAGTTACTTTTAGTACAAGATTATAAACCTAATGGTACAATTAAGTCATTTGAAGCCATGAAGTTGATTGTGAAATACCTCTCTGCAATATTATTATAGAGAACACACCTAACAGGCTGTATTGGCAGTCCTGTTGAATTTGTTCTTTCATCCAGCATTAGCAGCAAAAATATCTCTCCACTTTCTTCATCCCATGTATGTACCTTTGCTTCAAAATTACTTGCAATTGTTTTTTAAAGTATGATTTCTCAGTGCTTTGAAAGCCTCTCTTTTGAAAGCCCATTTCATTAGTGCAGACATGAATGAAAATTGAGTATTTTACAATCTGCTTTTTAGCTGATGTTGAGTTCCAATAAGTAGACATTCTCAGCAACTTTAAATATGTAGTGTCAAATTCAGAGATGTAAATATTGTGCTGTAGCATGGATTTCCTTGTACTCTGAGTTGCCTGTGTTGTACTGTATTGTAATTGTGTTATATTGCATGGACTCCCTTAATCCTGCTTCCCTCAACCCACGTCTGACTTGGTGGAATTATAATCTACATACAAAACACCACAAGGAGGCAAAAATTAAATTGAAAAGGGGGTGTACATTATATGAAGGAGTTGATCAAAGAAGAGGAGTTAAAAGCCATCAAACTGCAGATCAAGTGAACGTTGGCAATAGAAGAAAAAGAACAAATACAGACAGTTTTGATTTAGAAAATTGATAGACAGTGCTAAACATAGAAAGTGGGGGGAAATGAGACTGCAAAACTTCAGGGAAAACACCTGAAGAATTGGTAGGAACAATGTCAAAACACTGCAAGTCAGCTGTCACAGCAGCACTTTACAGAGAGGTGAAATGTAAAGAAAATCAAAAGTACCCTACAGAGGACAAAACATGGATGCCATAAACTTGCAATCTCTGTTACCGTGGAATGAAAAGTGGATGAATACCCACTTTTACGCATGCCAAACTTGCATACAGGATAAAAGAAGAGCTTGGCATCCACAGAAGTCCTCTAACTGTCGACTTACACCCAAAAATGACAAGCTGCCAATACACCCTGCAGCGGCAGCTACTGTTGTTTGTAGACGCATTCTCCCTGCAAAACCTACATGCACGTCAGAGAGAGACTTGTGGC
Organism: Mohoua ochrocephala; assembly: GCA_013398855.1. Lineage (NCBI taxonomy): Eukaryota > Metazoa > Chordata > Aves > Passeriformes > Acanthizidae > Mohoua > Mohoua ochrocephala. The sequence continues at coordinate 73,059 of VZTA01006906.1, read as the reverse complement.
AGGCTGTCCAGGACAGAAGGCAATTAACCTGATTTTCATATCAATTTAGAGGTCCATAATGATGCAAAGCCAGGGGATTAAAAATTGCTCCTCCTTGGTATATCTGTTTGCATAATTTTATAACTGGCTAAGGCAAGGGAAAACATTCCCCCTTCTACTCAGCAACATGGTTGTGTAAATGGTGGATGTGGTAGAGGTGAGATTCTCAAGTTATTATTCTGGATTGACTTTATCAGGGAATTCTCTCACTGTTAACAACTTGTCCTTCCTTAGAAAAACGAAGGACAAGGACCTCGTTTGAGCATTGTGTTTTTCTTTTAATTACTTGCTCTGGGCATTATTTCTTGAACTTCTTTTAATATCTGTTGGCTGGAATTTCACGGAGAACAATGATGTCCAGCAGACCCTTAAGGTGTAAATGAAGCTTATTTGAACCAAAAAAAATGGGTCACTGGAAGTTTCAATATGAGCCAAATTTCCTGTTGGTGTAAATGGACATCTGTTTCATTTGAAGACTGCATTATGAAGCACCTTTATGGAAGCAAATTTTTAGCTTTCATAATTTTGTACTCCATGAAAAATATTGTTGATCCACTAAAAGGCTCCACTTCTTCTTCAAATGAAAATGTGTCTAGTCACACTTGCAAATTGATTTCATGGCTTTAGGTGTAAGATTAATAAGTAAATGCTATGGCTGGCTTTAAAAATGCTGTTCACATACATCCAAATTTTAGGGAGCTGACTAATGTTGCTGACCAAAAGTAACTCTATTGGCACATCTAAGCAGCCAGACAGAGGCTTTGTGGATCAGTCTGAAAGAGCTGAGCTGCCTAAGCTGCACTGGAGTTACAGTTTAGCTGATTAAATGCTGATTTGGCTCTAGGCTGTGACTCCCAATGTCACAGCAGCAAACCAATTTCCTGCCTGCTCTACACCACCATAGTTCCTTTAAAATCAGTGTATGAAGTTAATGCACTTCAAGTTAATACTGACCTAGGTCAATACTTTTCTAAGAAATTATTTGAGTGCAGAACATCCTAATTAATTATAGACTGACTGGAGCTGGTTTTACATTGTTAATGCATGCAACCCTGATTCTGTTCCATATTTCAAAATATATTGCCTCTTTTTCCATTTCTCATAAACAGATGATGCAACTTCTTTTCAGCATTAGGGAGGGATCCATCAGCACCTATGTTAAGCTAACCAGTAGAATAAATAAAAGTACAAATTTTTACAGCACTCGAGTTTTCATACTGTCTAAAATGTAATTATATTGGGGCTCACAGACTGTCCTTGATCTGTGAGTAGTTTTCCATCAACTTTCCTGGGAGCTTCACATGTAAATCAATCACTCTGAACCACAATCATTTAACAGTGTCTCATGGCTGTGCAAACCATGATTTTGAGTTCTTAATCTTGGAGTTAAAATACCACAAGAATTTAGTCATGATTATTTTTTAAAAAAAAGCCCAATCCTTTTTTATTTCAGCTGTATTTCATACTTTTCTAAAACACAGAGAAAAATATATAGGAACATGTATCAAATTGAAACAGAGGTATTCCAGTATGTTAAATTGCAAGAGAAAGAGAAATAAACACTAGTGAAACCTCCCTTTGAAATTAATTTCACAGATCTGTAAAATTAATATGCATACAAAATATTGGATTTAGATTGCTCCTTATTTGTTTATTTGCTTGGGGAATTTTTAAATGCAACACAGTGTTGGATACACTCTAGAAACCGTAACTCACTAACAGAAAACTAGTTGTATCATTTATTTCAAAACAGCCAGGCAGTGTTCTGAGAAAGATCTAGATCAAATCCTGATACCAAAGAAAATCAATTTTTACACAGCAGAGTGTTTACTTCATCAAGGAAATTTTGCCCGACCTTGCAAAACATTCTGCAGTTGACTCAAACAACCAAATAAATGTACAGTTCATTACCTGACAAACAATTTACCTCTGAGTCCTTGAACGGTTGTTATCTGTTGGTCTCGTACATATTTGCCTCTACATATTTGCCTCTTCTCTCTCCATTTAGAACTTTAGGAGAATTCAACAGGCCCTGCATAAAGACAGACATGATAATATTTTCATTTATGTAACTGAAGTATAAACTTATTTTCTTTTTTCATTTGTATTGCTTAGAAGTGTGTTAATCTGTCAAGTTGTTAACTAAAACTTTCAACACAGGTAGAGAAGCAATTACACAGAGGTGATAGAACAAAAAAAACCTCCTTTTCATAGAATCATANATAGAATGGTTTAGGTTGGAAGTGACCATAAAGATCATCTAGTTCCAACTGCCCTGCCGTGGGCAGGGACACCTTCCACCAAACGAGGTTGCACGAATCCCCATCCAACCTGCACTTCAACATTTCCCTCAAATGGGGCATCCACAGCTTCTCAGGGCAGCCTGTTCCAGTCTGACCACCCTCACAGTAAAGGATGTCTTCTAATTATCTAATATAAATGGTCTCAAAGCATGAAGTAGAAATTAAAGAGAGGATAAAGTAGTATTTTCTGCTTTCCAAGATAAAAAAAAAAGAAGTATAATGCAGTAAGATCAAGGTTAGATTTCAGGGCAGACTGCACAAAAAAAAAAAAAAAAAAAGGACAGCAAAGCATTGAATAAATTGCCTTGAAGTCTTCACCTTTACAATTTTCCAGCAACCGGCCAGATGAATACCTGCCAGAAAAAACCCAAATATACCTAGAAAAGTGGACCAACAGCTCCCTTGAAATTCTTTTCCCTTTGACTTTGTTTTACTGAATCTGAACTCAGCCTCCTATGCCTAGTCTGTCATTAAAAAGTTCTCAAGCACCTGAGATTCTATCCCTGCTCTATCCGTAGGTGCAAAGTACAGCTGTTGAGAGAGCGCATCATCCTCTAGGAATGCTGCTCAACAGCAAACTGGATTGTTCATGTTTGCAATAGCTAGAAAATGAAATTGGATTTCTACTAAAGGTAGAAAATATTTACCTGCTTTCAGTGTTTATTAGAAATAACCGAATAGCTGAAAAATATTCACCTTTTTTTCTCAAGGTCTAGTTAAGTTATCTAGTTCCTGCTGTTTGCCTTTTTCAGGTTTCCATGTCTGCTACATTATCCACACTAAACTCTAACACAGTAGGAGTACTATATCAGGTATCTGCACTGGACTTTGTGTTTAGAATTGATTTTTAATATATATAAATCACTATATACATGATTGAATAGAAAAATATCTAGCCAGTTTTGTACTTTTATTCCTGGTTTTGGAAGTATGAGCATACATTTCCACTGACACCACTGGAAATCTGTGACTGGAAATGACACTGGAAATCATGAATGATCAGAATCATCACTGTTCCCAAAGTGAATTTGGCTTCACAGGCATCCAATTCTTTGGTGAAACTGTAATGAAAACAGCAGTTTTCTAAAACTGGACTAACACATTAGAGGCAGAATGATTCACAAAAAAAGATTTACCATTAAACAGCAATGCCTGTAGCAGCTTTAGTATTAGCAATTCTGGCGATTCAGTGCTCTTCAGCCAGGGATGTCTAGGATAAGGACAATCATATCTGCATGATATATTACTGCACCCTTAAGCAGATGTGAAGCATCCATCACTGGTCATCACTAGAACAGGATATGGAAATCACTGAACCATTATTCTGTTCTGGAACAACATTTCTTATGTGCCCAAGGTCTTGAGCACTTGACCTTCAGGAAATACATGCATACCTAAAAATAAACTCATGAGTAAATGTTTGCAGAAGTGGCACAGAAGCATACTGACAGTTTTGGTGACAAATTTCCACTCTTGACTAACATATAAACATAGTTTTAAACAGAACAGACTGAAGCTTCAGTACTAGCTGCTATTCTTAAGTCCTGTCTACCTAAGGATTTAAAATAGTTTTGGTTGTTTATATAAACCAAAAGAAGTGAAAGCAATGCTGCTGCAATATGTTGCAACGTATTGCAGAATAATGTGTTATTGTGAAATGGTACAAAGGGGTTTAAGACTCCTAAAGTGAAATTGCTACTGATATTGAAAAGCATAATTTCCCATGTTAATTCCCACCCCCCGAATAACTTGATATTCTTCTGTGGTCACAACAGCTTCTGATGTGTTGTAGAAATGATCTCACACTTTTGTGTCGTCGTGTCAAAAACCATAACAGATGCATCATCCTTTATTGTCAGGGCCTGATTACTCTAACAGACCTTATTCACTAGATAGGCTGTTAGTGGATTCTTATTGTTTGGGCTAACAGTTGTGAGTGGAAGAAGTAAGAAGAGAACACTTCCATATTGAAGCAGTCATTCAATAAAAGCAAATTTTTTTCCACCTATTAAAATCTTACAAAACCATTGGCTCATTTTAAGCTTTCATAATTAATTCTAAGTCAAGCAATTCTTTACACCAGATAGATTCGACACAGAAATATAGAGTTATTTGGTTTTCAGGGACATTTTTAGGCACTTTTCTTCTTTTAATTTTCTCCAAATTTGAGTAAGTAGCCTGCCTCAGAAACATTCATAAAGATAAAGAAGGAAGAAAATAACCAGTGCAGATCAAATGAAAAGTAGTCCCTTTTGGATTTACTCAGTTCACATACATGAATTGTTCCAAAAAGCTGTTCCTTTGGGCTTTTAGAAGTTTCTGTAGAAGCCATAGATCATCTTGCTTCTTTTGCAATTACTGAATCTTAGCAACTACTGAAATCTTGTGGTGGAGCAAATGTAATTTCCTACCTTGCTGATTCACGCTCTCATGTACATAGGGCATTGCTGACTTTGGAATCATAATGAAAGACAGACAAAATAGCATCATTTTGCTCCCCATCTCTCACTTGCCTTTGGCCATGGATTGCTGAAACTTCAGCATAAAATCAGTATCAGAAAACTTTTTGTTCAATTTTCATATTTAGATTTTATAAATGTTCTGAAATGACTAACAAATTGATTTAAGTTTCCATGTGATCTGTGATTGTTTTCCTAAGGTCTTCTCCCAAAGGCGTTGAAAATGAAGGTAACAGATGAAGTACTCTTCACATTGATTTCCACTTTCAAAAAAAAAAGGTTCCAATGAACAAGTTCCAAATGAAAATATAGTGCTATTTTTAAATCCTTGGCTGTAGCTGACATATATGCTTCTAAAAAAATTAAATCAATGGTACAAGTATTAAGCATCCCCTTAGAAATTTGGGATAGGAATTGCCCTCCAATTCCACGTCACTGTTTCTTACTACGGTTTATCAGTCTTCTGTTTACTATTCAGACACAAGTAAAATAAAATTTTAAAAAAACCCCAACTAAATAAAATTAAAATAAAAAATGAAATAAAATGTAATGTAATCTTGAATCTAGAAGAATCATAGTCCCACCTGAGGATGATTTTTTTCAGCATATTTCTCTTTTCCTACCCTTATTTTTTCTCATTACAGACCTTAAATATTTTCAAATTTGATTCATGGATTCCCACATGGGAAGGTATTTGAGTTGTATAAAGCCTCATTAAAGTCAATAGATGCCCCTGGGCATACTAAATTCTCACTACATCAAGTTCCTTTTTTGGATGAGTTTCTTGGAGGAAATACTGGTATTTTCAAATTTGTATGCCTAAAGCGAGTAATTTATATGAAAGTGACAGTATTTCCATAAGGACTTACAACCAAACACACCCAGGAAAGCTAATGTGAACAGCAAACAATTTTGAAAAAATTGGGCATTATGAATCTGCATGATCACCAGTGAAAATGAAATTGGAGTTCTGCAGCTCATTCAGATGTCTGCAATGTAAAAAGATTGGCAGATTGAAGAGAACAGAACAACCCCAAATCTTAACAGGTACAAATGAAAGAAGAAGAGATAACTAAGGAGGCAAACCCATTTACTTCATCAAAAGAGAAGTCTGAGATATTATTCAATCAAAGTATTGGAATACATCCAAGAAAATACAATACCAAATATCACTTTAATAGAAAAAAAGCCTGTTTTAAAAGTCTGGGTACTAAATCCATACAGATTTATATTAACAATAAAGGCAGACATCTGTCATTATGAAAGTGGCTAGTGGGTCAACTCTCAAAATAAATTACTGAGGTAAAGAATAGTTCTCCATTTCTTGACAACTTCATTTCAAAACTGATTTCCTTTCTTTAAAATACATTTTAGTCAAATAAAAATGTGACAGTTTACCACAAATGTAATTGGAGGAAACTGTGTGGCATATAGTTCCATCACCAAATCAGATGGACATTTCTGCATTTTAGAGTGTAAAAATCAGTGAAAAGATCTCAGCAAAAAATCACTGGTGTTATATCCCCACTTTTAAAAATTTGCTTTTTAGATAGAATAATGAATGATAAGGTATAAATCCAACACACAATTCAGAACAAAAAATTGTGGAACATTAAGGATACTAAAACATAAATAAATTTTAGTGAAAATATATATTTATGTATATAATTTCTGTCTAGGTACATAAATAGAGCTCTTTTTGTTATTGACTTCTTTTTTTTCCAGTTGAAACACATTTTGAAGGAGAAGAATCATGATGAAATTTTGGTACATGAACTGAATGCCCTGAAAGATTTTGGGGTGAAAACATCGGAGTGGAAGTTTAGCATTTCATCCTCTATTGCATTCACATTAAACCTCCCTATAAATCAAGGCTACTTGAGAGGGACCACGCCCATCAGAGCAAGTCTGTTTCAGCATGGGAGGAAAGGTCTGCGGGGAGAAGTCATACTTCTATCAGACCACCTTAGGCTTGGAGTGAATTCAGTCTCCTGTAGACCCTAGCTAGGAGGGGGTCAATTAATGCCTGTTGTGATGATATTTTCTGTGGAGCAGATGACCAAAGGATCACTACCGTGCACCTCTTGGGTCTCCTTCCCCTCCCGCCCTTCTCCTCCCAGTGGTAAAATTCCGGGTGATAAAATTAATGGTAATGAAGTGTAAGTGCTCTCTGTGATGCATAGTGGGGCAAGGTTAAATTCCCTCTGGACTGTGGGCAATCAAATTCCACAAATAATTCTCAGGATAGAAACAGCGGATTTTAATCCTCTACTTCTTTAGATACTTTACAGGTGTATTCAGGATTTAACTGTAGTTGCAGACATCCTGACAGATGCTTATTCTACATGCCAGGCAGGCACAGGGTGTTTTGTATTGCTGATGAAATGGGTGCTAATATGAACAGGAACAAAAATAGACACTTCAGAAGTTTTGCAGACTTAATAGGCACATGTTTCTCTTCATATGAAATGAAATATTTTCTGATCAATCAATGTCAACATTAAAAGTACCTTGTTTCCTCTTATTTGCTACTGCATGGAGTATTTCCTTGTGTTTCTTTTAAATGATTTTATTTTACTGAAGGCATTATTTTGCTTTCATAAGCAACACAGAAATGAGAAGCTTGTAATTCTCAGAGGTTTGAAGGCTTTCTGACTAAGTGTGGAAAAACAGCTTAGCCGAACTTTTGCTTGGTTCACTGAGGAACCAAGAACTAATCCTGCCTGAAGAACGTGCACAGCACATGTGAACTAGAAAACAATATCTTAGCTGAAGAAAAATGCTCGTGAGTCCATCGTAGATGGAATATACTGACTGTTCCCTTGTTATCCTGCTCCTGTGCACTACTAAGAAACTTCTCAATAATCCCCTGAATGCAAAATAACTCTTTGCCAGCTTGCAATAAAGCTTTCTTCCAGATCTATTGTACTGTACTGCGCATCCACACACCATGAGAGAATTAGGACCAATGAGACCACTGTTGTCCAGCAGAACTAGATTGTTTCTTCAAGTTGTGCTCTTCCAGCTATGAAGAAATATTGCCTCTAGACATGAGTGCTGCAGACACCTGACAGCCCCAGGCAAAGAGCAGCCAGAGCCTTATCTTGTTTCATTTCCTAAAAATTTTGGAGAGTCAAGATGGCAGTTGCTGCTGAAAGGGGGTATGAAACATGTGGGGCAATAGTTTGATGAGTCTGCCGACTTAAGAGAAAACACTTTAGAAGATGTACAATATCCATGAACAATATTTTTTCATCCAGAGGTGTATCCTTGGCAAAATAAAGGATTAATCTCTCTTAGCTTCCTCCATGGATTTCTAATCCTCTTCATTCTTTTCCTTTTGCCCCACAGAATTTGAAAGAGGTTCATGAATTTTCCTAAACACTTAATTGACTGGTCCTGAGTTACATGGAAACCTGCAGCCAAAAGGGCTGGGGAATAAATGGGTTCAAATTAATGAGATACTTTTGCAGCCCTTCCAGAGACCTTGGGAGAAGAAGATGGACCAGAGATAAAGAGAAGGAAATATTTAATAAAATTAAGTGCAGTATAGACAGGAGGGTACCAGAGTGCAGGATGCTTTATGAAGCGTAAAATAGCACCATTGCTATTAGACTTGGTTCCAAAACGTGGAGCTAAATATTCTACACTGTGAGGGAGACTGGTGGTGTAGTTTTCTCTGGGGATTGTATTCCACAAAGAATGGTGAGATAATGTGTTTTCCTGGAGGCCAGGATATTTTTCTCTCAGTGATGATGTGGCTTTAGTACATTCAGGAATTCTGACTGGACTTCCACATTCTTCACTTCTTCATTCTTCATTCTTCACGCACTCTCTGACATGTCGGCCCCCTGTGTATGGAAGTCATTCCTATGAATCCTGCATTTGCACTACTCTGAATTCTCTCCAGAAGGAGAAGACCATAACTCGCCTTTGCTTTTGTCTCAGGTTGCATGATGTTAGGATAAAAAAGATCAATACATAACATAATTGAGAATTTTCATTTTATCAGCCACTTCCACCCCCTTAAAGAGGCAAAAAGGAAAAATGTCAGTCATAATCATAACAAAAGTTCAATTTTTTAAAAGAACAAATATCATGCAGCAGGCTTTTTTCTATAACAAAATAAATCTGAATGCTTCTTTGAACTAAAAATTATATTAAAATCTACAGTCTCATATAATATTTTTAATTGATTCAAAGGAAAGAATGTGTCCAGTATCAATGCCATAGAAGTCCAAAAAAGTCCCTTTTATCCCTAAATATCATCCCACATATCCACAGTTTTGACTATCGACCCTTTGCAAAGTTCTATTCAAACAGGACACTGAATTTCTTTGACTCATTGAAAAACCTTTGTTTAACCTCTCATGGGAAAAAGGTGCTTTTCTTTCTCTCAGCAACAGTTCTCGAAGTTGAGAAGAAGCATGATGGGATTGGTTCGTTGAGGCACAGAGCTCTCCGCTGCCCTCAGCACCTTTGTGCTGTCAATATTCCATTGGATGTCAGCTGGTGCAGCAGGAGAGCATTGCTATTCTGCTCTGAAGAGAAGAGCACAGGGGTTTGCAGAGCTCCCTGGGAACAGGGGCACAGGGAGGCTGATAACAGCCACAGCTGGGGCTCAGAGAGTACTGTGGCAGTGAGCTCCAGCATCATCCTAAAGTGCATTCTCCTGGAGGCTTCATGTTCTTCTCTCATCCTTTAACTATTCTTCGGTTCTGTGAAAGTGATCTGTGGTATACGCGCGGTCTAGTCAGACTATTGTTTAAGATTATCCACCACAGAAGCCTTATTTTTTAAAAAATGAACAGCAAGTTTTGTTTCCTTGCCTAATGACTGCAACAATGGCAGCAAAAACAAGCAAAGAGGCAATGCAGGTAGTCAGAAATATCCACAGTTCTTCCCGAGTGACTCTTTTTTGAAACCGGAAACAAGCAGAGATGAAGGGAAATTCTGCTGTTTCTTCTGGTTCTGTAAATAAAGAGTATTTTGCCTGAATCATTACTACAGAAGTCCAGGATATAAATGATTACTTATTACAATTATTGATATGGACACACTAAAGAGCTAAATGAATAAGGAAAAGACTTCCTGTAAACAGCCAAAATAATTAATTCGTCAAGGATTTAAACAATTAAAAAATAGCACCAGTTCTCATAGAAAGGCCAGCAATAACTAATCTCACTAGAAAAGATGGATTTTCAATTTCTTTCTGCTAGGAATATTCTACAGATTGTGTGCTTCACTGTTTCCATTAGAAATTTCTTCCCCTTATATTTAAGCTCTTTCCCATTTGGACATTGTCAGAGCACAGTTCTTTCTCTTTCATTAGACTACCAAAACACAGAAAACTTCCATTCTACTGAGGAATTAATTTGCTCCTTTGGGGAAAAAAAATTGCTCAGGAGACCCAAAATAACTGACATGCCAAATCTAAGCAGCTTCTGCTGAGAAGACATCAGGAAACCACTTAGGACTCAGGCTGGTCAAGAATGAAACATTCAGTGTATCATTAAGCCTGAAAATACTGCTAGTACACAGAGTAACTTGGGCCAGATTTGGAAAGATGATCTTTTTAAAGGGCTAAAACCAGAATCCTTAATTAAACAATTCAGAAGTAGTCAGCAATGGGATCATTAGAGCAATTTCTTAATTAAATGGTCCTAGTCCAGAGGACTGGGAATATATTATCATTCAGAGGATATTAAGGATTCAAGATAAAGAAATTATTAAAAATCACGTACAAATTCAGAGATATTGTAGTTGTGCAGAGAAAGTTTGCTCTAAAACCACATTAGCAAACATATAGACTAAAATAATTGCCTCCATTTATTCCTTATTTATAAGCTGTACTTGATAGGAAAAAAAACAAAACTTTTTAATGAATATGTGACATAAAGCAGCATGATTATAATATCAGTACAAGCACATTTTCAGCTTACAACAACTAGAACAAAAAAACAGAGTTAACTTTTGACTTGGGTTTTAGTTCAGCATTATTTTTCTATATATATATAAGCATATCCTTACAGTTAAAAGTTCTTTTAGAGCAACTATAAGTAATTTAAAGACTTAATAGAGATTGCACAAATTTAAGAACATCAATCACTTCTTTGGAAATTTAATTCATATTAGCTGTGTGTATTTTAATGACTAAAAGGGGCTATTTGTATAGATACCAGGTTCTGGATAGTTCGACTGTGAAAAATAGCTCTCAGATGTAGCTTAATGTATAGTCAAAAACTGTGTACTGTGAAAAACAAAAACAAAACAAAAAAACCCCAAATCTAGATTTTCATTTTCATCACTCAAAGGATTTCCCAAATTTGCTGGTGGTGCAGTCCTGCTGCCCCCGTGGTCTGACAGAAGGGCTCCTGGTAAAGGACCTCTCGAAACTTTTCCACCAGCCAGCCTGACTCCTGCAAGGCTTCCAGCTGGTTTGATGACCTTGGTCATAACGTGCCAGTGGCTGAGGTCAGATCTGTGCTTACAGGCATCACTGCCCAGCCAAAACAGACAGATGGTCATGTGGGGTCAGGTAGTGCAGATGAATTTCGCTGTCAATGACAAACACAGTCACTGCAAAACAAGAAATACATTATTTTCTAAAGCAGAAATTAATTAAGGATAAAGGGCTGAAAACTTCTAAACAGAACTTTTCAGGCTCTTGTCTTTATCCTCCAGTTTTGTGAAATTAGTAAATTATCCTGTTTATTGGAAATCAATTTTATGGTGGAAGCAATGTTTTCCCAGACAAAAAAAACCCCAATCTAACTTGACAGAGTCAGATTTTTTATCCACACATGTGATTGTGTATGAGCTCCTTCTTACAATTTGCCATCTTTTGAATTCCCAAACAAGGAAGAACATGTGCATTAAGACCTTCAGTCTCAACACCTTCGTAAATACTAATGCAATCTAGGATTAATTAATGATGGAGAACCTGAGTCTCTTAGTTTGCCACGTCAGAGAGAGAAGCCACTTCAGAGTGGCAGAAACGTAACACAGTGAAGCATGTAGATGAACAGCCATATTGTTGCTGATATACCAAAACACGCTTTGTCAAAGTCCTGTGGCAACTTGAAACATAATAAATTAGTTATATTTTCAAAAAGAAAATACTTCATACTTTCTAGATGGCCTTAAAAAATCACTATATATCTTTGTAATTTTGTGCATTCCAGACTCCTGTGTAACAATTTGTTGCATGCAGAGTATTCATCTCTACACAACTACAGTAATTTCCTATAGCTTGTCTTCCAATAATGTCAGAGAGAGACATAAGTTATTAACTGCCTGCTCCTACTCCTCTTTCCTGTGGCAATTTTTCTGCTAGTAAGTAAGCGTTCTCAGACACTATGATAAATGTACAATTATTTTTCCCTTTTAAACAAGGGAAAACAAGACAATTTTAAAAATCATTACATTAGTACAGTTTTCTCTCCTGTTTGCCTGGAGATAGAATTTTGACAAAGTCTTAGTTATTGACAGATCAGCATCTACAGTGATACCAGCTTCAACAGAGAATTACAGAGTAAATGCTTGCTTTTTGTGTTAAAGCAAAATCTGTTTTTCACACTGTTCTCCAATTTTTCAATAAGACACTGCACAGGAAAGTTCCTTACTGCCATAAAGTCACTTCTTCTCTTAAGAAGACATCTTGGCTATTTTTAATTCCTGAGTCATTTTCACTTTTGCAAGTGCTTTTTTAATGAAAAACCATTTAATGGGTTGGTGAATACTACTTTACTTGCTTTACAAATAGAAAACTCTTGCACTAAAAAATTACCCAGCTAGCCAAAGGTCTTGCACCAAAACTGAGACCCACAACATTCTCAGTCCCAGGGCAGGGTCTGAACTTCTCTCCTTCACCTCACCATCTGTTTTCAGAGCAGTTTAAGTCAGTGATCAAGTCATACATCTGTTGCTATGAAAGCACAATTACGTATTAAATATTTTGATACAGGCAAAATACTATCTTGTCTCAAAAATATGAAGTGTAGATTAAAAAAAGAAGGAGATTTATTAGACATCCTGAAACTTCTTTTCCATATAGCCCAAAATGCAAAATGTTTGACGAGAAAAGCAGTGTATTTTACATCTTTAAAAAATATTTTAAATGTAAAATGTTTCCTTTTAAAAATAGAAAACTAATTGTATTAAGCTATTTTTTAAAAGTTCAATAATTGACTAGTCTTTGGTCACTTTTACTGTATACCAGATAAGCCTTAACCATGGTCATTACAGGATTTGAAGAATTCTGGCATCTAGTGTCTAATACAAATTGGATGTCACTTCTAGATGAACTACTCTATCTAAAAATATACTACATTTTGTCAATGTTCAAATGAAAAGCTGTACAATAGTCTTAAAATAAAATGTCACATGGGTTTACTTTCCTAGATCTTGGAGCAGTTTAACTGCATTAAAATACTCCATTTCAAAATTTAATCGTCAAAGTCTAATTAGATGGTATAACTAGTTACAAGATAGATCAAGTATGAACAGTTTCAATTGAGATTCTATCATCTCCACTGTGACAAGTGACTTAGCAGGGAATTTCTGATTAGAGGTAAAGCATTTCAGTGACTGCTGAGTGTGCCTGATCTGTTTGCAAGAAAGAAACCCAACAAAATGAGCCCCATCCTAGCAGAACTGAAGTACATAAAAATTTAATCCATTTATTTATAGAAATTCAATATAAAATATGATTAACAGTAATAAAAAAAAGACTCCAAATAATATTGAAAAATATAAAATTTAAGGGTTTGGGAATAAACACCTTTTTGAAATACCTGCAGACTCCTTTGAGGCAAATATTCACTGACAGCTCTTTTCAGTGTCAAATGACAGTGGAAGTATTACAGATTCATAGGCTAATATGCAATTTTTAGATTAGTCAGCAGGAGAGGTTTGCACTAAACAGCACTTCTCTCATTTCTTCATACTTTGTGAGAATGGGGTAAGAGAAGAAAATTACTGCTAGGGGCATTTGCAAGGCAGCAGAAAGCACAGCAGGACTTTTGGGGCAGTGACATCTCTGGCACTCGAGCATTGCCACTCTCTCACCCGGCTCTTGGGCGTGGGAGTCACAGGCCAGCCCTCTGATTCATCACAACAGAAAGGCCTGGCAAGACACCCAGCATGGCACAATTTATTCTTTGTGAAATACGGCCCCAAGTACAAAGTAACACATTCTGTTCGGAGTGAATACGCTTGCACATAACTAATGGAGACTCGCAAGATTTATTAGAGGGCAGAAAACTGTTCCTTTCTGCGCTGATCTCACTGGATATAAAACTTTCTGTGAGTCCTATATCATGTATAACATTTTTCTATTAGTTAAAGAAGTAGCTTGGCTGTAATAGAGATACATTTTTAACAGTGCTGTGAGAATGGTAGGTTCAGGAATTTTGAAATAATTAAATAAAGTCAATTAACATTAAATGTATTAAAAATTACATACTCTCTTTTTGCAACTGGAGTTCACTTAGTGTCTCATCTTCAGGATTAGGAGAAAAATGCACTTGACTCTCAGAGTAACTGTTTAATTGTCCCATTCTTTGATTCAGTGAGCTGGCAGAAAACGCGCACTCTATGGACAAGAGCAAACAGCCATGCAACAAAAGAATTAAGAAGATAAATCCTTCTGGGAAGGGTTGAAACAAAAATAGTAGAGGTGGATCTGGCAAAAGGCACTGATCAAGGAGGAAAGAATTCAGCAGACATTCTGGCTGAAAACAGTTGCTATGGACAAGAGCTTTTGTATTAGCTCCAGGGGGTTTTGTATCTGCTCCGTGTTTGGAGACGCTGTATTTTAAAGTGAAAAGAGATTAAACCACATAAGAGACATGAAGCCAATTTTCTCTCCTTTTCCTCAGCATAAATCCAGACCAGCTCATGAAAGATTTACAGTGATAGGCTGGCAAACAACATTTGATCCATAAATTAGAAGATATAAACCTGAGATGAAGAAAGGAGGAAGGAGAGATATAGAACTGGAGTGTGTTCTAAGGGACAAAAATTAGTGATAAAGGAAAAAACTATCAACTTTCAATCAAATAGAAATGTTAACTCTCCCTAAATATAAAAACAAACCATGCAGTACAATTTTCTGAAGTTTCTCAACACAGAGTAACCGGTTATATGAATAGTTCTAAAGGGCTAAGGCAAAATAAAGAGCTTAAAAATGAATAATTTAGGAGTTGCACTGAAGAAAATAATTCTGTAGTCTGCTTTGCAATTTTGCACCTAATTTTGCACCTCTTTTTCTAGTGAATATTTCTTGATCTGTTTCTTCTTCATTTTCACTGGTACCCCACTTTTTTCTCTCTCTCAAAGAAAAAAAAAAGAAGAGGGATAAATAACATTATAGGGGATAACTGAATAATTATCCTGACTGTACAGCAATTCAATGGCTGTATTCCATCAGAAAGTGTTCAATAGCCCATTTAAGACATAGAGGTGGGAACTGGCATCTTGTTTCTTAGCAAAAAAGACAGAGCCAGATTGCTCAGTAGCCCAAAACATAAATTAAGGTATACGATAGATGCAGAGAATTTGCTTTTGCACTTTCTGAAACATTATGCTGTTTTGTCTCTCCTTATTACCCATCTACAAATTATAGTAGCCTACATTACTGGTCAAAAAAAAAAAAGTCACATTTGGTCTACACTGGATTAGTAGAAGGGTCAAACCTTTTAAAAGGAGAGGCTGAGATTTACAGAAAAATATCTACTCTGCCATTTGGTCTAGGGACATTTTCTTGGTAGGAGATATCTCCATGGCTTACCATAGTTTCTTAGCAGTTCAAAATTCATCTTAATATTCCGATAAAGGAAATATTTAGCATTATCAGAAAGTCTCATTGACCTTTTCTTATTATGAGAGAAGGGTCACTTTTGCTGTAAAATGTTAATGAGGTTTATTTAAATGTTGTTACATAAAAAAGGACATGGAAAGGCAAAAATGTCCATTGGGCACTGCACTTTAAGGTGATTTACAGTTGTTAATTGAATCTTTGTGTTTTCCTGACCATCTTTATCTTTGTATTGTCTCAGTTATATACTTCCTTTTTAACTCGCAGAAAAATTACACCCACAGGGTTTTGGTCTATAACTGAGGTTTGGTAACACTGCTACTGCTACTACTGCTGCTGTCACTACTACTACTACTAGTAATACTATCTTGCGTGATTTTGCCAGTGATGTTGTTTTTAGCCATAAACAGATTTTTGTGAATAAATATGCAAACAATGGATATATTCAAATAAATTATTTGGCTTCATTCAATTAGCCGTTCAATTAGACTAGGAAAAATCACCTGTCCTATTATAATAATATTGTGGTATAAATTTTTTAGTACGGAATCTGAAAAAATCAGTGTGCCAAATGAAAGTAGCACAGTTTCTATTAGGGCCAAAGTACCACTCATCATCTATCCAGAAAAAAAACAAAAAAAAGAAAATGTATCAGTGACTGTGAATTAAATATTATGTTTCTGTGCATAGTACCCTATTAATTATGAATATTTAGATTCAAAACAATTCACCATCAGATGTTTTGACAAGGTGTTTTGGCATCTGGATATGTTTTGAGACACGACTCTGGCTCCACTCCTCGCTGCGTATTCTAGGGCATCAGGAGAAAAACTGATGCAAGACTCCAGTAATTTCAGGGAAATTATCAAATGATTTTGCCACAAAATTAAGATTTCTGCATACTGTATCTGTTCCTACACATGTTTTCTATTGCTCATGAGGTTTTCCTGATCCGCACTGCAGTTGTGGCACTACCAGCGGGACCTAGGATTTCAGTGAAACCCTTTTGACAGAGAACAGCCTAGTGATGACATGTGAGCAATGTTTAAAAGTAATGACAGCCTGGATATTTTCTTGGTGCACATGCCAGTCTTCTAAGTATTTAAACTGACTCACTTTTTAAACTGTCCTGGAAATAAAAATGCAAAACTCCCCATACTTATGCTAGTCAATATTTCATAACTCTGCTTAACCAACTTGAACTATGAATTTTTCACTTTACTGAAAGCCGTAAATATTCAAAAATTAAAAGGCCCTAATCTCATGAAATAGTTTTCAAACCATTCTTTCCATTCTTCACTGCAGCCATGAAAACCCACTTTTTCAAGCTTTTGTCTCTAACTTGAAGAATTAAATCTTCCAGAGTGGGGAGGTTAAGATGGGTAAAAATTACCAAAGTGAGGCTCACAGCTTGGCCATCTGATTTTAAAAGCTGGATATCAAAGTAAAGCATAAAACACCACAGCTAAAATCACACAGGTTGATATACCAGACTTCCTTTATAACAGCTATTCTTTCAAATTATTAAATTAATTCACTTTTGTGCGTTAAATCAAACTGCAAATTCCTCAGGGCATGGCACAATCCTTTTTCAATAGAACATTAGTACAGAAGAGGCCCATTCCTAATTGGAATTCTTCAGCTCTTCTGAAATATAAATAAAAATCATAATTAGAAATGTACTAAGATAAAAAGAAACAAAAGGTCTTGTAAATACCACTGAATGTTCCTATTATCCTTGTGGCATTAAAAGTTCGATGCTTATTTTGTTACAGAGAAATTAAAGGCAGGTAACTTTCGAGGCTCAAAGAAAAAGGAGTGAAGGCTTTCCGCGTGCACATTCTCTTTCATGAAGCCAAGGACAAAACCAAAAACAGATAGCAGACCTGAACAGAAATTGAGAGGAACACATTAAAATCAGTCTGAAGGATTGTCTTGAAGTATTGTGAAACTTCACAGAGCATAAAGGTAAGAGGAATTTTATTCATATAGTGTTTTAATTTTTTTTGAGGGAAATAATTCATATGGAAACAGTAACTCATTTTTCAAAGGCCAGTGC
Organism: Mohoua ochrocephala; assembly: GCA_013398855.1. Classification (NCBI taxonomy): domain Eukaryota; kingdom Metazoa; phylum Chordata; class Aves; order Passeriformes; family Acanthizidae; genus Mohoua; species Mohoua ochrocephala. Next base: position 55,380 of record VZTA01006906.1, on the reverse strand, counting down.
TTAACCAGCCAATGCCTGAGGAGGTAGACACCTGTCAGACAGAAATGCTGGGATTAATATTTACAGACTGGAAGACAGGACGACATATTAGCTACTTCCCTATGAGAAGTGAATGAAAAAAGTCCTTTTCATTCTACACTCACTACAAATAAGACAAATCTATCCATCAGAGGGTAGATTCATTGAACACGGTTCTATTAGCTCTTTCCATCTACCGGAGCTCTGAAATTCGTACTACAGGCAACAGAAGGCATAGAAGGCAGTTATTTATTTCCTAAACATAAGGCTATAAAAATGGCAGTTTAGAAGCAGAAAAAAATATGCAAAGAAATGTTCTATCTCACTAACGTTAATGCATAACCAGCATTTACTTTATATACATAATGCAGGGAAAAATAAATTAGATGACAGATGTCTTCTCCCTCCCCCTTGTCAGTTGCAGCATGAGTAGACAAACAATCTAAATCACTGGCAGATATGTGCTGTGAAAACACTGTGCAGAGGTAGTTAATTATTCCTGTCAGAGAACAAAATGCAATTGCATTATTTATTTTGAAATTACAAACACAGTAAACCATAAAATAATCATTGTTGACATAAAGGTAACTCAGCGTTGATCTCAAGGAGTAATCAATAAATCCATGGATTCAGTAACCAATACTTCTTTATAAGTGAAAAGGAAGTGTCAAAGTGAAAAATATTTACAGAAGGTATATGAATGCTGCTGACATAAACCTCCAAAATTAATAATTATCTTCTATTTAACTAGAACCTTATGCAGGGATACATAATACAAAAACATATTATGTTTTGCTATAGCCCTCTTAGAGGTAGAGTTATCACTTACTACAATTAATGCATCTGTTTCCTAGTCATGAAGGGAAAAAAACCACCTTTGGCACTGAGGTTAAAAAAAGTGTTTTGCACTCACACCCCTTTGATTTTCTCGTCCAGTACTAATTCTCCTCCTTTGTCAAAGTAGTATTTTCTCTTGGAGGCACTTGTATTTCAAGACAGTGATGCACCTAGCAGAGCATATCCTCCTTTCCACCATGATATTCAGATGATGTGACTTGGTGGCAAACATGGTACAGACCCTAATTGGGAGGGAGGAAGAGGGTGAGAGACTTGATGAATTTTAAAATCTAAGGAAACTCATACCCTGATAAAAATCAAGATGAGAGAGAATGCAGCAAAAAGTGTTTTGCCAGTTATGCTGTGTATTGGTCACTCTTTTGAGAAAAGTTGTCAATCCTATGCATTACAGTCTGTGTCATCCCTTACTGCCAGAACACTGATTGATGTACAGTACTGGACAAGAAAGGAACCAGTCTCTTCATTTTCTGCACAAGTATTTTCATAAAGATAAAAGTGGATGTTGAAAATTGAAATAGAAATGCTGAAGAAATACATGATTGACATGATTAATACATATTTCTCATAGATTCTTTGTTGCCAACCATCAGTGCATAAATGCACCCTAAAGCATATGTTTTTACCAAACAATAAAAAGAATATGTTTCTACAATGCAGTGAAAATATTTTTATGATTACAACAGTAGGAGGTTATAAATGGAAAAAAAGACTACATTACAGGCAGACAGACTTTACACTTTGCTATTAGTGCATAACACAAACTATACATGCATCAGCTGCTATGGTTTAAAATGCCAGAAGATCAGAGGAAGAGATTCTTTAGTTAGTAGTTTACCTCAGCTTTGTCAGACAACCATTTCTCAGCAGAGATTGCTGTATGCAAAGCAGAGGCAAGAATGATGGTAAACAGAAGTGTGAATCATTCCTGGCACATGTTCAGAGTTTTGCTGACAGGAAAGAACTGTTGTCTCCATACATGCAGACTCCTCATATATAAGCTTACACAGTCTGGATCTCCATCTCACTCCTTGCTACCCAAAGAAATGCACTCTGGTTTACAAAGCAGTAAGAGCAGGACACTATTGACCGAAATCATCACATCTATTAACTCCATGGTACTGACTACAACTGTAATTCAAACTCCCTGTCCTGTAGTGAAAGCCTTCCAATGAATTATCTCAGGATACTAAAGCAGCTGTCTCTGGTAAATACAGCAGTTATGCTCCCCTGGGCCCATGAAACTGCTGAGTATTGCAGGAATTTGAAAAATAGTATTAAACTTGAAATGACTAGCAGATTTATTTAATTCTAATTTGGTTTTGTATTATGGGGAGTTCTATGGAGGAGATATGCATGTGGACATGATGGTGATTCCTTTCCTTAAACACACCTAAAAAGAAACGGCACTTTGAATAGTCATAATCTTTCCGGTCATGTTCATTTACTAGCAATTAATCAACGTTTTCTGGTAATCAGAGTATGGATTATTATTTTACACTTGTAAAAAAATGAGCATTTTTTCACCTTTGATAATGGACCACTTGAGATTAATTTATTCATCTTTGCAGCAACAGAAACCCTGCTCCATTTGTGATTAAAAGAATACTTAGAAGTGAGATAATGAGGAAGACATGGGTTTTAATACAGATTTTACAGAATCCTGCAGCTCTCAGTAGGTTAAGTACATCATCCAAAATGCACTCCACCAAGAAAAAAGAAAAGAGAACAAAGTAATGAAACAGAAAAGAAATAGCCATTTTTGATTCGTAGTCCAAGTGTTAACCTTAGTCTCTGCACAGGACAACACGAGACAGTAAATTGCTAGTATTGCTCTATTAGAAAAGACAATAGAAGAAAATGAAAGTAAAAAGAGCTCATAAGATTTTCAGAAAGTAAGTACCATAATCTCACAGCAGTTTAATGAGAACTGGTCTTTAACTCTCATCTTAGAACAAATCTCTGAAGAATAAACATCTAAAAACTAAATGTGTTGATAAGGCAAGGGAGAATTACAAACATAGACAACATTTCTATGATGTAACAGTTTTACAATATTAAGTTTGAAACTGTGTCTAATATTCAGTTTCATTATACCACAAAATCAATTTCCCTGGGATTGGTCACAGCCTGCTGTCACTCTTATATAAAAAATTAGTTCTCACTAGACAAAATTTCGTGTTATTGTCTTATCTATTTGATACTGTTTAATGAAAATGCTGGTATAGTTTCATGGACTCCCTAGCTGACCTATCCTCATTTCCTATGCATCTGTATTCAAAGAAAACCAGTTCCTTAAAAAACAAACAAACCAACCCAACAAAACCAAAAATAAACACAACAACTAAACCAGACCCAAAACAGGCTAATTCATTCCTGTACATCTAACCAAAAGTTAACATAAAGCTTTTTCTTGTGTTTCTATAATGTTAACCAGAAAGGTGAAAATTTAGGAGAGACTATGGAAAGCTTTTTCTGAAGTTTACTTGCAACTCACTGCAGTCTAGAGAGTGGAACTTAACAAAATCATGACTGACTAAGGGTAAAGACCCCAGCATTTTCACACTCTGAAGTGTTTTCTAAAATCTAATTTCAAGGAACATGGCTAATTGTACCTGCTGTAAATAAGTTTTCTAGCCACGATTATGAAGGACCCTGGAGAGTTGGGAACTGTCTGAAATTCAACTGAGGCAAGTGCAGGGTCCTGCACCTGGGAAGAATAACCCCCTGCACCAGTGCTAGCACAGGCTGGGGATTGATCTGCTGTGGAGATGGACCTGGGGGTCCTGGTGGACAACAGGCTGTCCATGAGCCAGCAGAGTGTCCTGGTGGCCAAGAAGGCCAATGGTGTCCTGGGGGGCTTTAGGAAGGGCATTGCCAGCAGGTCAAGAGAGGTGATCCTGCCCCTCTACTCAGCCCTGGTAAGGCCACATCTGGAGTGCTGTGTCCAGTTCTGGGCTCCTGAGGACAAGAGAGACATGGAGCTCCTGAAATGGGTCCATTGGAGGGCAACAAAGATGATTAAGGGACTGGAGTATTTCACTTACGAGGAAAGGCTGATGGAGCTGGGTCTGTTCAGCCTGGAGACAAGTGGGAGGGGACCTCATCAAGACAATGGAGTGAGGCTCTTCTCAGTGGTGGCGAGAGCCAATGGGCAGAAACTGATGCACGGGAAGTACCACCTGAACCTGAGGAAGAACTTCTTCACTGTGTGGGTGACCCTGCACAGGAACTGATTGTCCAGAGAGGTTGTGGAGTCTCCCTCACTGGAGATACTCAGGAACTGTCTGGACACGACCCTGTGCCCTGTGCTCTAGGATGACCCTGACTGAGCAGGGGGGTCAGACCAGATGAGCACTGTTGTCCCTTCAAAGCTCACCCATTCTGTGATTCTGTGAAATACATCTGAATCTATGTAAGATCCTTCACAGGCCCTATCTGCACACGTTGGAGAATAACGTATTCTACTAGAAATCCTGGATATTGCACATAAACTGCATATGCATGACAGGAAACAATTCTGAGAGTTTGGAGGCATATTTTAATACAGAATATGAGTGGACTAAGTAATGACTTAATAATCTGAAAAAAAAGGAAAGTAAATACAATGCATAAGGGTAGTAGGAAGTGAATTATTTCATACAGAAAATAATAAACACACTGAATAAACTGTCAAAATTGAAAGCCTGGATTTTGCTAGAAGATAGATGAATTTCACACACTAAGCAGCAAAGCTTTGAAGTGAATATATCAAAAAATTGGAAAGGGCGGCACAGCAGTTCAAAAAAAATATGTTCACTACAGAGAAAAGTCTTCAAACCCAGGCTAAAAAAAAAAGAAATAAAAAAAAATAATAACAGCCTGTAATGCTGGTATGCTGTTCTCTGCTGGAAGGGAAAGGCCGGGGGAATTTCCCACTTGAAAATGAACAAATGAACAAAATCTGAGTTTTGATCATAGTGTTTGAAGTCTGAGTCCTAAAAAAAAAAATCAACTCCTTTTCATATGTTCAAAAAAGGAAGAAGATGGGATATTTTATTAATTTACAAAAGAGTTTCAATGGTATTCAAAAATCTCTGTATATGAACATTTTGAAGGTACTCATTAAGGAATTTAGGATTTTTTCACAAATATTGGCTTTAGGAGAAGAGGAAGATCCCATTTTACAAAGAAGTGCCTTTATACATACCTGTATAAAGGTTACCACGAATAAGCAAATCAATGAAAACTAAGATCAATCAAGAAACAAAACTATATGTAAGAATAGAAAATTTAGCAGGTTACCATGAATACTGAAACAAGTAAGAGAATTCTTCAGATTAAATAGAGAGGAATAAAGCAAAAAAGTTAGACAACTGCATTTTAAAGCTAGTTAGAGACTTAAAATTCCAAAAATTAAACTAAAACCATGGGTTTAATTTCCATAGTGTGGAGCCACGGTCAGTAGAGGTCAATCTCATTATCTCATGCACTCAAGGAAGTATTTGAAGTATATAGGAGTAAGTGTCTCAAAACCTCCCTAATTAAATATCAATAGAATGGTGCTTGAGACTTATATAGAATATTAGGCATTCACTAACCCTCAGAATACACATCTCACTAACTGGAGTAGCTGGTAAGACAATACAGTTAGAAGATCTGGTTTTACATAAATGACAGTTCTGTCATTTAAAACACCTCCTTTATAAACACTGTAAATCACTTTGCAGTTATACTCAGGAGTTGTATTTTGAAAAAGTAGCTATTATTTCACAGAAAATAATCAGCAGTGCTGTTAAGAACGGCATGCTGATACTCAGCACCAGCTCCTGAAGAGTGAATTGTTGTGACAGCTTGCAGGGACATCAAAAGCCTGCAACCAGCCCCCCCACTTCCACATCTGAAAGGGAACAGCCACAGAGAAGGACAGGATGGTGCCAGGTCACTGCAGCAGCAGCACGGGAAAATAAAAGAGGGTAGACACCTGACCTAGGACCTGGATGAGGTCTTTCAAGTTTAGGAAGACGGGCAGAAAGGAGGGACCCTTTTTTTCTTGTCAGCTTTGCATCTTATTTTTTTCCATTGCAGAAAATTACGGATTTCCCATGGAAACTCACTGAAAAGGTGCGATGATGTAGGATTGAATCCAGCACTGAGATTTGCACCATGACGTATGAAGAAACTGTAAATAAATGCAAGTTTTACAAAGATTAATTGGAAATATAAAGCATATAGTGGGATAAAAAAGAAGTCTTACCATAGGGACCATTTTGCAAAAGTATATAGCAGCAAATAAATAAATAAATGAGAGTCTAGCATTACCAGCAGGGAGAATAAAAATGAAGGACTTCATCCCAGGACTGCAAAGCAGGGAAATTTGCATGATTTCTTGCATACTAATCTAGTGTTTGCAGAAAATATAGATGAGTTAAAACAGTCAGAGGGCACAATGTTTTCTTCTCAATAAAAAAGAAATTAAAGCAATTCAGGACAAAACAGAACTAATCTGTGAACTAAGAAATTATGCCCTTTTATCTTGTGTTTCACTAGCGGGTCCCAAACACCTGCATACTACAGGTGGCAACAAAGTGAATCCATACTTTATTATCTTAATCCCTTCTGTCTCTCCATTTCCCAGTCCTTTCCTGGTTTTGAAAATGGGTTAGTTGCTATTCAGTAAGGGTTTGTAATTGTATAGTTACACAAATGCAATGCTTTTCATGGCTGCATGGTTTTAACACAGCAATAGAACACAACGTCAGAGAGAAATAGAACACTACAATACTTGTGGTCCCATTTATGGTGTGAGAAATATATTTGTGTCCCCACTCCCTCTCGTAATGTAGAATGAAATCAGAATGAGTCATTACCAGAGGCAAATAATGAGTTTGTAAAAATTAAAGTGGATGGATGAATTTTTCTTCGTTTTGTAGTAAGATATATCTATCAGAGGCACAAACATTTCCATTTTTATGAATATAGCCCATAACATTTTATGAAAAATTAGGTTTTGATTTCACCCGTGTCATGATTTGAGGCTGTTAGCAACCTCCAGAGCAATATTTCCATTATGGTCTACCTATATGCTCATCTTCCTGGGACACAGATGGAAGGGCAAACAAGGAGGAAGCTAACATGGAAAAAAGAGGCAAATAGTATGCACAAGAAACATTTACCAACTGGCAGAACATGCCTATTCAAATCAGCCACAGCCCCCGTATTAGAGGCAAGGTTCCACAAACACACTCCAGACAGAGCAAACTATTGAATCATCTTTTCCAGAGCATTACATCATACAGTATCTTGCTACTTGAAAATCACGTGTATCTCCATATTTTTTGGTTCATTAAATCAATCAATCTGCTGCAATAAAACATCTTAATAGAGTCTGAGCTCACACATTTAAAAATGGTACAGTGGAAACCTCTCGCTGTTACACAAGGATAAAAGCAATTATCTTTTAGGAAAAACTGGAATAAAGACACATAAACTTTCATGCCAACACTCCACTCTCCCACATACTCTATTTCTAAGACATAGTCACTCTAATGTTTTATCTTGTAACACTTTCAAAGCCAAGTCTTTGAAAATTCTTCATGTCATCTAGAAGATGTAAAGTGGAATTCCAAGATGATGTTTGAACATTATTGTAATTTATTTCTAATTACCCTACTCTGATTTGATTGGTAATAAATTCAGTTAATTTCCCCAAGCCAATTCTGGTTTTCCCATGACAGTAACTGGTGAGTGATCCTTATGTCAATTCACAAGTCCTTCATTCTGCTTTCTCTCCTTGTCCAGCTGAGGAGGCAAGTGACAGAGCAACTATGGTAGGCACTTGGCATCCAGCCAGGGTTAAACCACCACGGGTACAGTGAATTTAACAGTGATAAATGAATTTTCATAATACAAATACAGAGGAAATCATATTAAAAAGTGAAGATAATGGTCAGAGCAGATAAAAGGCAAATAACTAAATGTAAAACAAATAGAAAAGGCAGCTTAATTTCTCACCAACACAACAGCTTTTCCCAGATGTCTCCTGGGTTTTTTTGTTGTTTTTCTTTTTAATGAGATTCTTTCTATAGGGTATTCCTGGTTGAATGACATATACTGCAGTTGAATGCTAAAAAGAAATCTTAGCCAACCGAATACAAACAAGAAAACAAAGTCACAATCTGTATCATAAATTAATTCTCTAGTTGCTCAGCTTGAAGGTATGTCTTCCTGTTTATTGACAAAACATGTTTTCCAGTTATCCCAGTTTCCCTACTTCACAGATTTTTAAAAGATCATAGAATCAGAATGGTTGGCCTGGAAGGAACCTTGCAAACCATCTAGTTCCAACCCTCCCTGCCATGGACAGGGACAAGTTCCACTAGACCAACTTGCACTAAGCCCCATCCAGCTTGGCCTTGAACAACTCAGGAGTTGGAGTCTCTGGGCACTCTGTTCCACTCTGTCTCTCCCTTCTCAAAGAACCTCTTCATCATAGCTAATCTAAGTCTACCCTCCTTCAGATTAAAGGCACTCCCCCTTGTACTATCACTACATGCCCTACTAGATCCTTCTGAAGTGAATGTTTCCTTGATTAACCATCAAAAGATACTATATATCAACTTACTTGCAGCTGAAATCTTTCCTTTGGCTTTTAACCTTTTATAATAGATTAAAAATTGCATTGCTATAATCTGTCTGGATGATAATGCTGGGATGCTATTTTCAAGCACGAGTAAAAAGTGCTCTAGGAAAGCTCTCTTATTTAACATACATATAAAAATAATTGTTTCATTAAAGAGTTCAGAAATAAACAGAACATGAAAAAGTATGTGTTTCTTTCAGTGAGAAAAAGAACAGTGAGAGGAAATGTTGCACTCCTGTGGTATTACAGTGTGAATTATTGCTGAAAGATGTCTGTGAGATTTTGTAGGAGCAAAAAGTGACATCATGTATGTAGTGGGTTGAGGTTGGTTATCCACCGAGCACCAAAAACCTATTCACTTACTTTATAAAAAGTTATTATGGTTCATAGCCTTCTTAAACCATAGTCTTCTTAAACCTTCTTAAATTTACTGAAAACAGGAGACACTAAAATGAGTAAATTAAAACATATGTGTGAGTTCATTAGTGACTTTCCTTTAGTAAAAGAAAGTACAATTTTAGATATTTGATATGTTTAAAGTTAAAAACTTCATTGCCCGAAGAAGAAGTCACCTTTGACATAAAAGAACCCTAATGCTGCACAACCAATAAAATGAAACAGGAATACTAAGAAGTGTTTTGGATACAATGGCTTTTGCATATAGAGTCCCCAGGGAAAAAAAAAAATTAGTATTTACGAACGATTGCCAAAGATCACATTTGGATCACAGACGAAAATTATTGTTTATTATTTTGGTATTTTTTACTCTCTTTCACTTCTGCTGTTGTTTTTCGCAATTTTTATACGGTGTAAATTATTGATACAGGTGTCATTTTATGACCCTCAAGTAATACAAAGGATTGAACCAGCTAGTTAGAATTGAATTAAAATATGTGCTATCTATGGCCTGAAAATCAGCAACAGGACTAAATATATATGTATTTTCTAACACAATTTTTGTATTGACTCATAATAACACTTTGTTCTTCCACTTCTTTAACTAGTAGCAGCAGAGGTAGTTCCATGTAATTGACACTTTTGTCTGCTTGATCTGGAGTAAAATCAATTATTAACATATCTACTTTGAGTATTTTTCATGGCTCTATTTTATGGGACATTCTGCAAGCTCTACAATAAGAGTTACAGAAACCAAACTGAAAGGGTTGGGAATGCTGCACGACACTGCAGAGATGGGGTGATCACAGATGTGACTCTTGTCAAATGGAGAGCAAAAAATTCAGGAAATACTTTAAATGGCTTGAAATTAAAAATTTCTTGAAAAGTGAGTGAATTGATGGCTCCTTTTTTCTACTGTTTCTAGGGATATAGGTGTGCTTGTACGTTCCTGAATATTCCACTCACGGGAAAACAAAATCCTGTTTTTAGGAAAGCTGAAGCACAGCCTTTTTTTGATTCATTACATTACGCACCTATTGTCAACATTTTGCAGAAAACACAAAGAATCTAGAATCTTTTAAATACATTACACTGAAAAAGTACTTAACGGTGATACAAGAAGGACAATTTGTAATTATCATTACAAATGATAATGCAAGAAAATTGGAAAGAAAAAGAGTGACAAACTTCCAGTAGAGCTCATTGGACCAGAACAGAAAATATTCTAAAATCAAAAACAAATAACGTGGTTTTTTTTAATGTAGAGATATTTTGTCTCTATTTTCTGCAGTTGCTGCTAAAGTAAAATGAAAAGCTTTTAAATTTAAATTTATGTAGTCCAAAAATGCATAGATACCACAGCCTCAGATGCAGATACAAGTTCTGTGCATTTTGGGAAAGGGAATGGAAGACTAGCCTTAATCTGATTTTCCAGTTTTCTAATGCTTGCTATGACAGAAGCCATTATAAACTAAATCAAAATTTAACCCACCCCTAGAAGGCACTTTAAAATTAAACTTGTTTCAGAAATCCCACAGAGCCTTGGGGCAGGTGTGTCTGAGGAGGACATGATACCCAAACATGTAGCTTTGAGGAAAAAACATGATTCCTAGAGAACCAAGCTGTTAGCCCCATTTATGAAGAGCCTAAAATTCTTTCTAATACTCTAGAGCTCAACAACATGTACCCCGGCACCTGTCATTCTGCTATTTGGGTATCACGCATCCATTTGGAGACGGGGATAGTTACGGAGCGCATGGGAATGCTCACAGTATGAACAGCTGTGACTGAGATGATGGATAGCACAGGTCTTTGCCACAGGATCCGAACATTTCAATTGCTACGGCCCATTAGTACAAACACAGCTCTGGGTGCTCTGTCACTGACTAAAGCTGTGGTACATGGAAAAGACTCATGCACAGCTCAGCCTTCTTCCTTAGGCACTGCCTCTTAGGGCACTGGGACGCAGAAATAAAGGGAAGAAAAGAATACTCTGGGTTTTGGTTACATTGCAATTCTCTTGTTGTGTATATTTGCATAATATACCTCCCATAGTATAACAACCCCCTAGCCTGTTTTTAGCTGTCTGCCTACAATAGCAGGATTAGAAACCTCCTTGTTATAATTTTATTACCTCTCCATACCATTTTTCTTAGCACTGTACTTCTTTTCCTCTTCTATACAGGATAACAAAAGAATGGAATACCTTTCCTGTTATCCGGCTATTCAGCTGAAAATAAGAGGATAATGAAAGAATGATTCAATGTCCATTTGGAAAGTCAATCAAAGTGAATTTTGATCTATTCTCAAAGGCTTACAAATGAGCTGAAAAAACTCATTACATAAATCCCGATTCACAGTCCCTTTCAGTAATATGGATAGGCATTAAGTATACATGACTAGATTTTTAAGGGAACTTCCAGCTCTTAACAGTCACCAAATGAAATTTTCAAAGGTACCTAAGTATCTAATTCTCACTGGTGCTTATCTGCATCTTCATGAGCCTAAGTACCATAAAAAAACCCATCCTTTGATCATCATCAAGTGCATAAGGAAACTCTCAAAAGCATGTAAATAGCTGGCAGATATTCATTCAGAGGAGAGGAGGTAGGAGGTAGCAGATAGAACAGAAAAGTCACAGAATCACAGAATCAGCTAGGTTGGAAAAGACCTTTGAGATCATTGAGTCTAACCTATGACCTAACACCACCTTGTCAACTAGACCATGGCAGTAAGGTCAAAAATGGCTCAGATAAGAAGTTATATATTATACATTTCCCCCTCCCCACAAAGTCTTTGGTCTTATTTAGATACAGTCTCCAAATCATAGTATATTGTAACTCATATATTCCACTTTCACTTACCCTAAAGATGAAGAAAACAGAAAAATCTTGTTTCCTGATTCCATTCAGTCTTTTGCAGTAAATTTTTTCCTTTATATGCCCTGCTCCTTTATGTCATATTTTTGAGAACATGTTTATCTCCTCCCGCTTTCCCACAGCAGAAATGTTATTTCTTCTCAGAAGAAAAGAAATTGTTCTTCCCAAAATTTCAATAGCTTACTTTCTTCCCAGAATTCAGCTAAGTTATTTTAAATTCCGTTTTTTCTGGGAAATGGAAGTGTAACAGTCTTCCAGATATCATTTGAAAATGACATGCAAATTCCTGCATATTCCTTAAATTTAGAGAAATGAAATTCTGTTTACCAGCATGCTGGTTTGGGCTGGGATAGAGTTCATTTTTTTCACAGCGGCTGGTTTTGTGTTGAACGAGGTGTTAATAATATAGCGGTTTTTTGTTATTGCTGAGCAGGGCTTACACAGAGCCAAGACCTTCTCTGCTTTTGGTACTGCCACACTGGCCAGGAAGTTTTGGGTGCATGGAGACACTGCCAGGACAGGTGACCCCAAATGACCAAAGGGATATTCCAGACCATATGACATCATGTCAGTATATAAATCGGGGGAAAGAAGGTGGAAGGTAGGGACATTTGTCTTCCCAAGTCACTGTCGCACATGATGGGGCTCTCTTGAAGATGGCCGAACACCTGTCTGCCCTTGGGAAGCAGTGAATTAATTTCTTATTTCCTTTTTTTGTATGTGTGGCTTTTGCTTTCCCTATTAAACTGTCTTTATCTCAACCCATGGGTTTTCTACCTTTTACCTTTCTGGTCCTCTCCCTGATCCAGCTGGTGGGGGAGTGAGTGAGCGGCTGTGCGTGGCTTGGCTGCTGGCTGGGGTTAAACCAGTCTACCAAAATTCAATATCATTTAAGGAAAAACAAAACTAAATTAAAGTCAGTGTGCTAGGGGAAAAAAGGGAAGAAAATAAAAACTATATTTGATAGATTGCATCAACAAAGTTCCAATTTAATCTCTACTCTTATCATGCTACTATAATGATTTGTTTCATCACACCTGGATGCTGATTCTCCTTGGATAACATTTTCTGGCTGTGTAAGTGAAAGAAAGGACTTTTAACAGTTTCTGTGAGAAATTATGGTTATGGTGATAGACAAGAGAAGATAAAGAAAGGGAATGTCTGAAGTCATCACTGAAGAGACACAGAAGCCTTTTAATTACTCAAACTCACAATACAGCTATCATCATGGATTGCAGACTTTGGCTTCCTGGCACATAAATCAAAACAAAAGCTGACTTCAGCTGCTCACCTATAAGCACCAAGTGCCACACGGGACCTGCTGAAATGTCAGCATGAGGTTGCAGATACAGTACAGAACCTGTGGGAAACTCACTCCCTCCTGGATATCTACCTGGAGATTCAGCAGTAGACCCCACAGCACCTAAGAGGCACTGGATAGATACGCTCAAGCAGTGGAAGGGAGTCTCAGGAGTCTTCAGTGCTGGCAAACTGCAGATTTTCCTTCTGACAGGAAACTATAGCAGTGCACTCAAATTGGGATGAAACCTGAGAGTTATACCAAAGCCTTAATGATGTCAGAGGAGGCAGAAGAAACATAGATGCATAGGAATTTTCTGAAACTAAATAAAACCTTCTAAAAACTGACTCAAAAGGAAGAATTTTTAATAAAAATTTGAACTACTTGTGATATTGTTTCTAGTAACTTACAGAATCAATTTGGGTTTTGTAAACAAGACAGAAAAAAATTGGTAATAAACTAAACCTCAGATAAATAAGGTTAGACTTAGAGAATTAATAAAATGCTTTTCTTGGACAAATAGAAGAACAGAAACTCTACTTTTCCTATAATTAATTCTATATTGAGAAGTATAGCATTTTACATATCAAAAAAAAAAATCAGTAATGAAATACGGAATATTCAACTTCATCTGAAACAGTCTCCTTTTTATGAGATCATCCAGGCCTAAGGTTAGACATTAATAGCAAAGAAACCAAACCGTTTGTGCTTATAATGGGATGATAGATTCACTATTGTAGGATTAGTATAATTAGTAATGGATTAGTAATAGTAGAATTAGCAATGAATTTGAAACTGAAGAATGTTTTTAAAACATCTCTAGCTGTATTTAAATAACTGATTCTCTGAAGATGCTGTCTCTCTATTGACTACGCAAAGCTTTTGTTCAGGCAACAAGAAAGAGACAAATCAAAGGCCAGGGATTTATTCCATTTCACATGAAGCTTCTTCAGAATCTACTTTACTTTGCATGTTTTACAATCCAAAATTAACAGTTTCTCTAATCCTCTAGTCTTTGACAAGCACAAAATACTATGAAATTATTATTTTCCGCTTTTTACAAAACTGCTTCTATTACTTCAGATAACTATTATCTAAAATACTATTCTAAGAGTAAAGCTAATATTCTGCCTAAATCATCGTTGCTATGGACTCATTGTCAAGACAACTACCTTAATCTTTCAAAATTTTGAACTGGAAAACAATTTACTACAAACTGACAAAAAATCTAGGGGCAAAGAAAAAGTCTAGATATGAACTACTAAATGATCATATCTACACGAATTTTTAAAAGTGGAAGTGAAAATAACCAGAAAAATAACGTCAGAATACGTAGCACTTTTCACCTATAGTATACCTAAAACAATCTGACAGACAAGTTTTATTAGCACTACCACGATCTGAAAATATAATTTTTTCTTTACAGATGAATCAAAAAAGATGACGTTAAGACACCAAAATATCTCAGCTAAAGTGACATTCTGATGTAAATTTATTAATTAGCTGTCTTTAAATAGAAAATATTTTTATTCAAGCAACTAAAAAATCTTTCCAGTGCTTGTGGTATCTATCCAGCCTTTTCTACTCAAACTCCTTTTAATGTCTAACTAATTGATAGTCAGACGCAAAATTAAAGCCTCACACTCTGTCTTGCCAAATCAAGGCATACATAAAATTTGATTCAAACAGAATAAGCCACCACATTTTTACATTAGAAAGATGTCAAAGTCCTAGGCCTTTTCTAATAAATAACTCCGGCATTTACAACGGAAGGGGAACAGCAGAGCAATAACAATTTGTCTGGCATCAGTCTGTTCAAAATTCCTTCGAAGGCACGTTGAGAGGGAAGTCTGCAGCACAGTCCCCCAGGAGGCATTGGCATGTTTCATTATGACAGTCCTTGGCAGCTCATCAGTTCTACTCAGGAAGTGATCGGCCCCTTCCAGCAACCAAACTAATTTGTTTCCTATTCCAGCTTTTAGATTCCACACCCTCTGGCCTTGTTCTTTTCTCTCCAAAGCATCCAAGGCAAACAATCCCATCTGGACTAGACTCTGGGCTGTCCGAGCCAACCCTTAGCAAAGGGCAAATATTCACCATACCCAACACCACCTACTGTGCTACCGTGAACACAGGAACTTGAAGGGAAAAGGGATGGCAACCACTTTCCTCGATGGTTAAAGATTGTTCACTAAACTGCATGAACATCTGTCAAATGGTTTAAGAGGAAAGCAGGCTTGACAGATATTTTTAATGTTGTTCTCTTGTAATGAAATGTATCTCTCATTAAATTCATCACTTTTTCAGCCTTTCAGCAAACAAGCTTTGAGCTACCTTCAGAACAGTGCTCCATGAATGGAGAGCCTCGGTACCTTTCTTCATTTAAATTTCAATCAGTCTGAACGTAATTTCTCTGATGCTTCCTTAGCTACAGTTCTGAATTAAATTACATCGGTTTGTATCCACTTGGTGTTAAGTATGCAGGTGCAATTAAGCCACAACACTAAGTTTCTGTACTGAATTAAGAAACTGCACTGATATAAGAAATAAGAAATCTTTCACTGATATTGCCACAATGAAAATTGTCTGCCTTTAGCCAAATAAAAACCATGAGATGCCCCTCGAGAATGGTTTGAAAGTCAAAACATTCCTGCCAAAATAAACAGGAATCCTGTTCAATCACATTTTCCTTGGTTAGTAGGATGTAGGAGCTTAGTACCTGGGATAACTCATTCGTTGTGAAATACCTGTTCCAGAAGTATCAATAGCAAATGTTGTCCCTAATACTGGAATTTTATTCAAGGTCTTTGCACATTCTCATTTTCTTCTGATTAATTTTAACAGATTATTTCAAAACCAGCTATTTTTACCCAAATGTTAGAGAAATAACCATGAGAAAGGCTACAGTAATAATTCATGCAGGGATACCCACCACTATTAATAGTTGTTGTTGGGAATTGTTAATGGGCTTAATGAAGATGATGGAGACTGTACAGTAGAGCACGTCTCATTTCTGTGATCTGGGAGCAGGAGCTTCTGTGTCACTACTGAGCCTTTCTGCCATTATAACACATTTATATATTTTTTCTCTGCAACTTTTGTAACTGTATTTAGTATATTCACTGATAAATGTCTGGTCTATGCCAAGAAGACACAAAGAAACCATTAAAATTTTCACTCAGGTAGTATTTAATTTAAATCTATCAGTGCAGTTGCAGCTATCTGCACAATTACCTTATCTGATCATAGGAGAGGAGGAGGAGGAGGCTTGGCTTGAGTCTGAGTTTGAGAAAGGAATGTGATTCTGCACACAGGTGAAGGATTTTCTGCCAAAAGAAGATCTCTAAAATGGCATTCCCTAGGACTACCTTTCTCTTGGCACCCTGATGATCAAGGAAGCACACACAACAGGTGTGGCAGCAACTGAAAAATAAACACAAATGTATGATCCACAAAACCCTGTTGAGAATTCAACAATACTTCATCCAGTCTCAAGAAAACTCCTCTTAAGAATGACATGGATTAAAAAACTCAACTAAACTGTAGAACCTACCAAGCCTTGTTGTCAATGCTTTTATTTTTGTTGGGTTTTTTTCGCACCAAGTATCTTTTTTATTGATACACTCTTTGAAACTGAAAGCTGCTCGATTCCACATGAATATCACGATCATTAATCATGAACATGACAGCAAAGCTCCTTGGACCATAAGTTGTACCTTCCTCTGTATGTAATGCAGGCATTTGATGAATAATGGACCGCATCAAAGTCTGAAGTCTTTTGACTTTGCTATATAATCTCTCCAGGTAT
This sequence comes from Mohoua ochrocephala, assembly GCA_013398855.1. Lineage (NCBI taxonomy): Eukaryota > Metazoa > Chordata > Aves > Passeriformes > Acanthizidae > Mohoua > Mohoua ochrocephala. The sequence goes on along the minus strand of VZTA01006906.1, from coordinate 38,503 downwards.
AAATGTTGCACAATAATCACCAAACCAGGGGTTTTTTGCCTTTTTTTTTTTTTTTTTCTTTATGCAGATGTAATTTTACCTCCTTTTACAGGGCCCTACTTAGCTCTCTGAACTTTGAAATCTCAGCTCGAACAAAAATTTGTAATCATTAATCATTTAGAGAAAATATTTTTCACCAGCATTTCATTTCTTTCTGTACTAACATCCTGTTATTCTGCTCTTAGTGCAACAACAGCTTGCCCTTATACAGAAAACACTCAAAAGGAAAATCTGGGTCAGAAATAGAAACAGCAGCAGCAGTTTAGCTCACCCAAAGCTGCAAGTGTTGGGATAAATTCTTTCATTACCGTAGGCCTATGCTGTGTACTGCAAACCATCCTTCACCCTCAGTATGGTAGTGCCATGCTTAACTGTTTAGGGGGAGTTTTGGCCTTTGAATTCTCTTCTAAAGATCATATCTTTTGACAAAAATTTGTTAATTTAACCAGTATTTCTAATCTTTGATGCATCATTTTAAATTTAAATAATCTATTTATCTGTCTAAACAAATGCACCGTGATTCAAAATGTTGGTCTGTGTTTATACACAGTACAACAGTCTTCAGCTTTTCTCTTCTGTGACAAATGTGGCAAACCTTAACATGATGAGAAGGAGAATGACAGAATGCAATAACGTGATCAAAGCAGTGATGGAAAAGTAATAGCGTTGTGTAGTTACTATCAGTGACCTGATTTCAAGGGAAAGTTCTCATTAAATGCCTGAATCCAGTTAGAGCATATTACCAGAAAGAAGAGATTCCACAGAAAGAAAATCTCAGAGAACTCTGATTATAGACAGTGCAATAATTCTGATAAATAAAAATGCAATAATAAATCTTAGTTATTCATCGGTATGTAGAATCTCACTATGCAGACAGTTGCCAATATAAGATTTACATATAGAATTATAACACATTCTTTCAGATCACTGTTCTTTAGAAAGAAAGTCTCTTGTTGTCCTTATGACTCATGTAGATTTGGTTATATAAACTGATCTCCAATCCTCTGTTTTCTAAAGTGAGTTTCTGCATTATAATTACTAAAATAAATGCAACTCTTTGAAAAATATAAAGCTGTAAAATAAGCAGTAAACTCTTTGTACCTTTGTCAAATTTTGCTCAAAATACACTATGTACCACATCCCAAATCTTGTCAAACATCCAGCAGTGTTAAACCTAAAAATACAGAAATAGCAGCACTCCAAGAGGTCTGATTTTTTTTTCACACAGTGTTCTGGCAGCTCAGCTGAAGGGACAATGACCACCTACTGCTGTGGCACCAAAGGCAGCTAAACAAAATTTCTCCGTGCATCTGCATCTGTATCACATTTTTCATTTACTGCCAGGAAGACTGAAAGCAATTCAAAAAATTTAAAATTTTATTTAGAATCTAGCCCTTTTTTTTCCCAATAATTGTTTAATTACTTCTGTATTGACAATGAATTCTGAATGAAAATAACAACAGAAATTGAATATCTTGTCAAACATTTAGGACTCCAGGAGGAGGAAAAGATTTATAGCTCTTCTCAGATTCTGGGATCATTTTCCATCTCTCTTAAAATCTTTCCTATGGCATTTTTAACTAATCATTTCAGTCTGTTCATTGCATTCTTCTGTGAATTTTTTTAAAGTATCGGCAGTCTCCAACTGTTGTTCTAAAATTCTATGCACTGTATGCAAAGCACTGGATCATATAAAATGTTGGTGGACCCTAATTAAGATGCTGTCATAAATAGTTTGAAAATGATTGGATTAAGGAATCTGTGTTAAAAGAGATTTCAATGCACTCTCAATAGCTTTGCATCACAACCATAGAATATCATAGAATGACAGAAAATGTGGAGATGGAAGGGACCCATCAGGATCAGCGAGTCCAGCTCCTGGCCCTGCACAGGACTCCCCAAGAATCACACCACGTGCCTGAGAGCATTGTCCCAATGATTCTTGGACTCTGTCAGGCTTGGTGCTGTGACCACTCCCTTGGGGAGTCTCTTCCAGTGCTCAATCACACTCTGGATGAAAAATCTTTTCTTGGTATCTACCCTAAACCTTCCTAATAGTTCAATATCTTTTTTATATTGTGGCACCCAAAACTGACCCCAGCACTCGAGGTGAGGCCGCAGCACTCCAGAGCGGAGCGGGACAATCCCCTCCCTTGCCTGGCTGTCGATGCTGTGACTGACGCCCCTGGAGACACAGCTGGCCCTCCTGGCTGCCAGGGCACTGCTGACTCATGTTCAACTTGCCACTGACCAGGACCCCCAGGTCCCTTTCCACGGTGTTGCTCTCCAGCATCTCGTTCCCCTATCTACACACACAACCAGGGTTGCCCTGTCCCAGGTACAGAATGCAGCACTTGACAATGTTAAACTTCGTACAGTTGGTGATTGCCCAGACCTTAATTTGTTGAGGTCTCTCTGCAGTGGCTCTCTGAAAAGTAAACTTCTACCTCAATGTAATTGGAGTCCCATCATTTAAACTTTTCCTGATTTTTGACTTAACTCCTTTGTCAGTCTAGTTCTATTCAGTCATCACTTGGCCCTGTAACGAAAGAGTTATAGATTCGTTCCATAAACAAGCTGTTACAACCATCTGATTTTTGCCTTTTCACTGTCCTTCTCCTAAGATTACAGTGCAGTAAACGCCCATACCTTGACAAATAGCTACTCATGATATCACTTCATTTCAGTGACATGCATCTTGTTCTCATTGAGATCACTCAAAAAATGTTTTTAATCTTACTGGTTTGGTCAAAACATCCTCTCCTTTAATTCTCCTGCTGGTTGCAGCCTTCTAAACTTGATACAGTTTCCTCATTTTTAGGCTCTTGAATAATTTAAGACTTCCTTGCATTTCCACCCTTGTCTTCTTCACCTATATTACCTTTCTTTTCTATAATCTCACAGAATCCAAATTACCTCTTTGAGAGTTGAACGTGACATTATTGTCGCTTTCTTAAATTTTTCTCTGTGCTAACTTCTACACACAGTCTTATAAAAAAGGAAGCAATAATAAATTTATGCATATAGACACAGTTTTTAATCTTCACAAGTGTACACAAAAATTAATCCAATGACCACACAATTGTACCTTATTTCTTTCCATGCATTCAATCTTCATTTTAATTGTTTTTCTTGTGCCAAATCTAAACTCAGTTTTGCAGTTCTTTTAAAGAAATAGTCACATGCATATAAGTTTATCTTTGGGGACTTTTTGAAAATAGAATACTGTTTGCAAAATTCATCTAATCGTATTCAGATTAGAAATAATGCATGTACCTTGTGAAAGTGATTAGTACATGCAACAAAAACCTAGGAAAAGAATACTTCCCTTACATCCCTCATGTCTAGAAACCTCAGACCTATTTTGGTGCACTTCTAGAAACAAACATTTCGATCTGCAGTTCGCTTGTTGCAAGTTTGACGAGCAATTCTTCTACCTAGGTATTGATTGTGTCTTTTACTTCACAAACTTCAGGTGCATATTTCCTCTCAAAGTGTAATTATGTCAGTCCACGCCTCACAGCTATAATCATGAAGATTTCAAGGAAACAATAAAATAGCAATTAAAAGTAATGTATTTCAATGCAGCTCACCATGCATATGATACACAGGACATCTTTTAACTTGATAAAACAGCCAATTTATTTCTGTCTTTGGAAAACATCAAATGTCTAACAATACCACAGCTATTCCAAATACATGAATCCAATGAGGTTTTCTTTAGAAACAGTTCTTTCAGGGTAAAGTTTTTAACTGGGGCTGACAGTGGAATATTCATGAAAGTTTCAGCAACCAGATCAGTGGGTCACATCTAAAGGAGAGAATTTTCATTGTAGCTGGCTTCAGAACCAACCTCAGACTTAATTCTGTAAATTTTATTCTGTTTTAAGCTTTAGTCTCACCTTTCCATTGGTAAAATAAATGGAAACATAAATCAAACTTGTAGTATAAATCTCTCTCATTTTTCTTGGACCTAGTATCTAGCAAAAAGGCAAACTATGGATTTCTGAAGGTTATTCAAAACTTGTTTGTGAGTTCTGAACTAGGTTTTTCAGTTTCCAAGCTAAGTTCTATTGTACAGCTACAATGTGGATAATATGGATAACTGCTTCTTTCTTCTGATACAAACATAACCTTTCCCTCCTCTTGTGAGATATTTGCAACTTATTGAAGCAAATAACTGAATTCTTTAAAATATATTTTGCATCATGATTTTCCAGGTTCATAAGCCATGAAATCAGAAAAATACGAGAGCTGTACGCATCTTTTAATATCTTTCAAAATCAACAATAACAACTGTGTTTTGTTATATCAACTTTGCAAGGTGGCTTTCACCAGGCCTAATGTTCCAGTATGTAATTATGACATTCAGTTTTCAGTTTTGTTTTCTTTCTCCTTAAAGTACTTGAAAAGCAACACCTGGGAAATTTCAAAGATTTCATGAAATCTTGGCCCTAAGATGAACATAGAACTCCCACTGATTTCAGCAGGTCCCAGATTATCAATAATGCCTTTCAAAAACTATTATCCTAATAATTTAAATATAAAACATATAGTAAATACATTGTTTTAAAAGGTACCTTTAATTAATTATGCTTTTCCAAAATCTTCAGTGAAGCACAACTTCTGGCTTTCATTTCTCGAAGAGTCTAAGAGAGAGGTCCTAGAACTACTGAGTTAGTGTCAGAATCCACACTACTTCCCCTGAACTTGGGGATAAATGGTGATTTTACGTAATAATGGGCCTAAAACTGTTATTTCAGTCTGGATTGGGCTAATAGTTCATTCTAAAACAAAAGAAAATAGTCAAGAAGCTCTCTAAAAATATGTCTTTTCCCTTTCAGTTCTCTAAATAATGAACTTGATATTACAAACGGCATTGCCCCCAAAAAACCAAAATAGAATTAAATTTATTTGCAGTGTTTGTCAAAAAGTAGCGAGCACATTGAACCAATTTTTTTCTCTGAAAAATCAGAATATATATATATATTCTCACCCAGATTTGCACCTTAAACTTCTGAGACCTTAGCTTCCAAAACTGAGACTCCCTCCTCAGATAAAATCACTGAGAATCAACCACAGTATTTTTGACTGTGTTTATCACAGACAGATTGTCCAGTCAAGAAATCTTTTTCATGTTATTTCTTTCCTAAAAATCGAGAACAGTCTAAGTATTAAGGGCAAATATTTATGGAGTGTATAATCAGTAAAGCACAGAGTGGTGAGCACCACAATAAATTTAAAAAAAAAAAATTAGCTGGAGGCTTTCGATAAACTGGTACAACTAAACTCTAGTTTAAACTCGGTGCATAGGTGCGCTGGGGAATTGTGATGTTATACAGAGGTTTTTCCCTCCACTGCACCCATAAAAATATAAAGTAGTGGCAAAACAAATTTCCTGTTTGTCCTGAAGCAGGCATACACACCAGAGAGTAGTAAGAAGAAAGCTTAGTTTCTTGTATCAGTAAAGGAAATGATCATGCGACTGACTAGGTAGCATAACTCTCCCACTTCTAGCACATTCCCTACACTGTGGAGCAAATGTTCTCTCCTTTTTCCACTGAAGAAGACGTTGCTTTGATCTTACACACCTTTTCTCCTCCCCCATATATATTTTCTTACTCTGAGTCCCTCTGCCCATAAAGAAAAGGCAGACTCCTGGTCACAGTGTGAACAACCACTCTGGACTGCCACCCACTCTGCACTTCAGCAAAGTAGCTCTGCATGAAAAGCAAATCTCACCTATGAAGGCTGGGCTTCCTCTCCCTCATGCTCAGGTTTCTGCCAAAATCCTTCATGTGTAGGTGACCATTGACTTAGCCAGCACTAACCTGTGAAGGAAGGCTCTTTTTCTATTGCCTATAAACTCATCTGGCCTGTGACATCACTTCTGTCTTCCAAGTACAGTAATGCAGAGTTACCTTGTCATGACAGTAAATTCGAGGTGCATTTTCAACCAGATCTTATTTTTGATAATTTGTTGAGGCAATTATTAAAAGTCATTATGAAAATAATTTAAATCATTTACATAAACCAAGACATGCAGGTGGATACTCAAACACTACGCAAATACACGGTCTAATTAAATGTTGTCAACCTATGTGTAGCTGTTAACTGCTAATATCTTTATGTAGGTGATAAGACACTCAATCTACAAAGCTGTTAAATACTTCATCTAAACTACAAAGTAAATTGCTTAGCCAGAATTAAAACCCAGGCATTCAAGAACTTGTCCGGGTCTTGTTCACCTATGGCTCACATGCTTTCTCAATGAAGTAGCAGAGTACTTTGGAGGAGCACAGTAAATAACTTGTGGTGGCAAAGCAAACCTCTCTAAACTTTCCTACAGAACTCAGTCTTTAGTTGCAGAGAAAAAAAAAGTAAGCCCTGCTAAAAAGAACTTTGTAGTATCTGCTTTTCTGGTCATGAACTTTTTATCCAGTATGTTGCTGTTCTCATTGATTCATTAATTCCATGGAGCTGCATGCAGGTTTGCATTCATTATTTTACCTGTTCTGAACTAGAATAGGTTACAAGGGTCAAAAGCTCTATTTGAAAAAAAACCAAACAACAAACAGCATATGAGATAAGGCTGTACACAACAGCATTTGATGTATTACATCTCACTGGTATCTGACAACCCTTACTCCCTGGTGATGCAATTCTTTTCTAATAATTTAGTCCCAGTCTATTAAAAGACAATTACAGATAATGCAGCCAAGCAAGTGCTGAAGGATGTCTAGAACAGCACTTGTAGAAAGGTTATCAAAACACAATTATCAAAAAAGAAGTGTGTTATTGGTTTTTTAATCATTTCAGATAGAGACTGTTATAGAGATTTTCTAAAGGATTGAGCATAACTAGAAGAAGCTGGAAATGGATTTCCCCCTTGCAACTTCATAAGTCATAATAATAGATTTATATATATATTTACTGCTAAGTAAAGAGTATAGCTGGCCATTCAGAAGTCATCTTATAATATCTGGAGAGTTGATAGACCTTCAAATCTGTTGTCATTTTGAATGTTACCAGACTTCATACTTCACTCAACTTCAGATGAACAATTATTTCCACATTATGCATAAATGAATACAAAATCAGAAGTATTCTTTGAAGCTTTTGTTCTGTGCTGCTGTCATCTGGGCTTTTAGTTATGAGCTGGCCAGAGAATAAAACAGGACCTTTAGTAGCATTCTGTTTCAGAAAACATTTCCGACAAAAGGGGTTAGATTGCCCTTCTGAATCTGAAAATCGGGGAACTTACAGCATGCTTACCTTTTTATTTTGATCCACATTAGCATTGTTTGGAATCATGGCTGTCACTGCAGATGGAAATTTAAAGAAATTACCCCTGCTCAATAAGTCTCAGAGATGACAGATGTGCTGCCACCCCATTGTCTTAACCACATTGGTCAACTTCACTGTCTGGCTCCTAAAGGGGCTTTTTCAAAATTAAAACTTCTCTGATGTGCGATAGGACCTGTATTTAAAGGATTCGTACAGTCAGCTGAATCTCCTTGCCCAATATGTTGGCATATCACTACAGAAGCAGCCATGGGTTTCAGCCCGTAGTGGCCATACCCAGGCGTTTCAGCAAGCAAGGAGTCTGCAAACATGTCCCATTTCCTGCTGCTAGCCAGTATCTACCAGTCAAAGCAGTGATTTTAAATTGGAGTATTGTAGTCTTTGAAATACATTGAAAAAATTTTCAAAGAGTTTTGTCAAGAATGGTGCAGATGTAAACCCAAACATGAAAGCACGTCTGAGCAGGAATTGGTTGGGCGAGCTATATAACCACACGAATATTTGTGTATAAAGGCACCCACAAACTCTAACTGTAGTTTTCTACACCTATCATGGACTATCAAACCACTGGCACTGTACTGTGTCTTTGTCCTCAGCTTTCAGGGAATCTGCCTGCTGGCTGGGGTTTTTTTGGGTTCACAGAGGAAAGGAAACCATGAGGACACATGGATGAACGGGGACAGCTCCACCATGATCTTCAATGTTATGAAAAGACTGTTTTCACAAACACAGAACTCCAGGTTTCTGCATTTCAAGAGGGTTAAATAGGAAGTACCTCTGTGGTATTCAGCCTCTATGCTGAGCCCTCCATTTTACCCTTCCTTTCCTCTGAACTTAAAGTGTTGATCTCAGAAGAGAAATATGTCATAAAGTCTTCAAAAATTAACATATCCCTGAATATACTGTTAATCTCTAAAATGTAGTAAAAAGCATGCAATTTTCTTACAATATGACCACCCTGCCTATAGAGTGTACCTAAAAGTTTATAATTTCAAAAGCATTTCTTATCACCCATATTCATGCTAAAAAAAAGTTTGTGGTTTAAAGCACATCCTTGACCACACTAATAAATAATGAAGTTAGCTCAGCATCTGAGATATGGAAATTTTGTTATATGAACTGCTTATATATTCTAAATTCCCCAACATAACAACATCCTTATGATTTCTAGGACTTTCATGACTGTCAGATGTTTACAGTGTCCTGACAAGGTTGTTTGAACACTGTCCCTGTCCTTCCTGCTACGTTACAATATGTTGGCCACAGGTCACCTAGCAACCATGAGTTTGGAGAAGAACTGTATTCTAAATCTCATAAAAACGTTGTTTATTCTTTAATGACTATGATTTTGCAGGATACATTTTAAGTGTACATGCACACAGCTCCCTCTTCTGGAAAATCCATACAGAAAATAATAACTACCCATTTAGAAATGAAGAAAAATATTCATAATAAAAAAGGGCATAGAAGGAACAGAATGAGGGGGCGAAATAACATTTTAAAGTAATGTAATCTTTATCAAACCTATCATTTTCCTTCTCAGCCTTTTTCCAGTTTATTTTTTTTTTTTTACATTTCATGACAATTTTACCTCGAATGTATAATTTGCTCAAAATGTTGAGAACAAAGACATCATACACATTGTAGTCAAAACAGTGGTGTGAAATAATCTGTAAGAAACTGAAAAGAAAAAGATGACAGAACAGATTGGAACTACAATGGAAAAAAGTTCGAGTACATTAAAGAAACTAAATTGTGAAGCCATTGAAGCTCAAATGAGTAGAGAGGTGTTTGCCACTGCTAACAGAATACATAAGAGATGAATGTGACCCATGTTCATAAGGCCTGGGAAGGGAAAAAAAATGTTTTAAAACACAAAAGTTAAAATCATTAATTGAAAAAAAATCAACTTAGAAATATTTCTCCTATATGAAATGCCATATTTTTAATATTTTTATTAAAATTGAATGAAATGCTTTACAAGAAGCTAAAAAGAAGAGGTTTTTTTCAAGTGTGTCAGAAAAGTTTCTGTTGAACTAAGTTTTCTGTTTTCAAGGTTAAACAGTCTGATCAATATACTCCACATGACATTTTTGTTGAAAAACTGAAGCAGAAAATCAGCTGTCTGTGTACAGTATATTTGAGGAGGAATACAATCAACAGGATAAGGCTTCGAGCAATCTCACTCAAAGGCAACACCTTTACATTCTCACCTGTCATTATGAGGATCTGAAGAGGTAAACTGAACTAAAGAGACACTTAACCACCCCATTCAGATGATTAACCGAAAGGAGATATTGTATGGTTATTTCATGACAGATAAATAAAAATCATTTAATAGTGGAATAAGAACAAAGGGGATAAAATCCACCTTCTGAATTCAGCTTAATAAGGTAAATTAGTAACATAAATTAGCTTGAACTGCAACATTGCATTCTCATTAGGAATGTAATTTCTTAAGAGTATTAATAGCGGAAGGATTTAAGCAGATGGACAAGAATTTCCACTTCATATAAGCCCTGGGAAATGAGATATTTCTCTTGTGATTTTGATTGGTTAAGCCAATGTAATTTATCAGACGAGTAAACCCTGTTCATCAGTACTTTCTACACAGTTTTCACAGAAGAAAAAGAAGAGCTTTGAGTGCAGACTTAAAGGCCTGTCTTTAGGGTCTTAGTTTTTATCTTTAATTTATATCTTTGGATTTTTAGATTTCCATAAGTCACTCTATTTTCCTCTCACAGATCTAAGTTCTCCTTATTGGAAAGTAATGCTACATATTAAGTTGAGGGCCAACAGGCAGCTAGTTAGAAAGAATATTGAATATGAGATTAAATCTTTGAATTTCCTTATTTCATTCCTTAGTTTAATTACAAAAATAATATAGACCTTCCTTTATTCTTCACAGAAAGTATGAGAAAAAGGAAAAAAATAATCCAGTTTTTCTCAAAGAGAAGTTCTGTCAAATAATTTACTGTGAAACTAAGCCACATTCATTAACTTTTTAAAGGCTGCTCTGCAGACTTAGACAAAAAATTAATAAAAATACAGAACTTAAAAAGCATATTTTAACAGTGTAATAGAGCTCTTTAGAAAAGCTCAAAATGAAACGAGAACTGCTTCATAAGCAGCATCAAAATATTGCATGATGATGGATAAAGATGACATTTACAAGGTTTGGTAATGCAAAACGGTGAAGTTTACAGGAAATTAATCTAATATGGTAGATATATCATTTCTCACAGAGGCTGGATCATAATTCACCTGTCTTCACCTGACAAGGTCAAAATTTACTGCAGTGTACACCAGACAACTGTAACTTGAAGAGGTTTCATCACATCTTAAATCAGTTTCTGCATAATTTCAGACATAAAAATCTAATTCTGTGGCAACCAGAGGATGCATCCCAGCTATATTAAAAGGAAGATCTCCAAAACTTTTGATAAATGAAGAGAAAAAAAATCCTATCTACTCAAAAAGCCTGTTCATAATTAATTTGATTTATCAGAAAGCAAACAAATATAAAGTTTCCTCAGAAAGATAACACATATAACAAAACCATCTCTTTCTTTCAGCATATCAGTTTGGTTTCGGACTAAAGTTTCATTCTGACTAAGACAAAGACAATATAATCAATTTAATAAATGCAGAGGTTCTCTTTAGGGTATAGATTTCAAAATCAGCATTTTTGGTATATATTTAGCCCTAACTACAAATTCAGTTCTTATCTACTCTTATGGGTTCTTCCAAAAACATGATACACACACACAAAAAAAATCCAAAAAAAACAAACAACCAAAAAAACCCCAAGTCCAATTTTTTAATGTATTCAAGTAGAAAACATCATTATTTTTGGTAAGGGTAAAATTATAGGACCATTGAAGAGGCTCTTCTGATCAACACTGAGGGCCTCTAAAACTCTAAGGCATTGTTGTATCTTTTGGCACTGACCAACTGAAGAAACAACTCATACATATTTAATGGAACTGAATACTGAGGGACTAAATAATCATAGGAAATATTACTTTCATTATGTATGACCCTGCTAAATTTATTATGATTTCACAGGAAATTACTGGCATTCCATAAACAAGACCAACTTGCTTTGATTCTGGTGGAGTTCTTCACTTTTTTATTGACACTTTAGACCACTCCAAAGTCAGCTTCTCCCACCAGCCAGAGCCCACACCCGCGACTGATATCAGCTCTGGAATTTCAGGAAAGGCTCCAGGCTTCCATGGACCAGTGATAATTGGACAAGGCAAAGCAAGTGCTGCAGAGAGTCCATGAGAATCACCAAACTCTTTGAAGCATTCCCCGAAGCAGGAAGAAATATTGTATCAGGGTTTGCAAGAATCAGCACTGCCATGCAGTGGGTGATTTCCTGAATACAGAAAGGCATACTGCTGCAGTCAGGTGCCAAACTTGGCCAAGTTTCCAGAGAATAAAGATTGAAACAAGACAAATTTTGACAGTGGGCCGCTGGTTTTCATGCTCTAAAATTATGACCATCCACTAGAAGACTTCAGGGCCAAAAAACTTGAATTACTTAATAGCTAAAAAGTTTGTTGTATAAGGAAATCTTAGATTAAGCAGCCACCTTTCAGGTATCCAAGCTTATCTAGCCTCACAAAGTTATTATTCTACGTAATATACAGGAAAATATAGAAGCATCAAGCTAATCAAAGTGCAATAGATAGCAGATTCATAGACACCTTTACTCAAATCCTTTCATCTCTCTTTTCTGCTGGTAAAACAAACAAAAGAAAGAAGTGCTCATTTATAGCTCTGCAAGGAGCAACAAATCAATAAATGCTGATCTTAATGAGAGGAGGAACATTTTCCTGTGCTTTTCATCTTTTAGGATGGAAAAGAGGTGATGAAGCTAAAGGATAACCCCTGGTTGATTCCCAGTGGTATGTTTAGTAGACAGAAATCAGGTGGACATGGAAGAGAGTTTCCCATTGTGGCTGCTGCATATCATGTTACAGGTAGTTGTAAAGCAACCGGGAAAATGCTACTAGCAGGAAAGTGGAGTGAAATTAAATATCTGTTCAGTGGAATAAATAGCAGAAGAATTAGACAATTACCTGAAACACATCAAGGTGTCGCTGAAGTAAGCCTTCAAAAAATGGAATATGGGCTTGGGCCTAAAAGAGTTTCCTTTTCAAAGTTAACTTCTCTCTTCCTTGATCTTATGACAGACTATTTTAAAATATGGTTTTATCTGTAAATAAATATGTCTCAAAATAAGTCACAACTTTTCATTTTTTAATATTGCAAGATAAACATGACATGCATTTTGTATTGAAAATATGTATCACAGTCTATTTTTGCTCTGTGTAAGAGAGGATAATTTGGTATATTATCATTACAGAATTTATTAGGTATCATTCTTTTTACTACAAGACCAGCTGTCATTTCCTCAGATATAAGGATGTGGCTACCATAATATCAACAGTGGTTTTTTACTACATTACTGAATTAATTTTCATTTCCCTGGTAGTCAGGAAACGTAGTCTACAATCTCCTTGCAGAACCTGCAAGTGAAAAGTAAACCTTGGCAAAAGCCATTCTTTGGACTGCATGTTAGCAGTACATGGCAGAGCAGGTTAGGTTAATTCATTGTTGGTTTAGCTTTTGAAGCTCAAGACTGAAGCATGAAAATTAAATACAGTGAGGGGATGTTCTGCCTGAATATTAAGAGATAGTACCTTCAACTACCCCAGAAGTATGACTGCAGTCAGAGTGTGTGCCTTTGATTGCCTTATTGATGGTCCCAAAGTGATTTATATTGTTATAAAGTAGACTTTAAAAGACATTCTATGAAAGAATTAAGTCAGTGATTTATGTAATCCTATTATGCTTCAAAAGAAGTTAATAAAGTCCTGCTGTTTTAAAGACAGGTTGGGTATGGATTTGCTATAAAGATATGACATCATGAAAGCATCAATCTTGGTGCTTTCTCTTTCTTTCCTTATTTTGAGAGGGAGTTTTATAGGTTAGGAGCAGAGAACTTGCAAGCAAAGGTGTCATTTTTTCTGCCTTTGATATTCCTTATCATTTATATGCCCTACTGTACTTGGAGTGGTCACCTCACTGTTTTTTTGTTTAGCTCATTTGAATCCTGCTGTTTGATTATCAATGTCATACATTTTCTTTGGGCTAGAAGTTTCTCAACTGCAAAAATCTCCTTTTCAGAAATTGTCAACATTGAGCTGACTAGCAGGCAAAAACCCCAAAGAGTTTCCAAGTGGCACCAGTAAAAATTATACTGGGGGCTACTGCATTCTGATCCACGTTCCCAGTGCTGTTTCGGTTCCTTACCCAGTGTAATCTAAATGTGCATTCCACTAAACAAAAAGGAAATTTAAAAATTGAGACTAAGAACCGTATTTCAGGATTAGAATCTAATTCTCGTTGGAATTAGAATCTTTACATTTAATGTTTAATGACACATTTGTTATTAGATATCTGGTATTCAAAGATATCCAAAAGCGGCTGATAATTGATTTTATAATATCTGCCCTTCACCTTGTCTATCTTAACATACAGTCATAATTTCCACCTGTGAATAAAAGCAGTGCATTAGTGAAATTAAAAATTGCATGGTTAATACTTTTCAAGTTTTATCTAGAGACAAGTATTCAGTAAACAGAGAAACTGTTCTTTTCTTTTTTTAATAGAAGTGCAAGGAATTATATGTGTAATCTGTTAACAAGTTCCATGTTTATTCAATTTTCAGTAGTATGTTTTATTAAAGTATAAAATTCACATTTTGGTAATATAACAACTCAAAAGCATAAGAAAACACAGAGAATAAAACTGGTGGACTACTAGTATGTAATACTAAAATATAACTTTGTAATTATTTTAAATTAAATTCACACAGAAGCAGAGACTTGGCTCAATTTCTCTGTTTAAAATTCCTTTTGTTCCTCCACTTAAAAATGATTGTACAGAGGTCTGTGGTGAAGCTTAGCAAACGGCTGGATTTGACTCAGAGCATTGACCAGTGACCTCACCAGCTGCTTGGAACATATTTAGCTAATCTGCATAACTGAAACATCCATTTTAAGTAGTAAAGTTGCTATGGACAGTAGCAATTTGATTCTGTTTCCAGCAACTCTCAAAGTTTTCATATATTGATTCTTTGAGTAGCACTGTCGTATTACCCTGTGCTAATACTTACTGTCACGTTCATAGCACAGCAAAATGGAAGCAGAATGTCACAAAGAGATTTTTGAAGATTCATGTTTCTTAAATAAATCACAATTTCTCATATTACTAGCATTCATCCGGCTGTTGAAAAAATTGTCTTCACCTCTTTCAAAAGTCTGCCAGTCGTTTGTTGTATTTGCTGCAAATTGGAATTGCATCGCAGAAAACATATGGGTTTAGTCAAATAAAATAGAATTATGTGGCAGCCAGCTTTCAAATATTCTAAATACGGCAAACCTATTACACACATTTTATTTATGTAAAGCCTGCCACCGCTTCACATGTGAAAGGGCAGCATTAAGAGAAAAGATTAAGATACATCATGCAGGCAGAATGTCACTAAAAATATTCTCAGAGATCCAGAGGCTGTCTATCATAAAAAGGCTTGCTGGTATAGCCTGCTCTCTATTACCTATTCTGTAAATAAAATCAGCCACAGATACATACAAATTCTCCCATGATTCGGGAGACAGAGACTTCCTGGATCAGGAAGAAGAGAGAAGTGATTTTAGAGCAATCTTTTCACTGCCAAATAAGTAATAAAAGTTACTGTAGCTGTCATGGATGCACAAGTACATCACGGTTGTTCTCTTTCCCCTCTGTTCATCCTGTTGGGAAACCTACAACAGCAGAATTGATTTTGAAGCTAGAATGTACCATTAAATCACATACCCTACCTCTTCTGGCAATGCAGACAAAGATATACTTTCATCTGTACGGAAGCCAACAAAAGATGTAGCTAAAAGGTAATTTCCAGTTATGACTTAGAAAAGATATACAATTAATCATTTCTCATGATAGTTTGTTAAAATGCTTTATCATCTTTCCCATGGGATATTTGTGCCTATTTCTAAATTGTCTCTAAATTTCAGCCAATACACTTGTTATGTCTTTCTTTGCTGAATCACTTTTTAATGTTATTTTTCAGCAATGTAGAAAGTTGTAAAAAGCAAATCTCTGCTCTTATTTGGTTGATTTAATTTTTTGGCATATTTCTCTTCTAGTGTAATCAGTTAAAAACCCTGTTCCTCTATTTTCCTTTACAAGACTACCTTTGTTCAGTCTCTCTTCAGCTTGTTCTGTGCAAAACATATCAGCGAAGTAATTTTGATGTAGACATCATGGGTGTTAAATTCACTCCCTAATTTAAGACAAAAATGCTTATAACTAACAACTTTTTTATTTTAACAGAAATCTGAGTCTTGCCCGGATTAAAAAAAAGCCAAGCAGATTAATGGAAGATAGTAAAATTCTCCCAGTTTTTCTCACATGCAGATCTGTTCCTCAGCCAAATTTCAGAATTAGAGTAACACAAACACTTATTTGGCTTATGGATTAGTAAAACAGTATCTTCTCTGGGCTGCTACCGCCTTCTCTCAGTCTGTAAAAAGCCTCTGCCCCACTGCCATGCTCTGTTGCAGGGTGGGACAGTCTTTGGGAGGAGGAGAATAGATCCCTATGTTTTCCAAATAGAGACAACAATACTACAGTCATTTCTTTTACTCAAGATACAGCACTTAAATCCATGAGTAAGTTATAACACTGTTTTGTCCTTAGAGTATATCTATCAATACTATTCAACATGAATAAATACTGAGAAAAAATGCTTATATGCATTCATTTGAATAAAAACTATGAATTCAATTTGACACTGTTGAGAACCTTTTCTATTGTGGAGAATATCTAAATAGGTTCTTTTATTTCACTTGTCAGAGAAATGTAGCCTTGCAATTGCTGTGTACCTAGTTCACAATTCTCCGTATGGCTAACAGGAAATCTTGTTTAACCTGCAATGAACAGAAGAGTAAGCAATAATAATACCGCTGCTATCCACTGCAATTGTGCTACAAAGACACAAGACTTCAAAAGCAAAATCAAAACAAATAGCTCATGAATAACTCATAGCTTGATATGTTTATATAGAAGTGTTCAGTGAATAAGTTCCAAAACAAACATGTTCATACAATCAGAATATTTTTGTTTAATAATGTATGAAGAGAGATATGGCAAAATTTGCAAACATTATGCACTGCAAATAGCCCATCTTCTGCATACCATCAGAAACAGAACAAGGTACAATGAGACAGGAGATATGAAATGACAAATAATCACGGTAATACCTCACTTTAAATTTTTATGATCACAAGAAACCACTGGAAAGATTCCCTCAGGAGATGTTAGATGGAATGTGATGCATTTGCACCCAGTAAACTATCGAGAAAAAAGTCTCTAGGGAGAAGAAATTAAGATGCATGTGGCAGCTGCAAAGGCTGCTGATGAGTGAAAATGTCATCGGCTTTGACTGGCTTTCCTCCTCCAGCTTCTGATGGGCTGTGTACTTTAGTTATGCCCCATACCTTTCTATGTCTTTTCATGCTGGCTCCACACAGCTTTGTAGTCACTCTTTCATCCCTTCACTTTTCCTCCTGGATGTTGTTCCCTCTCTTTTCCAACACAGTCTTTGCACTATTCTCTAGGTGTCCGCCTGATCAATTCTTACCAAAGGAAAAAAAAAAAAAAAACAGCACACAAAAAAAAGCCCCTGTAACATCACAATAATCTCTCTGCCTTTCATAATATATATTATGCATTATATGTAACATCATTTTATGTATCCAGCATTTGCATTTTGTATTATGTAAAAAGATTTTCAAAGCATTAACTGTCTTGGTCTATGTGCTTCCCTAGTGTTTCAGTTCTAAAAGCCTTCAATGCACAGGCCGCTTGATCCTGCTAATCTTCTTTGGCTTCCAGACCCTTTGGCATTCACAGTAACAAGGAATCTAGTACCAACCTAGCTCTAAACACAAATTCAAATCATAACTCAAATGTCTGAGTAACTCCTAAAATCAAATAACTTATAGTGGATGATAAATTTTTCTTCCACCTTCTAGTCATATGCCTTAGCAATAACTTACTGGAAGTCAGGGATTCCCAGTTCCCGAGGTGACAAAGCAGTCCCTCCCTGTCCTCCCTCTGGTCCTGTATTCGGTTCAGTTAAAATAAAACTTGAATCAGTGATCCACTCTTAGCACATACGGCATAAACTTGGCAGCAGAAGCATAAATGTGCATTTATAAAGCTGAGAAACCTGTTCTCACCACTTCTCCGTTATGTGTAAAATACGATCTCTATCATTTGAAGATCTGACACCAAAAAAACATGGAAAAAAAAGAGACGTGAAACTTTTTTTTACTGAGGGGTTATTTCTAATGTGCTTGTGCATACTTACCCATCCTGGAATGAAATCAAATATTGGCAGAATGACTTTTTTTGAAAGGTTTGAATATTTTAGAGCTATGCAGTGTTTTGAAGATTAACAGCAGTTTAGCTGCTAAACAATAATTTCAGCTAGGTAGCCAGCCAAATGATAACTTTTCATTTTTTATTCTAAAGGGTGTTGCACAAATACTAGGACAATTATAGTTTAATTGCTAATGTGATTGCAGTTCAGTCTTTGCATTTAGAAACAATATTGTTGATTGTATACTGAAGAGCAGTGAAATGGAAAGGACCTTACATTCTGCACACAAGTACAGAATATTAAAATCCACAGAAAGCATATTTTGTTTATTTGCTTCTTTGGTTTTTTTGCTTAACCAGAGGAACGGCAACTTTCCTTACGCATGATACATTTCAAGCTTATGAAAAAATTTTATCCTCAGTGTGCCTCATTTTCTTAAATAGTAAGCTATCACTTACCTCTGCAATTAGGATCCAGTAATTTAATTTTTGGGGGGAACAAATTCTATTGAAACACTTCAAGAATATTCTCAAGTAAATTGTCCACTTCATGAAAATTTTTTCGGTTTGCAGTAAATTCAGCACAGTGATGCTTTACACATAAATAATATCTTCTCCAAAATACTTGAAATGAGGCTGTAGATTTCCCAAATACTACAGCACATTAGAGTGCAACTATGAACAAGAAATTAGTCCAGTCTTCACAGATGTGATAGCATAACACAGTCCTTCACAAAGACAGGACTGTTTGTCTTTGACACTGTCTCTGCTGCTCACTGTTCCAGTTTAGCTGATGAACTTTGTTGTCACACAGAATATTTGCTGACACCAGAAGATGATCTTTGTCTCCTGAGAAGATGCTTCTCACAGCTCTCTTGAGAACATCTTTGCAATGTGTCATTTGCCTACTTCTCAGCCACTTGCTGAATGTAAATGGTTATATAAAATTGCCTCTGGCAGCCTGCTAACAACTGCTTTCAACTTTGCAAGGTAACCCTACATGTTGCAAGCGTTTGGTGTCTGATGGTGACATCCAACCTTGTATTAACTGTCGATCAGGCGAGCAAATTGCATCACACAGCAGTCAAGCCTCTGACACTGAGCTATAAAAAGGCATTCATAAGGACAGCATCAAGGAAATGTTAACTTTTGATTCATTGGCATCCCATCGTCATGTCTTAGTCATCTTTTTGAAATATGACTTTCTAGCTCTAATACTTTAACAATATGAGTTTTTCTGACATCTCCGTCACTATATTGAACTGCGTCTAAGATTCAACAACTTCCCACTTTGAAACCATTCAGTAAGATGAATTTTTCGCTCAGTAGAACCACTTAATTGCAGAATTCCTAATAGAACAAGGTTTTTACCTTATTGGTACACATCAGCTAGTACCTGGTCTTGCCTTATTTCCTTTTAGGACTTCTAGAATCAATCACAATTGCATCAAAATGCTGAATTGCAATTGTTGCAGGAGTGTAATATTAAATGGGAAGTAGTAAGTATTTTTCAGATCTTGTGTAATTGTCAAGATGTTACATCTTTAAAAGCCTGGCAGTCTTCCTGGTGCCGAGTAGCTTGTTCAGCCAACTAGAGAACAGCAATGTTACGTGACTTCAATGATCTTTTCTCTGAATTCCCCCGGGATGGGTGGGAATCACCATCTTTGGCACAGCTGCTTTACCATTCTGAAAGATGTCCCTGTGACCCAGGGAGAATAGCAAGTTGGGCTGTAGCCCAAAGTACTTCATTTGTAACTCAGGCCCAATCCTTTCCAGAGTAAATAAAGGATCTCAATTTGCTCATCATGACTGGTAGGGGACTACATTACTCTTTAGGAAATCTGTTCATCAGTTAAGACATCAATCCTGAAAACTCCGTGACTGTCATGAAAGTAGCGCACACAAAAATATATTTGATTAGCAATGACTCTCTGGTGCGTACTAAACATTTAATGTTCAGCAATAGTTCTAGAATTTTGAAAAAACCATTTTTTTTTCTCTTTCAAACTATGGACCTGTTTAAATAGTTTGTTAATACAGGAAGTTCATAAGACTAGCTGAGATTCAAAAATTCTGATATTCAAACACTTTTTGAACTACTGATACTCCATTTCCTGTACTTATAGTCTGACAGTCTGCAAAACCAGATTCTTTTTTCTCCTCTTAAACTGGTGTAGTTCATACCTCTATTTGATTACGTGATTGTTTTTCACTGAAGAAACTTTATTTATTCCAATTTATTCCAAATATTTATTTGAAATATTTATTCCAATACAATTTTAGAGAAATGTAGGAATCCATCAGGATGAACAATCATTAATAGGTGTGATTATATTTTCCACAACGTATGTATTTACCTACCAATTTTTACAGGGCCTAAATAATTGCCTCAAATGTACCCTTTAGAGTTTCTATTTTCAAATGAGGACAAGTTGACATGTATTTTACCTACCCTTCTTTATTTTGTCAATATTCCCATCACCTTGGCTTTTTGTATGATGTTTTTCCTAGGTGATAATCAAGTAATCCAAGTCATCATTTTATCAAGACACAAAGATTCATCATCTTATTGCCATGATATTTACTGTAAGATCACTTGGCTCCCAGTGTGAGGCACAGACATTTACGAGATACTCTCATAAAATGATTAAATGCCTAAAGGGTGAGATTTACTACAGAGGCACTTTGGTGGAGGAAGAACACTCTTCAGAAAAGCATATCAGGAATTTCTTTTGTTCACTGAGGCTTATTTATGAGTGTCGCATCTTTTCTTTATTGTTTAAGGGACCTGGATGCTTTATCACTATCTTAGTAGCAAAAGATGACATGCTATATGTAAAACAGTTTTTGAATACAACTGATAACAACCAGCTTAGATTTTAGTGATAAACACTCATAAATTCTGCTTTTTGACTTGCAGGTCTAACTGCTCCAGAAATTTCCATGAAGCCTTACATGAAGCAAATTGAACCTACCATCTGCCCATGGGTACATTTTTGTGATGAGATGATACTAATGTTTAGAACACTGTTTGGGTATTTTTGTCAGAGTTCTGCTGTACCTCACTCCACACTGAGAATCCAGAAACAGCAGCTCAACTTAAACTCTGCTACACAGTTATGAAAGGGTCATTTATTATAAAATATTGTTTAGCCACAAATGACAAAGTCCAGGAAAACTTCCCAATTTTATTACCAGTTACTATGTTAAAATGGTCCATTATATATAGATGAGGATTTATGCATTAGAACAAGGTGAATGAAGGTTTTATAAAGGTTAATAAGGGACAATGAGGAAAATAAGATGTTTTTTATATATATATATCTTCAAAATGGATTTGCAGGTGTCATATGATTTAAATGAGGTAGAGGGCAGAAAGAGAATATGACAACCAATTCAGTTACAAATTGCAATAACAAAGTAAATCATATGCACTGATAAAGATATTTTTTTCTCAAGATTCTCGCAAACCTATGGCCTATAAGCATTTGTCACACATGTTTTTTTCTCTGAGAACCTCCTTCATCTCATCAGATTACTTAGTGCATTTTAAAACGAGGAAATTAATGCAAATATTGATTTCTGAGACTGTGAAGCAGGCTGCAACATTGCTGATGTTTCAACCCATTTGGTATACTGGGTTGTACACATTTTTCTGTATTTAAAAGGTGAAAAGATTGTTTACAATTTGACATGAGATCATAAATTAATGTATTTGCTACATTCCTTGAGCTACAATGTACTGGGGTTTTTCCATTTTATGATTGTATTTCATCCTATTCTGCTGGGCTGACAAAACAGGCTTTCATCCTGTTGCTGAAAAACAGCTCTTCAAATTTTTAAAGCAAAACCCTTTAACCTCTGTATCCTTTATTATTAATACTTTCACTACCACAAACACTACCTGTCAAAGGTAGTACATACAACAGTTTTTGTGGGAACGAGGGGGTTGATTCTCGCCAGCAGGTGCTTTGCATTCAGATGGATACTCTTCACAAGTACTTTGTTGTTTACTAGCCACAAAACCACAAGTAGGTGGTCAAAGGAATGCAAAAGCCAGCCAATTCAAAGATATATTTTATATCCTAATAGTGAAGAAACAGAGATTAATGAAGCCAAGTTTGGCCTAACTGTAGTTACAATAAATAGGTACAGCAACAATATTTAATGATAGGACCCAAAAAGGATTTCCCAGTGGTAATGTCACATTTGAAAGCTCATTTATTGGTTTAACTTCCTTGTTTTATAGCATTTGAAAAACACCAGCAAAAAAGAATGTTGAAGCTTAAAAAAAAATAAGCTTCCTGCTGACAAAGATAACCCCGCAATTGCACTGTAACAAACGTTGTGTAATACAATTGAATATCCTTATTTTTCCAATGAGAAAGCCTGGAGGCTCTTGTCTCTACAGTTGAAAAGCAACTCCATCAAAGCAGTTTCAGTAAGGGTAAGTCTTGAAAGTCTTATCAGGTCCCAGAAAGTGAAAATATCTGTTTATATAAACCGTTTTTCCTTTCTCGCCCCAACTTGGTAATAAAGGTGAGATGACAGATGCAAATAGAGAAATGATTTTTGTGTGAGGAACAGAATACAGTATCTATAAAGAATAAATCAGGAATGGGCCTGCACCGTGAATCTTCCCATGCCATGGGTGCTGGTTTGGGGATTTTTCTGTCACGAAAAAGCATAATTCAGCAAATGGATCCTCTTTTGAAATTTCTTCCCTGGGAAATTCAGACGAGTCCCAGATGCATTCCTTCTAGCAAATTTTAATTATACTGTCCTACAATAAGAGAAAAAAAATCCTACCTAGATATATTGCTTTTCAGACATAAAATAATAGAGTCTGATCACCATATGTAAATAGTCATTAATATTTTATTAACATAAATCCTTTTGATACTTCCCAAGTGTACTTTAATATTTTAGACTGTATCCTAGCAGTTGAACAATATTTTCTGCACACAGTGAGATGTGTTTATATTTATTATGAGTGGTAAAAAATCTGCATAAATTGACTGTTCTTAGATATTAAAGGGAGACATGGAATATTGGAAGAATGACTTTTGTTTGAAAAAAATTCTTCAGAAAAAGTCATAAAATTAAGAAATTGGCTTACCAGTAATACAATAGCAAAGATTACTTGTAACTTAGTCTCAATACTTTCTTATCATCTCCGAAGTGGAGCAGCCACAATATTAAATGTTTCCCTCATTCGAGTAGTGTTGAAACCAATGTATTCCATTTATTTGTGTAAGTCTGGCAATCTCTGTGAACTAGAGATTAAATTCATGTCTTCTATTTAAGTGTTCAACTTCATAATCTGCTTAAAATATATTGTTAAAATTCACTTAAATTTGACCAGTCTGTTGCATCATGTAGCTGATTACATACCTTCCATCTTTTAGTTTTGCACAGTACATAAAGAGGGCGCTTCATGCAGATGAAGCAAATTAAATTGTCTTATCTTCTCATGGTAATTTCTCTGTCTTCTGACTTTAAAGCTACAGTAATACAGAGAATATTTTGTCTTATTACAGTAAGAAAAATTAATTGACTTTATTGATCGATTTATTTAATTGATTGATTTCTAATTTTACTGTATTTCAAAAAATTAATTTGAGATGTAGAAGAGTTAGGTTCCCTCTTCCATTCAAAATAAATTTGAAGAGGGTTTTTTGCCTAATTACCCAAAGATCTTTGAAAAATTTCACCCTCACAAATATTTTATGGAAGTTTCAGTGGAGTAGCTAAATAGTCCAAACCCAAAAGAGTTGTCCGAGCAACTGCAATACTTTTGTAATGTGGTTTCCAGAATGGAAATAAGTTCATTCATACATCAGAAGTAACATTTTTATCACCTTTCAAAATGCATTCAAAAATCAGCCAGGAATTTTATGTTGACAACATTCTTATGTAAATGCAGAATCCTCATCACTTTTTTTTTTTTTCTAAGTAGAATGATTGATGGACTCTTTTCCTATCTACTCGGTATCAGAAGANAAATTTTTATGTAAATGCAAAATCCTCATCATTTTTTTTTTTTTTTAAGTAGAATGATTGATGGACTCTTTTCCTATCCACTCAGTATCAGAAGACCTAATCCAAAATGTTATTTATAGTTATGAAAATTAAACAAAATTCATTTTTGGCCAAGATTGTAGAGTTTTTTGAGATTTACGAATGATAGAGTGTGGGGCATTGTGATTAGATCCAGTTTTCAGAGGTTCTCAAAGTACAATACTCCTAGAAAAGCCTCAGTCAGATATCTGCGCTCCTTTCTAGAAGTCTGACCTGGTCTTTCAGTTTTCCAAACACGGATGTATTTCTAGATTCAGCTGAGTTTTGAAACAGATTGACGTGTGATTTTGTGTCACTATTCAGTTATTGCTGAATCATAGAAACACGGCCTTAATGTTATTGTCTCCCTGCTTGTTGAAGAACTTAATTTCACTTCCTATCTCCTTCACAGAAACAATCCATCCAACATCTACAACACTTTTACCTAACTTTACACCAGAAGAATCAAGTCTCTGAAAGAGCTATCATAAATCTAAGACCTATGTCTTGATTAAATCATAAATCACTCCTTTGGTGCTCAGACTACCTTCAGCCTGATTCTGCACAAAGGTAGATTTTAATATTTTTGTATCTTAAGCTCTAAATTATATTTTCAAGCTTTAAGGAAATATTTATACTGTATTGATATATTACATTTCCTAAAATATTCCAAAAATTCAAGGATCAAAGAGAAATGGTATCATCCATTTTTGTTGTGGCCTCAAAGTACCTGAAAGAGCCTTTAACTTCTTTTCTGTTCCTCTGTTTTATTTCCAATAGCTGTTACCCCTTAGTATGGAATCTCTCGCTTTTTTCTTCTTAGATGCTTTCAATCTCCATTGCATCTAAACAATCTTCAGCCATGAATAAATCTCTATTCTGTGTAGGAGGAAATATTATTCCATTATACACAGATGACACCAAAAAAAGGCACTGATGCATGGAATAAATTGCAAAAGTTATGTGGCAGAATCAAAAATAAACTTACAGTGGTGTTCCAAATGTATCAAAAGTTATAGGCATATTTCACAATAATTTGAAGAAATGCAATGGGCAACACAATGTAAGAGAGTCTAAGAAATGTCCAGCATAATCCTTTCCTTAAAACCTATGACCCTGATGAGTCTCATTCTCATCTTAACCACAAATTTATTTTTCCTAGAGAAATCAAAACCATGGGCATGCAGTAGTAACAACTATTGCTGATATTTCACTAGAAATGTATGCTGTGTTTTACACATGACTAGAATGAATTAAAACCTGATTTTCTTCCACAAAAGACGATGGAGCTGCAATAAGAAGCCTGTCCATTTGAAAAACAGGAAACTCTCCAAGAAGCAGGATTAAGGATTTAAGGACACACAAGTAAGAATAAGAACACTACCTGTTTATCAGTGTGATTAATAAAACAGCTTTGCATATTGGAAAGTTATGTGTTTGGGAAATACCAAATTGAGTATTCTACGATTGTGAGTAGGTAATTTTGAGAGAAGTTGAAGTTGAGAAGTTTCTTCTTTTAAATCTGTTTCCCTGTGCTAAGTTACCTTTTGATACTGTCCATTCAGAACTTAGTTGAGGCCCAGAAGCTTGATGAAATTTTTTACTGCTTTTAAACTTTCCATGCAGGATTTGCCTATGGTACAAGGATGCTCTAAGAAAGGTAGACCCAGGTCGTGTTGCAGCCAAAACTAACAGTTTTACTGTCTCCTAGCAACTATGGTGCAGCTATTTCATACCTACAGAGGCTTCAGTAGTGCAGGGTTGTGCAGAGGCTGAAGGAAGACTCCCATTTTCTCAGTAGCTTGTTCACATGTCTATAAAATCTGGCATTACAATAATATTGACAGTTAACATCTTGTTAACATTGTTTTCCTGTGGTTGGAAAAGGGAATTATCAAGAATTACACCCTTTAGAGATCCTGGCATGAAACAATTCTAATCAGTTATTATTATACAGAGCCATAATCAGTTTCAGCAAAGTGGCTGGATGAGGTAGGCTTAACTCTAGCTGATTATATACTGTAACCTGCCTTTGTGTTTATTGCCTTCTCTAAAGAAAATCTATGGCATTTGGGTCTTGTATGTGAAACACTGTAACTGCTAGATTGTAGTCATTTCTAGGATGTACTCTGTGGGAAGAAGAAAGTATGGTTTGAGGAACTCTGAGGAATTGATTTTCTAACTGAGACATGCTTTGAATAAAAGCATAATTATTACCACATTTTACTGAAAAATGATTTATCTTTTCAGCAAGTTAGACAAATAAAATAATGTTAATACCAAAATAAGTCAATCAAAAATTCTGCATAAAAATCCAGCCGAGAATGATATGTCTAGTTGCATGATCAGAAAACAAAATAAGTCTTTTGGAAGTTGCCTACTTTTAGAGGAAGACAGATATGTGTAGTTAGTGCTCTAACAATACACTTCGGAAAAACTTGTCCAATGCTGCTGCTTAACAGACACACATTTTCATCGGCCAGTGCTCTTGCACAAAGGCAGTGCATCTGTTCCCTAAAATTCAAAAGAAAGTATCTGGATTAAACACATTTACTTCAACTAACAATAAGTGCTCCCCAGAGAGGAGGATACAAACATTGATTTTCTGAAGTCCTTTGAATACAGATGGTGAAAAATAATGTAGCTTGTCATGTTCACGGACGTCTTGTTCCTGTTTAAAGTTGCTATACCAACATCTGTAAAGCAAGTATAATGTAAAGAAAGAAAATTTTGCTGAATGTACATTTGAATAAGTACTGAATCCATTTTAGAAACACAGAAAATATGAAAAGCCATATCTTCAGCTTGTAAGTCAGGATGATACCATATATTAACATAAAGAAAATGCTGCTAAATTCATGGATGAATTGTGGCCACTGGTATATAAAAAAAGTTAAGAGATATTGGCAAAATATGCTAAAATCATATTTTCTTTTCAAGTACAGGTCTGTATCTGCAATGCAAATTGACAATAAAACTACAGGGATGTGTGGGCATAATTAAGCCCTACAGTACAGGCATAATATATACATAGATGCTACAGATTGGTAATGTATGAATCTAATACACCATTGTAGTCTACATTTTTGCTGAACCAGGCTTAAATGCTGTTCCCCTTTCCTCATTCCCAAAGACACGGGGAGGCAAAAAGGAAATGAATGCGTAAAAATGTCAGGAGAAGAACTGAAACATCTAAATGCATTTCATTTCACAGCACTGTCTGTATCTCTTATGGACAAATTGACTCTGAGTGTCAGGTCATATGTTCAGCTGCTGTAAGTTTGTGCAAGTCACTGAAGGCAGAGAAGGAGAATTAATTTAATTTACACCGCAGAGGATCAGGCTTTCAGTCATTACATTGCCCAAAGCCAAAGTTAAGCTATGAAGCTTCATGCTTCTTATGGATAGATGAGGTTAGTTTACACTCCAGGAACTTATATAATTTTGGTCTGTCTGTTGTTCAGAAACAGACAAGATATCAGGCAGCTGATTTACTGAAATCAGACCAGAGGTGATTTAAAACAAACACACAAATTTTCCCAAAACTGTGTTCATTTTGTGGAGAAGAAACTTAAAAACACAGAAAGGAACCATACATGTTCATGCCAGATATATTTTTCATACTTGCGTATTTATTTTGCACATAAATGTAATTGCACACAAGAGCTTTCTAAGATAAGTGATATTACATATGACATAATCTTGACAGATGTCCATTTACTTTTGGAAATATAAAAATTAGTCCCTCCTAAGGTTAAAGCACCTCTTTACCATGTTGGGGTTTTTTCCATTTTGAGGCAAGATCTAGCATTTTGCCCTCTTAAAGAAACTACATTCCTACTATTTTTTGCAAAATGTATCAATTTGTGTTTTGATTATGGAAATATTAATGCATTGATAACTCCAACGACAGCATTTGTCTTTAAGTGTCATTCCACTTCATACATTTCAAACTACAAAAAAAAATAAAGACACTGTTTAAAATACCAGTAGGATGACTTTCTACACCAGGCAGACAAGTTTTGACTTTCCTGAGGGAACAGGTAATGTGCAGAGGTACATGAAACAAAACTTACAAAAATCCTGCAGTTGCACCTTAGTTCTCATATTGTCCTGCAGCAAAAAATCTTTCCCTGGCCTGAAAGATCCAGCTGTAAACATCCCAGTGTGGATATGACACAGATATCTCTCATCCCTGTTATAAAGGTCCTAATTTCCCAAATGGCAAAAAGGGATTGCAAGCATGCTCACAGCTATGACCCAGCAGTCCAAAGCTATGACTACCAGAAACTGCTTTCAAATGTACTCATTAGATATGCAGGACAATTTTCTGTCCTCCCAGGCCTTTTGGTTTGCATTACGGAAACTATCCGGGGGAAAAACAAAAAGAAAACTACTACAGCTCCTTTTCTTGCTCAAAGGAAATTTTGTAGCTGTAAGTGGAGATTTACTCTCTCAACAAAGGGAGACTTAGGAGTGTTTATTTATGGGAAAGAATCTTCTTATGATGGGCGACACACTGAGGAAGTCACATGTTTTGCCTCATATCAGGGAGTCTCAGAGGAAACACAGACAGGAAAATAACACGAGAATTTTTAAATCAAGAAAATCAAAAGTAGATAAAATCAAAAGAACAAGGCAGATTATAAATAAGCTATCAGGTTATAAACTTACTGGCACAGAATTCAGTTAACAGTTTTAACACTCACAGGTTAAAGATCAAAATCTTATCACAACAAGGACATGGTCTCCGAAAAATTTTTGCTGATAAGCTATGAGCATTTGAGCACCACGTATGGTTAGAGTAATTTTTAAAATGTGCCTGTATTTAAAAGAAAAAAAAAAAGGAAAATGAGAAATGAGAAGAAACTTTTTCTTCCTTTGGAACTGCATGAACTTTGGGTTTTATTCTGAATTTTCCATAACTTGAGAAAACATTGGTTTGTATACCTAATATTTTTGCCATGATTTTAATACTAATTGAGGTCTTTCTATACTCCCCCTGGACAAAAGAATTTGTACAGTCAGCATCATCTCTCAGAGGTCATATTTTCACTTGTAATCAGCTTTTACCAGGATTATTTTTCTTTTAACAAATCACTGGCATTCAAGTTTCTGATGGGAGATGTTTCACTTATTTGTAGAAAGTTCAAGTGTCTTCACCAGAACAAAAAGAAAAGAATTCACTTATAAGAATAAAGGTCTTATTCTATTGATCACCTCCACTAAAAAATACCCAAAAAGCCTGCGGTAACTGTAAAATACTATGTGAAGCTAAAGAAATATGTTGAAATTAGAATGCAACAAATTGTATTCTAATTTTTCAGTTTGCATTATATGTTACATTATATGTTGCATTATCTGTTGCTTTACCGCCTGTCAAAAAGGACAAAAAATTAAAAAGAGGGTGTGTTGATGGGGCACACTTCCCAAAAAATTTGGTTTTGAAAAGGATTCTTTTTGGCTTGCAATTTTTTTGTACTAAAATCGCTATCCTTAATGGAAAATTCTGCTAGAAGCACCACAGAGTTATGACAGGGAAAAAAAAAAAAAATCCTCTCTTTCTGTGCTTGTCCTCTGGACTGTTGGAGCTGACTCTTTTGGGAACCAGAAATACTTGGCTGGGATCATATTACACAGGCAGTGAAATCTTCTGGTTGAGTAAATTAGAAAAAAATAGGCCATGTGATAGTGACACAAATGCGATAAGAGAAGGAAATGCCTCCTATAAACGACTTCATGAAGTAACCATATGTTCCTACCCTCCAGACATATCTCATTTAAAGTCTCGCATTGAAAAAGAAGCCTTGGCAAATACACTTTGTGCAGTGTACATTCTGCTCCGTCACAGAGATGGCAGTGGTTTCTTTCTAAACCTGTTTGGCTAGAAGTCAGGAAAGTCAGAATCTATTACTGAAGATGCTCAGATACTCGTAAACTCTCCCCGCTCCAGTGTAAAATATAAGAAATGCCAACAATTGAATTAAAGTGAGCATTTACTTACCCCCAGGGGGTAATTTTAAAATCATTAAACTTTTTTTTAATAGTAAAATGTAGACAAACAAAAATTGTTATAGAAAAATATTTTCTATATCAGTTGTTATAAAGCTGGACACATGTAAGCAGAAAATGCATGAAGGTAAAATGACATATAAAAACTATCACTAAATTTCTGGACTACTTAAAAGTCCTGAAAATCTATCACATTGCTTTCTGCATTACGCTTATAGTGGGTTGAGGTTGGTTATGCACCAAGCACCAACAAACTATTCACTTACTTGCCTCTGCTATGGGTAAGCAGAGAAGGAGAAATTAAAAATTCACTTTTTGTGAGGCGAAATAAGGATTATTGAGGAAAAAACCAGAAGAACTTCAAGGCAAAACAGGCTCAGACTTAACAGTATAAAGAGGATGTATTACTAACAGAAGTAAAAGTGAAAAGAAATTATGGGGAATTAAAGCAAACTTCCAGAACAATCCCTTATTTCCAGTACCTCCCTCCTTCCAACCCACCAATCTGCACAAAGGAAACAAAACATGACGTTTGGTGGGTGTATTCATTTCTCAAGAGTGTTTCTTTATGTTTAAGGAAAAGAGTTCCTTCTGTGTGCCGTGGGACTCTTGTCATAGAAGATAGTTCTCTGTGAACTTCTCCAGTGTGGTTCTGAACCTTCACAAACAACAGCCCCGCCCGAATCTGTTGCATTGGAAGAATATCTCTCCCATGAATTTTCGCAGTTTCCCACACTGCCGTTCATGGGTCAAACCAGTCATGGGGTTTTAGTCTTTTAATGATGAACTGTCTCCCAGTCTGTAAGCAAAAATTTTCCTTCTTCAACTTCTAGGAGCCTCTCACAGCATCTGTAGGCTCTGGCACTTTGTCTTGGGCGAGTTCTCAGACTGGAGCACCTTTTCACGGGCTGCACGTGAACTTCCTACATCCTCCCATGCACTTTAATGAATTATAGAGAAAAACAGTTCGTATGTTACAGTCTTTGCCATGGCTTACATGAAGAATTTCAGATCTGGCGCTGGGAAACAGCGCCTCCTCTCCTTCCCTTCCCCACTGACCTCGGTGGTGCCGCCATGTTGGCTCCCTCACATAATCTCACTCTCTTTCCTCTTTAACTTGGAAGGAAGTTGGTATCTGTGAAGTTGTAGCTGAGAAAATGATCTTATCTGGGTTTTGCATCAGGAAAATACTTGCCATGTTCTTCGTTTGCCGGCTGTGTGGTGTTTTCTCCCTTTCAGTGCGAACTGGGCTGGCTGTGGTGAAGGCCGGCCTGCTCTGCATGGCCCATGGCAGCTTAGATGACTCTCAGCCACCCCCTCCAGCTCAGGTGGGGACGGGGGAGGGAGGAGGTGTGGTTCAGCTTCATGGCTGCTTGCAGCTTTGGGTGTTTTTTTCCCTGCGGCCCAGTCCCTGCCAACACTGCCAGGCCACACCGCCACCGCAGGAAGCAGTGGGGCATGAATCTCAAGGTGGAAAAGGAAGTCGGCTCAGAACAGCACTGCCCCAGCTCCATGGGACCCTCTCTCCCAGTCGCCGCTTTCCTGTCACAACAGTCAGAATGGCTGAGACAGAACATGCCTTTGCCTGGTCCTCTGCACCTGACCAGTTCAGTCACCTACACCAAAGCAATTGATTTTGGCTCCAATATCATCATAGGGGCTGCACTTGATTGAATTGGAAGCACAAATGGCTTCCTCTGAGGAGACAACCATTTCTCACCATCAACAGAGCAGTGTCCCTAATGCAGTGTCCATCCTCAGTGAAGAATGATTAAAGGTGACAAAATACAGTGATAAGAGGATGGTTTCCACAAAGAACAAACTTAATGCCTTTGAATAGTTTTTCCCCTTCAGTATGTGTCAAAAAAAGAGGAACCAAACATCTAGGACTGCTTTGCAACACAGTGAAACGTTTATGTGGTCACTCCTTGTGAGACACAGTGCTTAGTGGAGCAGGAGTATCTGCTTAAAGGAAACATGGGATAGGGATCTTGTGCACATACTTTTGAGAACAACAGAAAGCAGGAGGGTAGAACTTAAGCTTCTCAAATCTCATTTTTGTCTCTGTTTTATTCTTCTTCTGGGGTTGTTCTTAGAGGTGCTGGAATTAATTTTTAGATTGCTAATTATGGCATTTTTTCCCAATAAAATTTATTTGTGGAAATTAGTGTGATATATACATATATGTGTATATATATGATAATATTAATTTTTATTTAAAAGAAACAAAAGTGAGAAATTTTGGTCCAAAAAAATCCCAGACCACTCCAGTTACCATGCAGT
Organism: Mohoua ochrocephala; assembly: GCA_013398855.1. Taxonomy (NCBI): domain Eukaryota; kingdom Metazoa; phylum Chordata; class Aves; order Passeriformes; family Acanthizidae; genus Mohoua; species Mohoua ochrocephala. The sequence continues at coordinate 6,337 of VZTA01006906.1, read as the reverse complement.
GGAATATCCCCATTCCTGCACTCAGATACTTTTAACTGTTGTGTAGAAAAAAAACCATACTGAAATAGTTTTATGGGAAAGGAAAGTTCAGCTATGTAGATAATTAGGCATGATCCAAAGAATCATCTTTTCTGAGAATTTTTTTACAAGGTGTTCCTTTAAAAGCTCTCTATACATCCTAGCAAAAAAAAAAAAAAAAACAACAAAGTTATAAAATAAATTATTTTTACATCACTCAATCACTTGTGTGGCCTATATCTACATATTCAGGTGCGTATCAAGGAAAATCATGGGTTTCCCAATGGCAAGAGCTTTATACAAAAATGCATGAAAATACAATTATGTCCAGTGAGAATCACGTGTCATGTTACTGTAGATATTACAGTTACTTTTTGAAGTCAAATTACAAGTAAGAACATAAATAAGTTCCTTTGCAAGATCAGATAATGGAAAGTACATCAAATAAATAGGTGTATTTTAGATAAAGCGTTAGAAAGAAATTCTTTACTCTGAGTGTGTTTGTCCAGAGAGGTTGTGGTTGCCCCATCCCTGGGAGTGTTCAAGGCTAGGTTGGATGGGGTCCTAAATGAGCTAGCAAGTGGCATCCCAGCCCATGGCAGAAGGGTTGGAACAAGGTGATCTTTAAGGTCCCTTCTAACTCAAACCATTCTACAAATCTATAATTCCACGATTTTATATTTTCAGTATACAGTAACACTCCAGACAAAATCCAGATCTTCTGTTTCACTAAAGAAAAATTGCCATACCCTAATTACTTCTTGCTGGTTTATTTTTCAATAAAATATTTGCTATAAACATCTGTTTCTTTTTCTCTCCTATTCAGCTTAAGCATTATTTCCACCTGTAACTCCTCCTTGAGACACATTTTTCCTCTGATTTTTCTCTAGCACTATCTAAATTCCTCCATCCCACAATTTCAGTAGGAAACTCTGCTCCCTACCGCCAACACTCTTTTAGCGATATAAAAATTTACATAACAGGTCTCCACAATGGCAGCTTTTCAAAGCCAGACAGAGCATAACCTAAGCCAACGCCTTACTTGGACTGTTTTTTCCCTGAAGAAGAGTTAAAAATTATGGTAGAAATGGCAGAAGAATATCATCTAAGTCTGCAGAGTAGCAACAATAGTCATAGGATCTACGAGCAGATTCCACCATCAAATGGTAAAGCAGGCACAGCTATATCTGTAATATGAATAAAAAATTAAAAAAATAAATACAGAACAGTGATTTTAAACTACAAGTGAATGGATTGAATCAGATGTGTGTATTTTGCTGATGAAAGATGTGAGATATATATTTTTAAATTATTATCACTATTATTACTATTATTATTATTATCATCATCATCATCATCATCATCTTTGCTGGATGTCATGCTTTTTTAAAACAGGTAGTTATGCATTATTTTACATAAGAGAAGCTCAAGTCAATGTCCCAAGACATACATCAAGTCTCTTAACCCTGAAGGTTAAACTACTTCCTTTGTTTTGGTGAAATCCGAACCTTTTCCACAGACTACGTGAGAAATTACTGAAATGGCACCAACCCAATACTGTATGTTATATCCTGTGGCAGTTGAGTCTTGAAGTGAAACTGTTAAATGAAAATAGTTCTCAGTATGGTGTAGGAACTATAAAAGGTTTGAAGAACCATTTGGTATTGCAAAGTAATCCAGATTTACAGAACCAATAAATGTAACTTCCCATGAGACCCATAAGGAAGATTTAGCGACCGGTGCAGAGCAAGTTTGATTCAGATGTCTTTTACACTGGTATAACGGCAATTCCAAAGGCTGTTTGTAAGATCATATTTTTATAACAATAAAAACAGTTAGCAATTCAAATGTAATCTCACTAAGTTCATAAAACTTCTTTCCTGGTCTTTTCTCACTTTTAATCAGTAAATCTTACCATGAATATACTTCTTCCAGGCTTTGTAGGTAACAGATGATGGAAGCAAATATATGAACAGATTTTAGGCCATAAACCGACATTTTTAAGAGCTCTATGTGTATTTGTGTCAAGTAAAATATGTTTTTTACTTTGGTCTGAAGGACAATTCTACATCTATTCACTTTCTGCTGGCTGCAAATTGTGAGATCTACCGACTTCATACAGTAAATGTAAAAAAGCTGATGATCCAAAAGCAATTAGAAGGAAAGATACTGAGACTGTTAAATCAATATTGTGTGAATTGACAACTACATGCTGTTACCCTTATTCGTCAGACAGGCGTTATTTGTGGATCTCATCTTATTTTTGGGAGTAATGAAACTTCTTATTACTACTTGTACCCTATGTTTTATATACAAGTTAGTATATAAATATTAATATTTAATGCCTTTTTCTGTAGTCAAAAAATATTCGTAACCTTGCATGCTTACATTGCTTTACAGCTAGGAAGCAGAAAGGATCACCTTCAACTGCAAAGATTATTTATTTTCTCGCCTAACATTGAGGTCATAGAATATAGAATCTCTATATCATAAATAATCACTGTAACATTATATGATCTGGACCTGTATCCTGTGAAATGACTAAAAGAGATCCTAGGAGGTCATATTTTGACCCTTCAATTAATCTGAATGTGTCTGAATATTTTCAAGTGCTGATGGGAGACAAGTTAGAAAAGTGCTATGAATGGCAGTTGTTGGTCTTTGCCTGTTACATCCATAAGTGTTACACAGATTGCCTGAGGATCATTCCGGTGCTGTTAAATGAAAGCTACGCCCCAGGGCTGTGTTTGAGGCCGGTGCTTTGATCAGCAGGTAGAACCGAAAACAGAACATTTCGCTGAACGAATATGTTTGCAAATAGACCTTTAGGTATAAGATATCTACAACTGGGTCTTTGCACATAAACTATTGCCCTCATTTTTACGTGTGGGTCCATTGAGGAAAGTTCTTTTTGTCCTTCAGCTGGTTTAGTTTAATTTTTTTAGTGACCAAAGAAACAGTTCAGATATTCCAGTGACACGTTATACACCATATTGAATATCTCAGATTATTTTTATTTCTACTTCCAATAGTTTCAAAAAGAAAATTAGGTTTAGAATAAGTTCTTGATAAGGATATGATGCATTTTTGTGTTTTTACCAACCAGTCCAGTAGGTAACTTCTATACCAATTGAATCATTTATTGGCACTGTTGAGGTACTAAATTAATAAATGGGCAAGCTGATGTATACAAAAGCACATACTCATTGAACTTTCTATTCCTGTACTATCATTCATCCAGAGTAAATTTGTCTGGAAAAGTCCAGAACATTGGCATCTACATAAAAAAATATCAAAGCTAAGGCGAACTGTTCATTTATTTAAAACTTATTGTAAGTGCTGTGTTGCTCAGGTGCCACTCAGAGAAGACATAATTTTCAAGATCTCTGCCCGTATTATGGAATAACAGCCCGTATTATGGAATGACATGCATATTTAAAAAGGAACTGGTTCTAAATTTTTCAAAATGTGTTTCAAATCACTTACTTGAACTGTTATTTTGTATGCCTGACACTTAAAACCAGTTAGCAGTTCCTGGAAACTTGTGAAACATTTTCAGTTTTACTTATAATATTAGGTGGAATCAGGAAGAAAGCATTCTAAGTTTATACACCTCCATCTAATACTTTGGTCATGCAGTTATATATACATTTGTACCTCTCTTAGGGAATATTCACAAACTATATATGTTATCTTTACTTACACTACAAAAATTGTGAGAGAAACTGGACACAGGGAGAATGGTTAATGAAAGAACATTGTTTAACAACCTGTGTGTTATGTTTCGGGTGTGCTTAAGAACGAGTTGAGAAGTCGTAGATACCAGCTGCTTGACATGCGTAGGCTTCAGTACTCAGGGAATGCAAACTAGAATATTAACAAAGACAATTTGGTTTTCTTCCTTCTCTGCTTTGTCTCTATCATGAAATGATGGGAATAGTCATGATTCATCTCGTCCTGACCAAAACTTTGTCTTTTCACAGAGTTTTGACGGTCACAGATGTAAGAATTTAATTCCACCAGATTCTCACCACTAAAATACCCAGGCTTTTTTGTTTTCCCCTTGAATGCCTCTACTTGTCAAATCTCTGCCATGTGGATTATAATGTTTTAATAATAGTTTTATCTTTTTTCTTTAAACTTAAATGCACAGATGCTTCCCCAGAAAAAAGGAAGAACAATTCTTATGCAAAACCTCTATGTGTTCCATGCTGCTCTGTGGCAATGACATACAAAAATGCAAGAAAACTGAAAGAGAGCTAATGAGAGTAACACAGCAACAAAGTATTGCCATTTCTATGCCTTGCAATAACATATGTATAGAATTGTTAACTTATGTTAAACTCTAAGTTACTTTGATCATGAGAACCCATATAATTGATTTAATGAGTTTTCTGCAATGCAGGACTGTACTCAAGCTTATAACACTGGTTTTTTTTGATTTAAAGTCTTAATGAGAAACAATCTCAAAATTTATTTTAGATGGAAAAATCAAAGTTCTAGTCTTTGATGTTCTTGATCTCTTCAGTGCTTTCGTTGTACATTAAATAGAGTTCTGTCTGTAGCTGAAAACAGGTTAGAATAGGAGCAGTTATATGTTCTTAAACACAGTGGAATAATATAGTAGGAAATGTCACAAGCATCAAACTAATTTCTGTACAAAATTAAAGTTCCTAGCAGACTGAGAAATCATCACCGTTAATGTGGTAGGAGCATCTGAATACAAATCCAAATCTAGCCTAATGTCAGTAGGTATAAGTTCTTACTCACAGAAAATTAATTGCATTCCCCCCTGAATTTTAATGGGAAGTAATTGAAATAGTTTATCACTTATAATGTTGTATTCACTAGCTTTTCTTCTGTGCATAAATTTTATTCTGCAGTTATGAAAAAAATGAAATTCCTGAGAATGTATGGTAACTTTAAAAAGGACAGCTATCTGACAACACAGACTGAAAACTAATTCAGAGTTCTCTGCAAGCAAGAGAGAGGAGAACATGGTGTCTCCGTGGAGGCCCAGAGGAATTGCCAAATACCAGTCTAACTTATTTTAGCCGCTCAGATGCTGATATAATGACGCAGTATTATAATCAGGATAGTTAACTTTCTCTACTGCAGAACAGTTCATACAAAATAGTAATGTGTCTACAACTTAACTCTTTCTAAGGAGCTAAAGAGCCAGGAAAAGAAATTTATTGTAAAATAACCATGCGCCCTAAAGTGCATCCAAACCGTTCACTCACTGTATGACTGTCTAAATATCACTAGTGTGGCTGTGTGGAACTCTTAGGGTGCCCCTTGAAAACCTGGTGATGCTCGAGTAAACGAGATGCTCAGAAAAGTCAGGCCGAAAATTTCCGTAATGGTGACCTTGCAAGATGCTCAGACTTCCGCCCTTTAACTGTCTATCAGAAAAACAATAAATCCAACCAAACTGTGCATGGTGAGGTCAGTGGTATCAACCTTAATGCTTCCGGGATTTGTCACCTCTAAAAAAGAACCAAACTATGCTGCAAAGAGTGCCTTACATAGCACATAAATTTTTTCAGAGGGGCAGTAAAAATGATCAGAGGTAAAGAAAATAACATTAGCATAAAGAAACAGTGCAATTGGTTCAGGACAATAGTTAACAGTGGATGGGCAGCAGGGGAAGGTGGAAGGAAGCTGTGAAAAAATTCAAGATCTGGAACCAGAAACTAACAACATTCAGATTAGCAATAGGGCAAAAGGAATGTATGAGCCTGTCCTGATTTAACCCCAGCCAGCAACCAAGCACCAAACAGCCATTCACTCACTCCCCCACCAGTAGGATCAAGGAGAGAATTGGGATGGTAGAATCTATAAAAACCAAACTCATGGGTTGAGATAAAGACGGTTTAATAGGGAAAGCAAAAGCCAAACACACAGGCAAAGCAAAACAAGGAATTCATTGCTTCCCATGGTGTTCAGCCATGTCCAGGAGAGCAGGGCCCCATCACATGTAACAGTTACTTGGGAAGACAAACTCTAAGCAGCCATCCCTTCCTCCTTCCTCCCACATTAGGTACTGAGCATGATGCCATATGGTCTGGAATATCCCTTTGGTCAGTTTGGTTCACCTGTCCCAGCTGTGTCTCCTCCCAGCCCCCCACATATCCCCAGCTTCCTCACCAGTACAGAAAGGAGAAAAGACCTTGGCTCTATGTAAGCCCTGCTCAGCAATAACAAAAACATGTCTACATTATTAAAGCATCTCTATATTATTAATCTATATTATTATTATTAACATAATATATTAATTATTTTATATTTGTGCTGTGTGTTCAGCACAAATCCAAAA
>VZTA01006902.1:0-32151 GCA_013398855.1 Mohoua ochrocephala | reverse complement strand
TTTTTTTGTTTTGTGGGGGGGGGGGGGGGGGGTTGGGTTCGTTTTGCTTTTCCCATCATAGCACATCTGTCTTCACTTTATACTTTACCTTTTATAAGAAAGCATTACATGACACTGGTCAACTGAAATTATTTATTCCTACAAGCAATATTCTGTTATAAACAATTAGTTGTTTCTATGTTAGGTTTTTTCTTTCCTTACAATCCTAATAGTTATGCAAATGAAAGAAACAAAGTAACAGCTGTATTGACAAAACTGTGTCACCTTATCATTAAAGACCTCTATCATTCAAAACATAAAATAATAGTTCCTGACAGGGAGTCTTGCTAAGCAAATAGATTTCAAGGTATAAATTAGTATAAGCTTTTTTTTTAATAGACTGTTATGTCTGCTAATGTTCCATTTTATCTTACATTTCAGTTTTTAAGACATACTAGTGCTGTGCTACATTTTCTGTTTTACAGAAATAGGAGACCTTCAACATAAAAACATCTGTAATTTTTTTTATGTCTTCTAAAAGCGGCCAAACAAAACCACATGGAAATAAAAATAAAACCACTCTTTGAACTGTATATCATATTTGTGTTCTAAAAGTTTTTCCTGAGTTGTTTTGCAATTTTCCTTTGTAGTCAATTAAATTTTACATTTGTTCCTTCGTGTTAGAAATGCAGTCACAAATGTTCCCACTGGACGGCTGAAATACTTCAGTTTTGCATATTCCAGTGACTGAGGTCAATAGTGGAGGGACCTAGTCTTGAACTGGATTCAACCGCTCAATACCAGCTTCAAGTTTCCTGAACCATTGAGGTCCTCTGCATTTGAAAGGCTGCATGTGGCATTCTGATCAATAAGAAAAGAAAATAATTTTCTTTTCTGTGCAGTGTTCTATAAAAGAGACTCTGAAGTACATGTTGCTGTAGGAAAATTCTGTATCAGTGTTCCTTTTAAGCTGTTTCCTCCTCAAAAACTGTGATTTGACCCTTTACTGCCTTTTTCTAAGAAGCAAGTTCATAGGTAAATTTTTGCAATTCTCTGGCACAGACATCGTTGGTAGGTCTGCTGAGGAAAAAAATACATGGTACCTTGCAGCAAGAAGTTAGTAAAGATGATAAAAGCCAGTAGAAAATTTGTAACTCATTAGCTAGCAAAGAAGAAAACACCTTTTTAAAAATAGTAATTTTACCTGGTATTATACCTAACAAATGCGATAGATTGGGAAGGAAAACCTTTTGAGAGATACATGTATACATATTTATATTTTGTATGCAACCTTTCAAATAATTTTACCATTTTGCTCTTTGCACACTATTTTGTAATACAGTTGGAACTCTGTGTGAAATGTGCTCTTTTGAAAAAACAAATAACCACAATAATCGCCATTTTTTTTTAACCAGAAAAACTGTTTTCCAGAGCTGTGTCCATTTCCAAGACTAGCTTTATATTTTTAAGTAGCACTGTGCTGATACACTTCCCTTCTGCCAATTAAAGACTTTATTGCTGTGCTGAAACAACAGAATCGTCTCACAGAAAGCTCCATAGTTCATGCTTTTCATCAAGATTAAATGAATGAGCAGCAATTTTTTTAAAAGTCTTTTTGTTTTAATTTTTATTTTTGTCCTATCTTTTCCTGCCCCACACATTAAAAAAAAAAAAGGGGTCTTTTTTAACAGCATCTTTCTTTCATCAATCCTTTCTTTCGTCTAGGCTTGAGAATTCTCATCTTGTTTCGGATCCTTACACTGTGACTGGTGTTGCATTCAAAACCACTGTACAGGAAAAGAGAACACACCATATGTACAGAGCAAAGAATATACTCATAGTCTAGACAATGCTCTAATGGTGGTGTAGAAAACTACCATTAACACTGCCATCAAAATGGTTATACGAAAGCTTCTTACTATCTGTTTTGGAATATCTCATGGGAATGTCCCTCTGGGTGCTCCAGTCTTTCTGCAGGCACTGTTAAGTCACTGTAAATCCTTGCCTCTTTCACAAGAAGCAGCAAAAATCACATTCCCTGAGGAACATGAGGAACAGCCACACACTCTAAAGACCAAGGGCTTCATGTTAACTCCAGGGAAAAGGATCAGGTAGGAATTAAAAAACGGACCATTATGCAAAGTGTTTAAATGAAAAGGGGGTTTTTAAATAAGTATGACTCAATATGGAATAAAAAAGGGAATCATCAATATGAAATTTACCAGTTTGCTCCTTACTGGTTTAAAATTGGCTTGCCAGTTTCTATTAAATGTAGCTAATATTGTATTCAGCACAGCGACCTTTGCTGCCTCTATGTGTTGTCAATACTTTTCTGTTTCTGCATTGTTAAGAGTTGTTATTCATTTCTTTGAAGATGACTAGGAAAAAAGAGGAGGAAAACATATTTGAAAAAATTCAATTTTTAAGTCTTGCACTTATGAAAGGACAACTCAGATAAATGCCCTTTCTAAAAAGATCTGTCATTGGAATCGTCTTTTGACACTAACAGCCTTCTTTGTTAATAGTTAAGGTTTGTTGCAGATGCTATGTGGTCCATAGAGATGATTTTAAAGGACATTATCTTCTATAGGTATAGCATAAAATGTTCACCATTTCTGTGTATTGATGATCCAAAATATATGAGAGTAAATCTTTCTGTTCACCCTTTCAGAGAATTATTAATCTAGATCACCAGTAAAAAAGTTGCATGTGATATGACGCACTGGAAAACTATTTAGTAATGCAATCCAAAAACATTCACTAGAAGATATTGCACTTAATTTTAATGTATTAAGTACATTAGTACTACTGAAATCTGTGTGACTATTTGTGTGCCTAAATTCATTGTGTATTGTCAGTATTTTCATGTTGTAATTTGTGCAACAGTGTTATTCAATGACTCAATGTCTAAAATGTTTGGTTGCTTGGGATTTTTCTTTCAAAAATGAAAATTAAGAACAAAGAAACCATAATACATTTCCAAAGAGGTTTTTGTCATTAACTCAAATTATTTTATTTATTTTTAATCTTTTCAATGTATGATACTTGTGATCAAATTTAATAGTTTACAAAGGAAACTACCTCAATATGCTTATTCAAAGTAATGTTTATAAAATAAAATACTTCTGTTTGGTAAAGACTTACATACATAAACAACATCAAAAAAACCCAAACAAAACCCCCAAAACCCAAACCCTACAAATATGCAAAAGAACAATAGCAGGTCAAAGAAACCCAAAAACCTAATCAGAGCAATTGGTGTGTCAAGTCACATTGAAGCCAAGATCCCCATGGGCTGGTAATGAGACTCACAGGGTGAATCAAAGCGAGCAGCTCTCAGGGTCTCTTTTTAAATTGAGGGGGGTCATTTTCTGTCAGTGTGGGATATTTTATGAGATGCAAGGGAAGGCCCTCCTGGGATTGCATAAGACTTATTGTGGGATGTTTAGAGGATAAACCAAAGATGGAGAAAAGGAGGGATCAAAGTGGTTTGGGGAAGAATACACATGGTGAAACACATGGATAAGGAGATAAAAGGGACTGGGCTGCATGTAAATGTTGCTGATCAGAATGCTTGTCTGGCCATGCCTGCACCTTTCACCCCAATCTGTCCTCCATCATTAGCTGTTTTCCTGGATCAAGGGATCTCTTTCGTGTATGCACACACACGTATGGGTGTCTGAGTCAGTGCCAGGTAACAGATGACAGGTCAGAGGCCTTGCATGTCTGTGGTGCCAGAGATCAGAGTATGTACATACCTTATAGGTAGATATCAGTGCATATTCACTAGTAAAAACCACACCATGATAGCTGACAAATAGGACAAGAGACCTAGGAGCCATTGTATTGAAACATTTATAAATCTGGGATTTGGTTATTAGGGTGGCCAAGCAGTCCAAATCAGATCACTGGTTTCATGGTCAGTGGAGAGACTTGTTTACCTATGTGTGTCTTTGTACCTGGTGCATATGAAGATGATAATACAAGAGATATCTATGAAATATATCTTTTTACAGCTAAAAGCCATTCATAGCACAGAGAAGAATGCAAATAAGATGATTTCTGCACATGCCGTGAGTCCCAGCGGTGAAATGGAAGCTTTCCTAGTATTATAAATAGAAGACTGAACTCTATGTCTATATATGCATGTATGTATGCATGCATGCATGCATTCCATCAGGTTAAAAAAGACAATTTTTACATCATTCATCATATACTGAGATATACCTCTCAGGAAGCTGAGACGGCTCTTTGAGAACATATTCTTCTCTCTTCACTCCTTTTTTTCATCAATGACACCCCCAGATTGGTTAAAGCCACTCACTCACAGACTTGGCTAAATTGCATGTTAGACTGTTAAAGTGGATCATACCTTAATGTAAGGGAAATTGCACCTTGGTGTATGTTTTTCTTTTTTTTTGTTCACACATTTATTGTTACCAGTTTAAGGTTTATGGACTGGTATAGAGTACAGAAGTTTTTCAAATCCAGAAAATTTGTGCATGCTTTCTACGATTCATTCTTCGCATGAATATAAATATGTGTAATAGTTAATAGTGATGGTCTAAAACTTCTGTACTAATAAAGAATGGGGGGTTGGGTTTTCTTTTCTTATTCTCAGATTTAACTTCTGAAGGCCTTTCAAAGAGTTTGAAAGCATTTGGCTAAGTTTGTGCTCTACTTCTTTATGAATCAGGTGTCTTTTCTGTACTCTACTGCTGTTTAAAGATCCATAGATCCTTAGAATCCTTTCTTAAGAACTGAGTACTAAAATAACATGAATCCTCTGGAGTCATAATTACCTGGTGGAGTGCTGGGCAAAAGATTCATGAAAAATAAAGTGTTGAAGCATGCCCTGCAGATTTTCAGGGTAAGGACTACCAAAGTCAAACAGCTTTTTTCCTTTGTGTTTCCAGGAAGGGGGTGGGGGTGCAGGGACATATATTTATCTTTTTTCTCTTATCATATCTTTGCACTGTAAATTCATAGGAATCTTTGATGTGATTTTAGTGAACTGTGATGATGTGTATTTGTATTGCACAGTATTTTTGGTATCAATATTTGGAAGAATTGCCAGCAAGAAGAAAGATTTTTACTATGTATATGTTGTAAAATTATGAAAAGCAAAAATAATTCAATCTACTACATCTAGGGAAAAATGCAACATTTATCTAAAAGAAGATGCTGCATAGGTAGCAAATGCATTGTTTAATATAAGAACATTCACTGCACTGATGGACATAAAAGGAGAATTAGACTTTGGTATGTCTTTTTTTGGCTGATATCTGGAATCAGATCTTTGGGTCCCAATGAAAATATCAGATGGCAAATAAAAATGTAAATATGTGCAAGGAGTGAGTAAGGAGAAAGATAATAAAGAATTTCTGTTATATTTCTCTTTTGTCGTCTTTGGTTCTTTTTTTTCCCCCAACAACCGTTTCACAAAGAATCTGGAAATTATCTTATTTTGACTTTATTTAGAATTTTCAAGTTATGTTGAGTACAAGTTGAAGAAATATAACTGTTCCAGTTTTTCATCACCCTCATTATAGATATTTTCCCCTTTATATCTAGTCTAAACCTACCCTCTTTTAGTTTAAAACCATTACCCCATCACTGCAGGTCCTACTATATATTCTGTCCCCATCTTTCTTATAAGCCACCTTGAATTAGTGAAAGGCCCCAATAATGTCTTCCCAGAACCTTCTTTTTTCCAGGATGGACAAGCCCAACTCTCTCAGCCTCTCTCCCATCATACCCAACTGATTTGGAGGGCTTGGACTTGATTTTTCTGTGAATGAGTGAATGAGTAAGGGCAACATGGTAATAGGGACTGTTGGGTGAACTGGAAAGGAGTGAAAGAGAACAGAGAAAATCTCAGTGGTTTTGTCTTCAACAGTACAACAGCACATTCTCTGAACTTCTTTGAAATTACATATTTTACCAGAACTAATCTTTATGTTAAAAGTATTTATATATTCATGTGTATTTGTAAAATATGTCCTTTTATCTTCGAGGAAGAATCTTTCTTGATGTCTAGAGTTATCTGAAATACTTGTCCTATCCCATGGCACCATACTCTTGTCTTTGAACAGCAGTGATGATAATGTTCTTGGCAATCTAACACCTTTTAATCTTCTTAATTGGTTTCAGCTTTCTAGGTACTGGTGACCTGGAGTTTAGTTGGGGTTTTGTCATTTTTAATAACTTTTAAATATTTTTTTGAAAATATTTGTTATCATTATTCTCAGTCAAAGCATGGCAAAAACAAGAGAAAAATAATATCATTAGCACTGAGATTTATTCAGAGTATAGGCTTTTAAGTATTTTATTAGATATTCAGTACTAGCCAAAAACACCACTGCAACTTAAATCATCCTATCTCTTTTAAAGATAGGTCAGAGTTTGAAGGTATGAATGGAGGTCTGGAACTGCTGTTGACAGTTCAGTCAATCCATGTTCTCAAAGATAATTTCTGAAAATAAACATTTTGTCAAAAAATATTTTGTTTCATGCCAAGTCTGTTATAAATGGACTGAGTAATAAAACTATTAATAATAAGTATAAAACTATCAATAATAAGTATTTTAATACGGAAACTTTCTTGTTTGCATAATGATCTAATTGTAAAGTAAATAGAGACATCACATATTTTTTGCCATGATTGAATAATCACTGTAAGGCTTTCAGAAGAAAGTAAATTATGCTTGCTATTTGTTCTGTGGCTGTTGTTATCTGTTTGTTGTGATTGTGTTACAAACTATATTTAGAAGGTGAAAATAAGCATTGACTCTGACAAAGATAGCTTTGCAATGACAAGCATGCAAAATGTTTTATATCCTAAAATAATTGCATGAGCTTCAAAGTCATAAAAGTATGAAAATATTTTTTGGAAGATTTGGGTATTTACAAATAGTAGCTAAACTCTTACACAGGTTTTCTCAAATCACTTGGTTTCAAGAATGAGACCTAAAGTAGAAGATATTCTATGTGTATTTATTGTGGTATTTTTACAAATATAGAATAGAGAACAGTTATGTAATTTTACAGAAATACAGGAATGAAGGAAGTAACCCGTTTGCACAACAAAACCCCCCGCTATTTAAATAATTGCTTTTCTAAAGTTTTTCCATCAGGAATAAAATGTTCTTAATGTTTTATAAGGTCATTTGCAATGAACATCATGCATACATAAACTGTGAGGAAATACAGGTTAGAATTTTTATCATATTTAGGTTTCTCAGTTTGACTCTACCTGAATTATAAAAATTTAGATGTGAAAATTAAAAGAATATTCCATTGACGTCAATGGGGAATTTGGAACTGCATTTCCACGAGGTAGAATTTTATCCAGGCTCTGTGGTGTTTAACCTCTAATTTTATTCCATCAATCGGAAAGAACAGTCTCTCATGCAACCTCAGCAATATGATGAAAGGCTACCCTTTATTCTGCAATGATATTGCAATTCCTCTCACTGAGAGGATGCAAACAATCATTCTAAAGCCTACTTCCTTTTCTTCCTAAAATAGTTCTAGAAGAGTGTGTTCTTTTAATGTGTTCTGGGGCAAATGCTGGAAATAACATAGGTTCGTGGGAAAATTCAAGCTGGACAGGGGCTCAGGATTCCCGAAACACAGTCATCTCTGAGGTCAGATTAGGCTGCTTAGGGTTTGATCTGTCTAGGTTTCAAAAACCTTCAAGGATAGAGGTTGCACAGATCTTCCGGAGGCCTCTTCTAGTGCCTGTTCTCATAGAGAAAAGCTCTCTTTATACTCAGGCTCAGTTTCTCTTGTTTCAGTGTATGCCTGTTATTTTCTCATCGTGCACTAACGTAAAGACCCTCTCTCTGTCTTGGTAAGGTCTTCTTAATAACATTCTCCCTAGCTGGAGGGCTGCTGTTAGATCCCGCTGTTGTCTTTTCTCCAGGATGAACAAGCCCAGCTTCAGTAGCTTCTCCTCCAAGGGCAGTTTCTCCAGTCCCTGACCAGCATGGTGACCTTCCACCAAATTCACCCATGTTTATAAATGTATTTTCTCTGTTAGGGCCCCCCAAAACTGGATGCAGGAATCTAAATGTGGTCTCACAAGTGCTACGGAACTCACCTTGATCTACTGCCCATGTTCCTGATACTGCAGCCTGAGTTGCTCTTGATCTTCCTTACTGCCAGGATACACTGCTGGCTCATACCCAGGTTGTAATCCACTTGCAATCCTTGTGGTTCATTCCTTTGGCCTAGTTAGGTCCCTCTGGATGGCAGATTTGCCCTCAAATATTTTGACGGGTCTGCCCTTCAATTTGTAGTCGTATAGAAACTTGGCCGCAGAAGTTAATTTGCTTCCAATTATGTTTTTCTGAGTCCCTTAGCTGATTTTGTGATAAAGTAAGATTTGTGAAATAGATTTGCATCCCCAGTAATTTGAATAAATAAACTGAGAACATTTATTTTTTGAAAACAGGGTGAGAAAAGATACAGGCAACAGAAAAGGTCCAGCGACAAGGTCATGCGTTACTCAACGCAAAAAGAGTTTAGATGGAATATAAACAAATCCAAAAGAAAATAACTCCCCCACCTTCCCCCAGTACTACCAAATATGTTCATTTTTTATTTATCTTGATTCTAGACCAAGAAAACTAAGATTATGTAGCTCAGCTTGTAATTAATTTGGGGATTTTTTCAGATCTTAGATGACAAGCTTGGTTTGGAAGGGTAAACTTTTTTTCATCATGCACATGCTCATTAGTAAAGACCTCTATTTTCTAGTAGCATAAATTTATTTTACTTTTAGTGGGGCTGTTCTTCAGTCTGTATTCTGAAACTTTTATTGACTAGCTGTGCAGTCATCTGTTGCTAAGACAGGAGAAAAAAGCAGACTTCTGCAGTGGCTGTGCCAAATGTAATATTGGATTGACTGCTTTTTGAAATAATGGATCTAGAAGCAATGGATGATTCCTTTTTGTGTTCATTTTAACTGCACTGCTATTATTATTTTAATGTTTCTAATAAACACTTGAGAAAATAAAGTAATTAAAAAACAAAAAAAGATAAATACCCCAGAGGGAAGTGGGAGAAAAAGAGACTACATTCCAATTAGTTCACTTTCCATGTTAGGCCTACAGAGCAATATCCATTTGCAAAGGTAGACAAAGTATACAAATATTCAGATCTATAT
Organism: Mohoua ochrocephala; assembly: GCA_013398855.1. Lineage (NCBI taxonomy): Eukaryota > Metazoa > Chordata > Aves > Passeriformes > Acanthizidae > Mohoua > Mohoua ochrocephala. The sequence goes on along the minus strand of VZTA01006902.1, from coordinate 23,000 downwards.
ATAGTCACTATATATATATATAGTAACTGAAACGCAGAACAAACAATAAATACTGTAGATTTTCAGTTTAGAATAACATAAACATTGACTAAATTTTCTCGCTTAAAAGAGTAAACTAATAACAAAGAATCAAGACAGCTCACTGTAATGATACATGCTTAGGAGTCCTTTCATTTCATTGCTGAAGACTTCAACACATTTTAATCTCTCTCAATGCCCAAGCCACTGAGTGAGTCAGAATACCAAATACAGTCTGTTTGGCTTCAAGGTGTCTTTTCCTCATGCTGACACACCTGTAGTGGGTTGACCCTGGCTGGATACCAGGCACTCATCAAATCACTCTCTTACTCCCCTCCACAGCTGGATAGGAGAGAGAAAATATAATGAAGAGTTCATGAGTTGAGATAAAGACCAGGAGAGATCACTCACCAAATAGTGTAATGGGTCAAACAGGCTCAAATAAGAGGTATTAACTGACTTTATTGCTAACAAAATCAGAGCAGGATGAGAAGTATAATAAAACCTTAAAAAACCCCTTTACCCCACCTCTCCATCCTTCACATCTCTACCTCCTCTCCCCCAGTGGTGCAGCCAGACAGGCAACTTGAGTTATGGTCAGTTCATCAAAAGTTTTTGCTGCTGCTTAGGGAGAGGAGTCTCTACACTGCTCCAGCGTGGGGCTCCTCCCACAGGGGACAGTTGTCCATGTACTTCTCCAACATGAGTTCATCCCATGGGCAACTGTCCTCCCTAAACTGTTGCAGAGTGGGTCCCCCATGGGGTGCAGCCCTTCAAGGACAGGCTGCTCCAGCATGGGCTACTCTCTCCACAGGCCTCCCTTGGGGTCACAGCCTCCTCTCAGGTATCCACCTCCTACAGTGTGAATCTCCTTCATGGGCTGCAGGTGGATCTTGGCATCCCTGTGGATCTCCATGGGCTGCAGGGGCACAGCTGCCTCACCATGGTCTGCACCAGGGGCTGCAGGGGAATCTCAGCTCCAGTATCTGGAGAGACTTCTGCCCCCCACTCCTGCACTGACCTTGGTGTCTGCAGAGTTGTTTCTCTCACATGTCCTCACTCCGCCGTTCTCTAGCTGCAGCTGAATTTGCACAATAACTTTTTTTCTTTCTTAAATACATTATCGCAGACGCATTGCCACCATTCCTAATTGGCCCAGCCTTGTCCAGCAGCACATCCATCTTCAGAGCCACCAAGGACTGGCTCTTCCAGATGGACATGGAAGAAGCTTCCAGCAGCTCCTCACAGAAGCCACCCCTGTAGCCCCCTGCTATCAAAGCTTGGCCATCCAAACCCGATACACGCACCATGTATCTCATTTGTGTACTAAATCTCAACATGGGAGACACACTGCCATCTTTAGGATGTGCAAGAAGAGTAATTCACCTCATATTTCATATGGAAAATAACCAGTCAACACATTGCTCTCCAAAGGGGAGTACATAATACTCTATATAATTTATTATATACGATACACTATTTATGATATATACACTACATACCATATACTATGCTGTATAAAGTGTTTCTCAGGGTGGAAGGTGGGAAGGGGAATCAGTTGGTGTCTGTGCTAGGTAGAAATGAGCTAAACTATCTGCTTAGCTGCATGAGTCTGTAAGAAAAGAAGAAAGAAAAATAATAATATATTGTGAAAAATATATTGTTTTTTCCTGCCACCTCTATGGGATTCCCTGAGAAGGCTGATCTCAGCATGTGTTTGTATGTGTACAAAAACCAATTATTAGATTTGTGTTGGTCTTCTAAAATTATCATTCAAGTCTGGAATATCTGAGATTGGGCAAGGAATATGATACTTTCATCTCCATGACTAATAGATTTTAATATTCAGTTATCTGCTAGAGTAAACTAGCTATTTGTCAGGCAGAGCAGGAGAAATACAGTCATTACTTTTTACCCTTCACCAAATATCCAGTAAGGGAAAATATCTATTTATGACAAGCACTGAAAAGCTCATTATGGCTAATGTTTCAATATTTGCTGATAAATGGAAACATGAAGATAGAACTAAACTTTTCAGTCTGATCTAATTTTAAGAATTTTATTTCTACTCTATGTGATAGGGATCTAAAGACCACCTATAAACAAGATTTCAGGTGTCATAAGAAGTTTTTAAAAATAGTGTTCTAGTCAGCAAAAATGTTTTTAAATAAAAAATTAAATTCTAAATGAGAATATGGAATTTTATTTTAAAAAATGAGATTTAATCTCCTAAAATGCTGAGAACTGGTGAGATAGAATTATTAATTTAGGTCCAACCCTAAAAGGGATTCCATTTGGTTGGATTGTAGACAAAACCTTTAATATGATATATACAATGGAGGACAAGCTCCTAGTATGCTAGACCTAATATATGAAGGATTTGGCTATGAAAGAAAAGTTTATCTTAATTCTGAATTAGTCTCCAGTGCAGTAGATATATTTTTACACATAAAACCCATTTTATAGTTTAAATGCAACCTTATTTATCTGATGGAAAGCTTCACAATAAGAAAAATATAGCTAGTATTTCATAAAATTATTAGAACCCTATTGGGAAGATTCAATACAGAATTATCTATTGCATGCCATTTCTTGACTTATAAAAATGTCTAAAGAACTACATGTTTGTACATTATCATGTATAAATTTAACACTGTTAAAAATATAAAATATTATCTTCTATAATTAGTATATCAATAAGCCCACTAAACACTACTTACTCCACTTGTAATACTAATTTTTCTACTTGTCATTATCTGTACATTTTTCTATATCTTGGAACATTCTTCAAGATCTATTTATTAATATTTGATTTTTAGACTATAATTATCTGATGACAATATCAGTTGGAGAATACATCTCTTTGGTTAAGATTTCAGTCTTATTCAGTAATAGTTTTGTCACAATTCTAGGATTTTTCTTACAGTATTTTGTAAATGCTTGCACGTTTCTCAGACACACATTCAGTAATGGATTAAAATTCTTGCGTTTAATGGAACTTTTCATTCACTTCACACCTGGCTGTTTGCAATGATTTTGCTGAATTAGGAACTTTTTGATTCTCTGGTGAGTTCTTTATGTTCCACACTCAATTCAGTGTAGTTCTGGCATGGGTGCCCATTTATATTTTTGCATCCTTACAAGGTGAGTTTCACACTATTGCTTGATAATATGGAAAATTATGTGTATCCTAACCAATCACTATAAAATTACATTATAATCACAACTATTACAGCAAAATAAAGACTATTTTATATAAACAAGAAGGAAGAATACAACTGAGATATCTGCTGCTTGAAGAAAATATAATCACTTTTTGCATTCTTCACATATGGTATCACTTGAAAATGATGATAGCTTACTGATATGCGGTGCTATTATTCTTTTTCTCCTGTTCTTTTTATTGGGATTAGTGTAATTCACTCCTTCAAAAGCTCTGTTACAAGCTGCTTGTAAAGGTGATGTAATGAGCAGTCACTTGATATATCCCATTTTTCTCTCGTCTCAAGGCCACTTACTGTAAAAATACGTTACCAGTTCAGAAGCTCTGTGTCTCAGAAAAACAATGAAGAAAAGCAGGGCAGTAAGAGTTTACAATCATTCCTTCAGAAAGAGACATAATTTCTGAAGAAAATAGTCTTATTTATAAATTGTAGGTTTGAAAATAATTACTTTCCTACACAACTGGAAATACATTTCTTTCCTAAACTGATTTAATATATATTTCAATTAATGACTTTATGACTCAGATTTTAAAGGACCAAAGCACAAGATATTTTTACCTTTTCTGTTAAATGAAACCTGATTTTAAATTACTTCCCATTAACAAATTTTTATTAGCATAATAATTTCAATGAGAAATTAAGAAAATAGGAATATTTTGTGTACTGAAAATAGTGTACTCACTTAATTTGATTGAAATTATTCATGTGATGTCACAAACAATGTTCAACAGAACTACTTCACAGAATCACAAAATAGTTTACATCTGAAGAGACCTTTGAATATCATCTGGTCTACCATCCAATTTAAGCAAAGTCAGCTATAGTAGATTGTCCAGAGAGCTCAAACAACTCCAAGCATGGAGACTCTACAACCTCCCTCAGACACCCTTGCCAGCGGTCAGTCACTCTAACTGTAAAAAACTGTTCCCTGATGTTCAGACTGGACATCCAGTCTGTCAGTTGGTGTCCATTGCTTCTTGTCCTGTCACTGTGATACTGAAATAGGTCTGGCTCCATATGATTTACATCCTCCCTGCAGATATATGCATACATTGATGAGATTCCCCCTGAGCCTTCTCCAGGCTAAACAATCCCAGCTCTTTCAGCTTTTCCTCATATGTGAGGTACTCCAGTCCTGCCATCATCTTTCTGGCCTTGTGCTGTGCTTGTTCCAGAAAGTCTGTATTTTTCCTTTAATGTGAACCCCGAAACTGGACATAGTACTCCAGATATGGCCTCACCATGCTGAATAAAGGGCAAGTATCACCCTCCTTGAGGTGTTGGCACTGCTTTCATGATTATGCGTTTCTGCAAGGCTATATTGCTGGCTCATGTCAAATTTTGTGTCCACCAGGACCCACAGGTCTTTCTGAGAAAAGTTGCTTTCCACCCAGTTTGCCCCCAAGGGTGTACCATTATCTAGGATTATTCCCAGTAATCACTGAGGAAAATTTCATTCCTCTTCTATTTTCCTCGCTTCCTGTTATAGAATTCACAATAATTGTACAAATAATAAAATACATTCATTTGTTTATTACAGCTTTTCTTTTTTTTTTTACCCTCATAGAAACATACAGTCTAAGAGGTTTCTAATCTCTTTTACAGATATATCCTATTTACATCTAAAATGAAAAAACATTATTTATACAGTCTAATTTAAAAATATGGAAACGATTTATTGGAAATTTTTTGTCATCTTTTAGTACATAAATATTTTTATTTTACATTCAAATACTAATAAAAAATGAAATAAAACCCAAAATACAGAGAAATAAAAGATTTTAAAAATTGCAAATATAAAATTGTGATAAAACTTAGATACTTGTGTGCGAATGGAAAAAGAGAAAAATGGTTGGGTATTTCAGAACTATTCAAGTCCTGAAAATAACTTGATACTGTTCAGTACATACATAAGTTCTCGTATATATACAGATATAAGATAAGTCCTGATACTTATTTATTTTCTTTGCAGGATATCTTAGGCGGTAGAAAGTGCTTGGAAAGCAAGAGTGACTGAATTCAGTGATAATCTTATCAAGCACAGATCATATATGTATTTAATTTATAGACACATAATTAATTATAGTTGAGTTGTGTTAAATTTATATATTAATAAGTAATGTATATCTTATTATATATTATATGACATGTATTATAAATATTATACATCTAATATATAATGTAGATATAAAATATTTATCCAAAGTAGCCAAATTTTAGTATTATGACAAAACTATTGGTATAATATAAAATATGTTTACCTTGGAGAATTATAACTTTGACTTCCATAAATAATAATTTTCTTGCCATGAGGTTAAATACTTCATGAGGTATTCCAATAATCTAAATTCTGACAGAACTGAATGCTTTGACCAATGATACAGAAAATCTGTCTTAGAAAGTTAGCATCAGTATAATCAGAACTCAGATTTCTCGACCCTAAAGCATATTATAGCTTTTTATTTATCATGGAAATAGGTTGTTTACCTTTTGTCGGGTAATTGGAGATGCCTATATAAAACATTTTGCTGACATTCTCTATCTCTGCCTAGTAAAAAACATATGAAGCCAGCTGCTTCTTCACTCTTTACGTTTGGGGTGCTAGGCCATGACTGGAACATGGTGTACTCAGCATTACTCACTGGATAACCAATGCAGACTGACAGATTGAAGTAGCTAGAGCCCTGTGTAAGTAATTTGCTTATTAGCTGTGGCTTAGACTGAGATTAAATAGACAAAGATGGTTCAAAAGATCCATCCTTCTTAGTTAAACTTGAAATGACATAGAACATTGACTTGAAGCACATCGGGAAAAATGTTTCTGCCCTTTCCCACCTCACTCATGAGTGTACTGGGTCTGTCTGGAATAGATTTGATTTTCTTTAGAGCAGCCCTTGTGGTGCTGTGCTTTATATCAGTGGTTAAGATAGTGGTGATAATACCCCAGTGTTTAGACCATTTCTGAAGAGTGCTTGCACAGCTCTGGCTCTCCATCACCACCACTCTTTTCAGCAAGTAGGCTGAGGTCAGACTAGAGGTTGGGAGGTGCAGGATAACTGACTCAAATTGACCAAAGTGATGTTCCATACTACGTGACATCAAGCTCGGCAGTAAAAGCTCAGGGAAAGAAGGAGGAAGAGAAGACCTTCATGATGATGGTATTTGTGCTCCCAAACAACTGTTATCTATGTTGTGGCCCTGCTTTCCAGGAAGTGGCACATCTGCCTGCTAATGGGAAGTGGTGGAGGATTTCCTTGTTTTGCTTTACTTCTGCACAGTTTTTGCTGTTTAATTTTACCCCTATCCATGAGTCTTCTTGCCTTCCCTATTCATTTTTTCTCAACCTGCAGGACAAGGGAGGGAGGGAGGGAGAACAAGGATGGATGTTTGGCTGTTGGTTAGGGTCAACCCAACTCAGTGAGTGTATACATACTGATTATTTTCAGCCCTTTAGCTATAAATACCAGCTATGTAGCTATTGAAGGAAAGGCTATGTCACACTTTCAATACATCAGCAACACATGGTTTATATTTTCCCAGTGTGGTCTACTTTCATATTTATTAACTGTGCTTTTAATTGAGCATTTTATATGAGTGACATCTAGACCTACATCAGGCTATATTGTTACTTTTTTTTTTTACCTTTATCTAATTGGATAATTATAAAATTACACTTTTAGAGTAGCTCATAGCTCATAAATTTTTAAAAATCCCAATGCATTATTACCTATAACTGCAGGAAGCTCTTCAGAAGTATGACAAATTTCATGTTTTGCTGAGAAAGGCAAAAACATTTCTTTTTTTATAAATTTTTTTTTGAAGTAAAAGAAAAGAAAAATATACTGATGAATATATAAGAAAAAGACTTAGCCAATGTAATTGCAAAATACTTTTTAATTCAGCTGCTGTGATTGACTAAAATCCCTGTTCTATCAGATGTATTAGTAGTCTAAAATGCATCAGTGTTAACAGAGGAATTCTACATACTGAGAACTTCATGAGCTCCATGGTGTGATAAAGATCTGTTTTCTGTTAAGTTAATGGCTCTATTTACTAAATATTTTCATATTTCTTATGCATTTTGGATGATGAAAAATTGGACAATTTGCAAGCTGAAAATAATTAATGCATCAAATACTTACATTTTTTCTTATTTACATATGTTATTAAAACAATATGCAAAGAAAAAAGCAATAAGCTTGTAAAGCTTGACATTCAGAAGACATAAAATGGCAAAATTAAGGTTACACATACAAGTCATTGCCTTCATGACTAGCCTGTAATTAAATCACAGCCTATTGATACTCTCATAATAAGATATAACATTCAGTCCTTATTTCCAAAACTTTGTGCACATATGCACATCTGATCCCTGAGTGCAAAGCTGCATTTGACCAAGTTCCATATGTTGATCAAATAATTTGTTCTGAGTCTGAGAAGTTTTAGAATGTTCAGATTTATTGGGATATGTGTGTGTGTGTGTATACATATATATATATATATATAAATGCATCTAACTATATAAATATATGCATATACTCAGTGCCTAGACCATCCCTAACAGTGAATTGTGAAGAGATTAATTTATGGTCATGGAGTCCTAACTGACGTTTGATCTGATAAGCATTGAATAGCAATAAAAAGTCATGCCAATAGACTTACATTGAAATGGGTTAACTCTAAATAATATGGAGCATATATTTTAAGTCATGCTTACCAGAGGGCAATGGCAGTGAACTAATTATTAATCACAGTAGAGAAGATAAACTATTCTCTGAAAGAAGGTTTTAGTGATTTTCTTTTTTTTTTCAGTTAAAATCTGCCTTGAAAACTGAGAATGCTTTTGTGGTTACTGATTTAGTCTATGAAAGTTAGATCAAAGATATATTGCTTTGTATTGTTTATGATTTGAGAAACTTTAATACCAATGCAAAAATACCTGTTAAAATGTCCATTCTTGTCTAAAAATGCCCATTAATAGTATATTACTGATGGCTTTATTAATTTACAGACATTTCTGCACTTTTTTTAACCTGCAATTAAAATATCAAAACCTACACATTTGAAGATATAATGTGTATTTTTATGTGCCCCAGCATTACAAGAATCTAATCAATTATATTTTAAAAGTACTAAAGGTTATCAGAGTTGTAAACTCTATGAGAAAATCAGAGGGATCTGACCAGGCAAGACAGATAGGACTAGACCAACAGCTTGCGGCTCAACAAGATCAAGTGTTGGGTCCTAGACTTTGGCCAAAATAACCCCATGCAGTGCTACAGGCTAGGGGCAGAGTGGCTGGAAAGCTGCCCAGCAGAAAAGCACATGGAGGTGCTGGCAGACAGGTGGCTGAACATGAGCCAGCGTATGCCCAGGTGGCCAAGAAGGCCAATGGCATCCTGGCCTGTATCAGCAATAGTGTGGCCAGCAGGAATAGGGAAGTGATTCTTCCCCTGTAGCAGCACTGCTGAGGTCACACCTTGAGTACTGCATCCTGATCTGGGCACCTTGATTCAGAAAGGACACTGAGGTGCCGGAGCAGGTCCAGAGCAGGGCGACAGCGCTGGTGAAGAATCTGGAGTGTATATCCTATGAGAAGCGGCTGAGGAGCTGAGGCTGTTTAGCCTGGAGAAAAGGAGGCTCGGGAGGGACCATATCATTCTACAACTGCCTGAAAGGAGGTTGTAGCCAGGTGGGGATCAGCTGCTTCTCCCAGGCAATTAGTAATAGGATGAGAGGACACAGTCTCAAGCTGCACCAGGGGAGGTTTAGGTTGGACATTAGGAATAAATTCTTCACAGAAAGGTTGATTAGATATAGGAATAGGCTTCCCAGGGAGATGGTGGAGTCACCGTCCCTGGAAGTGTTTAAGACTGGATGTAGCACTCAGTGCCATGGTCTGGTTGACAAGGTGGTATTAGGTCATCGGTTGGACTTGATGAGATTTTTTCCAACCTAATTGATTCTGTGACTCTGGAAAGAAGTCCTTTTCTTAAAAAAGGGTTATATTTTAAAATGCAAAATCAAACCAAAAGCCAATTGTTATTTCAAATATATTATTATTCTAAATAGTTTAATGTTAGACTTTTGTGTATTGTTCAAAACAATTCCATGTTCACATATATGAGATCAGATATACTACAAACTCAGATTTTCATGTGTGGGTAAATCCTGGAGGTAGCTCTTCTGCCATATTTTGTTTTAGAAGACCAGTGTGAGGCACACATGGTGGGCAAAGCGAGGTAGAAGCAGCTTGTTCAAAGGGTCCTACTCTCAGAGGAGCCCTTGCAGTGCTGATTTAGCACCTTGCCGGCTTACTACTTTTTGCCTGTGCAGAGAAGCACACAGCCAAACTCACGAAAGCTGACGAGTTTAAGCGCCGCTAGAGATGAGAGATGGCCCTCAGCCAAGGAATTCCGAAAGGTGTTTTATTCGGAGGAGTTCCGGTGCCAAGAGAGGGAGGGCCTCTTGGGACTGGCAGAAAAAGGGGGTCTCGGGGGGGGGGTGGTTACATAAAAATCAGCCAATAAGGACAGAGGGGAACAGGGGGTTGGGTTACATCCCTATAAGGATTTATACAACTTGATAAAGTTAAGCTTTTTATACCTGAGAACTAACCCACCACCGTGGTAACTCAGTCCGCACTTCTGTTTGGTCAGCTACCGCAACAGATTAGATAGCAGAAGTTTTTCTCTATGAAATGTTCAGTCACTCAGAGACTTAGAAATCATATTGTGATTATATCTTAAATATTCAAATTTTGCTGATACTTGAGGACAAGCATTAGAATACAATGCAATATTTGAGTAAAATAAATTCTATATTTAACAGGTAAGAGAAACTGATAATTTACTTATCCTGTAAATAATCAGAGGTTATTTCCTTGTAAATAATCAGGAAAACTTCATATTAATCTCAATGGTCTCAGACAGACTTACCCATTTTGTTTTATCTCTTGATGCTTCTGGTGCCATTTTAACCTAACCGCAGTTTAAGTAGTTCAAAAAGATTCAAAAGTTCATAACATCTCATTTCTTCATTTTGTAGCTATATGAAGTTCATACATTTTGAAACTGAATTGCATTTTATTTCTTGTCTGGACCTTACAGTCTCTGGGAGTTACACATTATTACGTTTAATCCTTTCCACTGCTGACTCAGTACTATCTCAGGGTGGAGAGAGAGCTGTTTCTCCTGAGTTTCTTCTCCAGTCTTCACTTTTTTAAAAACTACAGGTGAGTAATCTATATTTCAAAGAAGGATGACCTTTGCTTGATTTAAATGGAATCTTTCTTTCAATATCTGAAATGAGAAAGTGATTAAAGTTTTGGTAGATAGGTAAGATGTATTTTAAAAGAAGATAAGCTTAAAGGTCAGACACTGTCAAATGAAGGATTTTGACTTTTTAATATTTAAATACTTCATAAGAATCATGGTTTATGCATGCCTGGCACTCTTTTTAAGTTCTAAAATAAAATTATTCTGCATTTTCATAAGATTCACCTTTGAATGTTAGCTACATTTTGATATTGCGTGAGCAATTACTTTGCAGTGTTTGCTCTTTCTGCTTCAGCTGAGACAGGAAGTTTTCCTGTTCTTTCTGCCAAATAATTTAAAAATAATATTTCAAAATAACATGAAGTAGCACCTGAATCAAAGCACTAGCTCCTCTTTCTTATATGAATTTCTTATAGCTCTTAATTAAATTCAGGAATTTTTAATTATAAATTACTGTCAAACAAAGTGCAACATTTTCATAGTGTATCATTTTGAGGACTGTGACTTGTGTGTTTTAACCGACTACCTTTTTTTGATGTAGAACATTAGATTAACAGAGGCCATCTGAGTTATGAAACCAAATTTTTTGGAATCACAAGTAATTAACTAATAATTTTTAACCTATATAAGAGACCACTAGCTATCCAGAAATATAAGCAACAAGGAGACTTTCAAAGACAAAAGATTAAAAAAACCCCAACTACTGATATTTTCCTTAGTGTCATAATCTTAATTTAATAAAACTGTACCTGGAAGATTCTAGAAAGTAAGAAATCTGCTTTTCTACATTTTTTTCAATACATACTTCTTTACTTTTGTTTCTCATCTATAGCAATTTACTCTAATCTAAGGTATGGCAATGTCATAGTTCTTTCAGATATTTGTGACTGATGAAAAATAAAGGAAGACTTATCACCAAACTTCAGAAACACAATTTTAGTGCTACCAAAGAACAATTTCTCCTTCCTTTATTTTGAAATGTATGCATTTTGAAAGGATTAAGACAGAAAAAATAATTTTAAGAATTTGATAGATAAAAAATTATGATGAATATATAATGTACCAAACTCTCAAAGACCAGATCTGCTTTAATTTTAGAAAGAGAAACAATTTTGAAGCTTAATTTGCCCTGTTCTACCCCTTTCAGAAGGAATCATACTAATGATTCTCAATTTCTGTCAGCCTTGCTACTTGTTTCCTTGAGTAATCTAAGTTTCCTTTTCTACAATACTGCTAATAGAAGTAATAAATGATATATTTATTTTGGACTAAAATAAGAATTTCATTATCATCACAATCATTATGTTTTTCAGCTTTGGTATAAGTGAGTAGTGCTTTCATCAGATACTCACTGTTAAGGTAAAAAAAGTAAGCCTTGAAGTTGGTCTGCTGGTTGTTTTACAGAAAAAACTATTAAAGATTGTTTTCCAGAATGATCTATAAATTAGATGGTGCTTTCCGTAGGAAATTAAAGTTTTCAGTTTTCATATATTTTCACTCTTTTTTTTAAATTTCCTTGTCCCATAGATATTATTGTTTGTAGTCAATACTGGAGATCTAGAGCAGATTTTCTGTCTTGGAAATTATAAGTTTTTACTGTCACATAATAGGTATTTCACATGGTTTTGATCATATTCTTGTTACCTTTTTTTTCTTTAACACTGAGACACTTCTTTCATGTACACTATTATTCCACTACTTTTCCCCTTATTTCTCTTCTTCCTAAAGAGCTGAGCCTTCAACACCTCTGGTCCAAGTGTAGTTGCTGTTACTAGTATTTTCTGTAAAGTCTCTTTATATCTTGAATCATAATTGCTAATTTTCCATTTTATTTACAAGGCTTGTCAAACTAGGATAGAAACACCGTAGTTGTTTCTAATCTCACCTTCCCAATTTACTGGATGAAATATCTTCCTGATTTGAGTTTGTCATTTCCAGTCTTTCCCTTAAAATTCTATTGTCTCTTCAATTATGTTTCCTTGGTTTTTCTTTTTGTTTTGTGATGTGGGGTTTTTGTTGTTTTTATTTTTAACCCTTAGATTGATCCCTGAGGATATTTCTTCTAGCTACTCACTTGGAGTTTGGTATTTGACAAAATTAACGTCTTCAGGGTAATTACATGAGGGAAAAAAATAGGTAGCTTTGTTTTTTGACCATTTGTTACCTTCAGTATTTTGCCAAACCCTCCTATTCTCCTATAATCTGAGAACAGGAAAAATCCCACTAAGACAATTTTAAGTTCTTTACGTATTTTCCCAGGTTGTGCAAACATATCCTTGACCCATATTAATAAAAAAAAAAAAATCTGAATTCACACTCCGAATGCAAATTTGTTTTCTTTCTGCCACCAGGTTTCTTTTCAACCATAGGAGAATGCCATAAATAGCAAGTCCCATGAGGCAGGTAGTAGTAATTTCACCTACTGTAAAATGTTGAAAATTTGATGTCAAAACAAAGTCATAACTTTGAAAAATTATCTGCTACACAATTAAAAATTTTAATGGATCTCTAATTCAGTCATTTCCCACATGGTCTGTTTAATTAACCCTTAACAAGGTATACAAGGATCATGATGCTGTAGAGATTACAATGCTCTTGATGTTTTTCTGCCTCTTTTTGCATTATTCCCTACATTTCTTTCAAAACACTCATATGCATTATAAATTCAGCAAAAGTGTTCTTAAATATCTAGAATAGACCAGTGTACTAGTTTGAATACAAACTAGTGGGAGATCGCAAGTCAGAATTATAATTTAATAGGAAAATTAAAATAAATGCAATAGTACAAGAACACTGACAGAGTCAGGATACAACCTGACACCCTGGTAGTCAGGGTGGTGGTAGCAGTGCAGATGAAGTGGTCCTGTTGAAGCGGTGATCCTGTAGAAGGGTCTGGTCTTCACCTGAAGGTCCAGTGGTAGCTCTTGTCCTCTGGGAATCCAGTAGGCAAGGGCTGCTTGTGCTGTTCCAAACCCCAGATTATATCCAGGTGGGAATGCTTGATTCCTCCCCCTGGGTGGAGCATCTCACAATGGGCTGATGTAATTCCATGAGTCCTGCAGTGGGTCCTTGATTGCCCTTTAAACAGAGACAGCTCCCGGAGGGAGTTATCAGTGATGAGTCATGGTAGGAGATAACGAGCACTGCCCCACCTGCTTTAACAGCTTGTGAGGATGATAATAGAATACATACTCTTGGTTACATCTTACATTGTAACCTAGGACAACCAGGTAGGACTTACATCTGAGAATTTTTTCTTTACGTGTTTTATTGTATGGTGAGTTCTTTCCATAAAATTCAGTCTCTGTCAGAATTTTTCCATTATAATTATATTGTCATCAATTAACATTAGCTATATGGTCGCCTATTTAATTTATTTTCTTATAAATCATGGAAATTTTGATCATTGCTGTTGTTTAATCTTGGAAATATTTACTTGGGAATTTTATTTTAACCTTTCTTTTTGACCCCATTTTTCTTTAAAATAATGAAGGAAATATCTTCCAAACTTGACAAGGCCTTAATAACGTCAACACTTCCTGTTACATTTTGTATTTCTGGGTGGGATTCACGGTTTGTATGGGGAAAAAAAAGGACATTTGTATGGCTGGGCTTTTAGCCAACAGGACTTTCAAGTACTCCAGTCAGAAAATCTGTAATTAACGCATATACAAATATACTGCTTCTGAAATAGTCACAGTTAGCAAATGAGCTCAGAAAGTTTTGAGACTACTTGGTTTATAAATTCTTCTTACATATTTTTTTGAGGAAACCAGTACACAATCATATTTTCTTATTTGTTGGTTTTGAATTTGTTTATCATAGCTTTTAATCAATGTATATTGTTCTGTTGGGGAATTTAGTGCTGTACTGGCTTGCCTAGGTTGCTCCTCTATACCGTTGCCATCATCACTAGGGGGTGTGGCTCTGGGGGGAAGAAGATGAGAGCGCACAGCACAATGTGGACAATCTGGCTTTCAGGGGTTCATCTATCGATGATTTGCATTATCTCAGGATCAGGGATGGGGGGAGAACCACCAGTGCAGGAATAGTTGCCATCCTGTCTTTGTCCCGGGGGCCATATGGAAGTGACCTATGGGGAGCTTCCACCATCTTGTCTTTGTCCAAGCAGCCACATGGAACTAAGTCAAGATGGTGAACTCCTTCTTTCTGGGTAAAGAACCTTCTCTTTTTTTGTATAATTTTGTTATTAATATGTCTGCTGTTACTGTGCATTTCTTATTCCATTGCCTTTTTTCTTTCAATAAATTGCTATCACAACCCATAGTCTTTGCATCTGTCCCTGTCATACTGGAAGGGGCGTGGGAAAAGGAAGTGGTTTATTTGGAGTCTAATTTCTGGATGGTGTTAAACCACCCCAGCTGTAGAGAAGTATATATTCTCTGTAAGCATATAGTATTGTGTAATCATAATTCATGCCATAAATTTAATATCTTGAAGAATAGAGGTAGGAGTTACCTACCCTTTTCTTTACTGTCATTTTAGTCTCTGACAAAAAATGTAAGATAAGGGGACATTCTCAATAACTTGAACTGAGGAGAAATGAAAAAGACTGGGATACTTATAATGATTAGCAGAAAGCTTTTTCTTCAGGGAAAAATTGAATTGTAAAAGAAGTGAGTAGTCAGACAGATACCACCATAATAGAGTATTTAGCCTTTCCTGGAGGGTGATGGCTTAGCAGTGTGAGCAAGTAACATGAAATCTTTAGTATCCCTGGAGCTCACAGAATCAACTCTAGCCAGGTTTAGCTGAATCCTTCATCTTTATATCTTCAAGGTAAATAAACAATTTCCAGCAGCTTGATGTATACACTATTTTTCCAAAAGGTCTATAAAGTCAAGGCTAGACTTGAGGGCTGTGATGCATTTTTCCATATCCATCTGCATTCATGCCACAAAGAAAATTATTTTAAAAATTTAAATATTACTGGCTATAAATAGCTGACAGGTCTGGGACAAGGAATTAATTGGGATGTCTCCTGGGAAAATGATTTTGTATTCTAGTGGACAATTATCTTCATTCTTGAAAGAATGACCAAAAAGTCAGTGAGGGATATATCCCTTATCAAAGGGTCAGTGAAACTTAAGTAACTTAGTGAAAAAAAATTGTAAGGATTTCTAGATCTACATTTTATTTCTTTTTGATTTTTTTTTAATGCAAGCTAATTGAAGGATAATAAAGACATTGTTTAAAGAACTTGAAAAATGAGGTTCTTGACTACTGTTGAAAACTACTAGGAATTAGAATCATATTTCTAAAATCCTTTTAAAAGAATGCATTACAATTCTGAAAACTGTCTTTTTTACTCAAATGATACTGCAGCTTTTTATGGAGATAGAGGTATCAGATTAAAACTTCATTCAGTGTTTGCCTTTGAGTCAATTTAAGTCAATTGAGCCAAAATGTCTTTACGTTAATCCCAAATGGAGTTAACCTAAATCAACCAAAACAAGGACACTGTAACTTTGTGAAGACTTGATCTTGATGCTGATTGGTGTTGACACTTTATCAATGTTTCTAAATTTTCTTGTTTGCCATCTTTTCCAGCTTGTTATTTTCTTTCTTTATTGATTTCAATTAACTTTTTTTTCCATGAGTTTCCACTCTCCACAAGCATATATCTATAAATAAATAAAATAGTAGAGACCTTCATAACCCAGACCTGCAAACCATTTCCAGCCATTAATAGTCACATCTAGCTATTAGCATCTATGAATAACAACCTTTTTTCTTCTAGTTTGTTTTGGTGTCTTTGGATCAATAACTGGATATGCACATGAATATCTAAAATTAAAATCAAATGCAGACACATTTTAATAAGCATTAGAGTTCCTGCCTCAGTTACCCTGAAGCTTAATCCAGTTTTTGAAACATTAAAATGACTGGCGTGAGGTGTGTTTTCTTTTTTCACAATTAGCAATGATAATTGTGTTATTAACGGGGGAATGAACTTCTGAACACAAGTCTAAAAAATGGAATGAAAATTAAAAATAAAAACTGAGAAACCTGAAAAGATTTCCAAATATATCCACCTTAAAGGTTTAGATTGTCTCCTAGAAACTTTGGTTTTCAAAGCAAAGCAGGGTGAAGATCAGAAAATGTGATCAAAACATAAAAAAAAATATTTTAGGATGCTTCCAGTTGTCCTTGCAACAGCCTTCAAACTCAAAGAAAAAAAATTATACGATAATATGACTACTTAAATGAATATGTGTTTTCCTGTACTTGGACCATTCTACTCAGATTTGCAAGACTGAGTCCTAAAAAAACATTATCCATGAGATGTCTCAGAATGGTTGATTCAACGATTAGTTGGCTTTAAATTATCAGAGAAAGATGTCATATACTCTGCTGGGACACTGACATCATTCTAAAATGCTCCAAGAACAGCCAAGGTTTAAAGAAAGGAGTTCTTTCTCTAGGAGAAGGGAAAGGTTTGACAGCTATGTAACTCTGAGGGACACTTTTTCCTGAGATTTATTCATTTTCAAGGAAATGTCAGGGTGCAGAGGGTCTGAAATAGTCTTCACATTGATGTTGTGAGAGTGTCAGAATTCTGTTCTTGTAAACAAAATTATTTATACCATATTGCAAGAATCTATTAAAAACAAAACTGTAATAAAAAATGGCATTGTGAGTCAATGATAAAACATTAAGTTGGGCAACAAGAAATCTAACTTCTTTTATTGACCTGGGCAAGTTCTTCAGTGACCTTAGACATTGAACTTAATTCCTAATGCCCTTGCTTTTATTTTCTCCCTTTGTTTATGTTGTAAGGACAAGCATCTCCTGCTATGACTTTAGGCAGGACCTAACACAGGGAATCTTGTAAATCATCCGCAGCATCTGAGGCGTAGCCTTATGTAAAAAAGAAGTGAAAAATTAATGAAGAATTTTGAATAGTATGTCTTTAAATACTTATTCTAGTCAAATGGTGTGATACAAAAGGGTATAATACATAAAAAGTGAACCAAGAAAGCAAAGAAAAATCTATTAAAAAATATGTGCTGGGCCAATAACAAGAAGGTTGGAATTTCTATCAGTACACTACTGCTTTACTTGCCCTGAAAGTGAAACATTTCCATTTTTGGTGAAATGTTTTAATATTAGCAGTTTACATACCACTTCTTCTCACTCCCAAGAAAGCATATGTTTATTAATTCTAAAACACAACTAATGCCTTTTTTCAACGCTTATGCATTTCTTCTAAGAAGACCTTTATGCATGAATATTCTCTCAAAGTCGTTTATTATTCTAAACCAAGAAAATGAAAATATTTGATTTTCCAAGGTATTTGTAAAGAACATATGATTACAAAAATTATGAGTTAATAATAGGCCAAAAAAGCATGGCATGGAAATACAAGTTACATTTTTAACAGATCCCATCTAAAGTCATAGGCCACGCAGTGTAGGTCAGCTGTCCTGACGGCAGTTAACCTCATTTAGCAAAGTCAATTTTCTCAAGTGTAGCCACAAGTGCGCAGGAAGGATCCCTCCTCCATCTTCTAGCAAAGAACATGGGACACTAAAGGCTAATTGGAAACTTGTCCCCTCCCTAACCTTCATAAGGAATGCTTGGGGGTGAGTCCAGAGAAACATTGAAAGCGTGTATAAAGCAAGGATACAAGGAATCTTTTACAGAAGCATTATAACTGCATTATTATTAATATTTTTCTGTATTAATAGTTTGGACCACTTAAACATTCTTTGGGCTAAAGGTAAATTCTATGCTCAGATTTCCTCTTTCCACTCAGAACATGACAGAATTAATCAAAGTTAAAACTGAAATGCAGTTCATGTTTTATTATATTCTTACTTTTCTATTTTCATGGAGAACCACCTGAATAAAGCAAATAATTATTTATCACAAATTGTTTTGACATTTTGATTTACTTTGAAAAAGAAAATGGGAGTATTCGCTCAATTATTTTAATATATGCTATATGTTTTTACTGAGCTTATCTCTTTTACTTAAGTAACTGATTTCAATAAATGTATAAAAATTAGTAAAACTAATATGAATATGAAAGTATTTTTAAAGCTATAAATACAACACATGATTGTCCATGTTTGGAATAGAGGATGGCAAACATTTTCTGTATAGAATTGTTCATTATTAAGGCATTGTAAGTTTAGGTGAATAAACTGTAAGTACATATGAAAAGTTCCCTTCATATCTGTGAAAATGAAACTGCTATATTAAATTTTACTGGAAAGAGCAGTAATCCAAGGGAAAACCCGTATGATTAAGAGTAGCAAAATATCCTCACCTTGCAAGATTTGTCTCTTATCCGCCTCAAAACCCAGTTTGTAGCTTCCACATTGCAAAAGTTCAACCCCCTCTGTATCAGCCATTACACATCCAAAAAGTTACCTCCTCCCCTAGGGAGCACAGCCTCGGCCTCAGCAAAGCACCCTGGCATCTCCACAAATGGGCAAATGTTTTGAGTCACTAATGATTGACAGTCTAGTCTCTCACACCACCCCAGTGACCCAAAGCATTTGCTAATTTCTCCTCTTCTGCTGCTCACTCCAAATCTTCCTCAAGGATGGTGACTTTCATTTAGCAGACCAAAAGATAAAAGAGAGAAGAAAGAGGAGAGACAACAGAAATCATTGTCCAATACAATGTGGTTACCGAAATGAAAAATGAAACAGTGGGCATCAGAAGTATAATCATAGGGTGCGATTAGATTGTAACAATTGATAGGATATAACTGGATCTGAATAGTTAAAATCACATCCTTCAATAATAACAAAGTTACAAACACAAAAATCAAGATTTAATACCAACAGAAACACAATTCTCATTAGCCACAGCCCCCCACCCTGTAACTCCCAAAGACTGGAGTATTCTTTAATGGGTAGTAGGTATGAGGGATTCCACAATACTGTATCTCTTGGATGTGGGTCCAATGTTTTGAAACTAGCCACAGAATTACACATCAGGTTCTGATTTTTGAATTCCATAGAAAGGAATCCCCAACTGCCAAATCTCAATTGTATCTTCAGGTGCCGTAGTGCAACTGATTATCTTTGCACACTAGATTATGTGTAAATGGGCTTGTTGAGGAGGCGTGTTAATAGGGTTTTCTCTCAACTCCATCCACATAGAGTTGGACCAATTTTACAGTTAGTGCTTCTGCTCCACTGGGTAATTGCGGACTTGCTTGGAAACCTTTTTGGACAATGAGGACTTGAGGGATGGGTGAAATCCTTAATCAAAGCTGGACTGTGGGTTGTCCTAATAATTGTCATGGTGTTAAGTCTACTTGGTTGTTTTAAGAAGTGTTTATCCAAATTGATGGGAGAGGCTTTTCCTTTAAACAAAGAAGGGGGAGATGTTGTAGCGACTGAACCAATGGCTGTGGTAGCTGGGGGTACAGTATTGAACCACTGGTGGACCAACTCCAAGGCTTAAAGATCCCCGCTTAATTCTGTGAGAAGGGCTTCTCTCATCAAATCTTGGGATCCTATTACAAGATCCCTTACAAGGATGTAATCCAGTCCCCTGCTCCCCTCTCTCGTTTTCCCCATTGGTTGTTGTTGTATTACCCCGCCCCACTCCTGAACCCCTTTATAACCCCTTTATAAGTTAGTCTTGACCAGAAATGCCTTGTCTTCGTCCCTGGACTCTTTCGAATAAACACCATCAGAATTCCATACGGAGGCCGCCTCTCTTCTTCTGGTTGCACCTGGGCAAACTATCCCCATGTGAGAGTGGCTGCGTGCTTCCATCGCACGGGTGAGAGAGAGCAAGCTAGCAAGTGTGGCAAAGGGCACCGCCGGGGGTGTTCCTTGCTAAGGAGCCCTCTGGAACAAGCGGCTGCTCCTCCACCAGCCCTCCACGCAGCACAATAAGTAATTCTATACACCATGAAAAATTAACTTTTAGCATAAAAAATTCTCACACACATTGGGAGTCTACTATAGGCCTCCTAGCCATGATGATAATGCAGATGAGTTATTATTTGCAGAACTAAGGGAAGCCTCCCAGTCAACTGCCCTTGTCCTTATGGGAGACTTCAACTTGTCAGAAATTAACTGGGAGCATCACACAGCTGGTACAAACCAGGCCAGAGGATTCCTAAAAAACCTGGATGACAACTTTATGGAACAGGTCCTAAGGAAGCTGACTTGGAAAGATGCCCTCCTTGATCTACCGTTTGGCAACAGAGAGGATCTCATGAGAGAAATAGACATTAGTGGCCATCTTGGCCATGGTGACCACAAAGCGATCAAATTTAAAATCTGTGTTGACAGGAGGAAAAGTGCCAACAAAACCTCAACCCCAGACATGAGGAGAGCAGACTTCAAGTTGCTCAGGGAATTAGTAAGGTCCCCTGAGAAAATGTTTTTGCAGGTGCTGGGGTCCATCAGTGCTGGTCACTTTTTAAACATCACCTCCTAACAGCACAGGAGCAGGCAATTCCCTAAGGTTGGAAGTCAAGCAGCTGAGGCAAAAGGTTGGCTTGGCTGAACAGAGATCCTCTCTTGGAAATAAGGCAATAAAGGAAGGTGTATGCACAATGGAAGCAAGGTGAGGTGACAAGGGAAAAATACAGAGATGCTGCTTGCCACTGTAGGGAGAAAATTCGTGCATCAAAAAGTCAATTGGAGTTGAAGCTGGCCAGAACTGTGGGGGACAATAAAAAGGATTTTTTTCAAGTAAATTAGTGGCAATAAGCAATGTAAAAATAACATCAGCCCATTACAGGATGAGAATGATCACCTCACAAACAGGGACATGGACAAGGCAGAGGTGATTAATGCATTCTTTACCCCTGTTTTCAACACAGATGATGGGCTGAGGGCGTCTCAGTGCCCCGATCCAGAGGACCATGACTGTGAGAATGATCAACTCCCAGTTGACCCGGAAATTGCGTGGAATCTTCTGCTCCAGCTGGATCCCTCAGAGGCCCTGCAGAGAGACCTCAACAAATTAGGGGACTGGGCAATCACCAAACACAAGAAGTTCAACAAGGGAAAGTACTGGATTCTGCACCTGGGATGGGGCAACCTTGTATGTAGGTACAGACCGGGGAATGAGATGATAGAAAGCAAAAGGGACCTGGGGTCCTGGTCAATGGAAAGTTGAACATGAGTCAGCAGTGCCCTGGCAGCCAGGAGGGCCAAGCGTGTTCTGGGAGACATCAGGCACAGCATCATCAGCCAGGCAAGGGAGGGGATTGTCCCGCTCTACTCTGTGCTTGTATAGCCTCACCTTGAATATTGTGTGCAGTGTCGGGCACCATAGTGTAAGGATACAAAACCATTAGAGAGCATCCAAAGGAGGGCTACAAAGATGGTGAAGGGCCTTGAGGGGAAGCTGTGTGAGGAGCAGCTGAGTTCACTTGGTCTGTTCAACCTGGAGAAGAGGAGACTGAGGGGAGACCTCATTGCAGTTATGACTTCCTCATGAGGGGAAGAGGAGGGGCAGAGACAGGTCTCTTCTCTGTGGTGACCAGTGACAGAACCCAAGGGAATACCCTGAAGTTGTGAAGGGAAGTTTAGGTTGGATACTAGAAAAAGGGCCTTCACCCAGAGGGAACAGGCTCCCCAGGGAAGTGGTCACAGCACCAAGCATGACAGAGTTCAAGAAGTGTTTAGACAATGCTCTCAGGCACATGGTGTGACTCTGAAGTGGTGCTGTGCAGGAGCGGGAGCTGTACTCAATGATCCTTGTGAGTCCCTTCCAACTCAATTTATTCCGTGATTATATTAAAATAAATATGCTGGAAATCTGAAGTAATTTTTCAATTTCAAACTCAATTCTCAAATATTTCTATATGCAGAACTTTCCTTGAAGGCAACATGCTTTCATGTGTGAAATGGCCTGGATCATCAGGTCATTGATATTGCTTGCAGACACTATTGATATCAGTGGAAAGCTGTCCACTGACTTTGCTGCAGTGCTGTGGAAAATAAAATAACAAACTTGGATTTTTTCATTAAGTACAAAATCATTTCAGGCAAGCAATCAAACTGTTTAAATACTTAAAGGAAATCAAACATTATGAATTAATTTCTGCCCTACCAAGAGAGTTTCTACTTATCTCACTGTACTACATTTTATCTTGAGAAAAGGTACACTTTGGTGAAACATGGATTGAAATTATGATGAAGAAAGAACAATACTGAACTCCCTAGCTGCGCTCTCCACAACTTTTTGTATCTGCTTTGTTCATATCAGGCACTTTGCCTGTATCTGGGCAGAAGAATATTACTTCTGCCTTTTTCAGCTCCTTGGACTGTGATTCATGTCTCTCAGTTTTAGCTCTATGGGTATTTGATAACTAACCTATCATTCTAAACTAAACTGATTCAGCCTGAAATTCCCCTGATTGGAAAGAAGATTAGCCCAAATAAATCACTTTCTAGAAATGGCTATTACTTAGTTAGGAAATATTAATTTCTTCCTTCATTTGGACTAACTGCACAGCACCTTCATACAC
>VZTA01006901.1:0-33898 GCA_013398855.1 Mohoua ochrocephala | reverse complement strand
AACCAGCCTCAACCTGCTACAGACCCAAAGCTATGTTGACCAAGACATTTAATTTTTAATTCCTCTGATTTTAATGTGATATTGGAATTCTAGCTTTAACAGCTATTACAGTTAAGAAAGTAGATTTCTTCATGTCTCTTCCTCAGATGCTCCAGAAAGCCTGGCAAGCCCCTTTTTATCTCTTACAACAATTACACTTTGGTAACCCCTCACTTTTCAAATCTTAATCCTAGCCCAGAAAGACCTCCTTTTTTTTTTATTATTGTTCTTTCTTGCATTCCTTGCCTACACTTCACAAACCATTCTAAGGTGATCTCAGAAGTAATCTATTTCTTGGGTTCTACTTCCTGTAATTCACACTTTGAGACATAAACAATATTAACTTTTCAACCTTTTCAAAGAAGTTCTAAATAACACAATTTATCACATTGGGCAGGGGAGTCTCAATCTCTCTGCTCTGTCAACACTGAAGAAAAATGTGCTTTTATCCCACTTGCTCTTTTCCTCAGGCATCTCAAAAGGGCCTCAAAATACGTGGCTCAGTGCCATCCTGTGTGGCCAGGTTCTGTTCTTTCAATGGGAAATAAAGGGAAAGAAAAAGAGGAGAAGGAATGTTCATTACCTAACTCAAGGATTATATCCAAGATAACGTTCCACTCCAAAAGCTGAAATCTCAAATCCAGAGGTGTCCAAGGCCACAAGTCAATTTTAACTATCAGGCTAAGAACAGGTGTAAGAACACCTACAGCAATAATAAATTTTACTATGGAATCTGTACTGTATTTGTAGTTTACAACATTTAAGAGGCCAAATTAATAAATTGAAAGTTATTTTCTATATTGCTGAATGAACTTGCAACATTACATAAAAGACCATCACAAAATTCCATGTACGTTAGCAAAATAGTCCTTCAAGACAGACCTAGTGTTAAATGCACCACTTTTTTATGCCTTAATTACTAAGAAATACTCAGAAGATTGACAAAATATGCCTAATACACAAAGAAGAGCAGCAGCAAAACCAACCAAGTAAGCACACAGTGCAGTAAATAAAAATGTTTCCGAGAATTTCTCTTGAAATGTGTGACTACTGAACATGAGTGCCTACAGGCACAAGTAGCAATGAGATTCAGATGCTCTGTTTCAAAGGGATTTTGAAAAAATTTTTAAATGTGTAAGATTTGTTGCAAAGAAAGAAACTTCCAGTAATTCTGACACACATATGCTTGATGTTACATATTGTTACGTAATGAAAAATACTGGGATGATAATACCATAAGAAAGAGAGGATTTAAACTTAATGCAAGTCAAAACGTAGTAAAGAACTTCTTGCAAAGTTTCTCCCTTTCCTTGATGCTTCATCAGGAAAATAATTTTCTTCAGCAACTCCTCTCACATGAAAGAATTGTATTCTATCATGCAGTTGGCTCAAATAACTCTCAACCTTTGATAAATTGTAAACTTCTAAAACATCCCTCCCACACCCTCAGAAGTTTGAGTATTGTTGCACATCCTTTCAATACCAGCAATAAAAAAATATTTTTTTCTCTACAGAACAGTTCATGTTCATTAAAAGTCACTATGGCAGTATGCGCTATGTTTTCAGGTCAATGTCATTCCTCTAAACATTTCTGAGAGGGTCTTGAAAAACCCACAGAAATACTGGGCTTACAAATAGAGTTTACTGCAGCAAAAGTGGCTAAATGTTTATTTGCATTCAATTTCTGGTACTAATGCCTCGAATATACATAACTCAGGAAATTTATCTGCACTTATAGGGAACAGATACACTGTGTTAAGGGGAAATTCCGAAAAGGGGGGAAAAAAGAATGATAATGCAAACTACTTTAATTGCAATAACTAAAATGACAATCATTAAATTATGGCTATGTGACTCCTGCCATTCTGTGTCGAGCAAGCTTAGCTTACTAGTCAAGCTATAAAATCAAATCATGTTGATTCTCTTAGACCTATATTTGTGAAACAAACCAGGCTTGCTTAAAGCACAAAGGCCTGATGTCCATTAAAGTAATTTAAGCAAGCTTGTGTTAATGGCTAAGCCTGAACCCAGTTAGTTGTCAAATTGCAACTGATGAACTCATTACATCCTGGTATCTGAATTGCCTCTGATAATGTGACTCTAAATTTTTTCTAGGGATCAGCTAGAGCTGATAGGATAAAAACTATTGGACTTGCATCTTCTTACCAGGAGATAATTTTTTTTCATTCAAACATGATAACATTTTCATAATGAGTAGTTATTCCTGGGTGTGTCTGGCAAATAAGTATTTTCATGTACCAATGTGTTTTGCTAACTTGATCCATTAAATGTGTTGTTAATACTGGACTCTATGCATGTTCTAGTCTTCATAAAAAGACATTGTGTATTTGCATGTTTTCTTTGTTTTAGACATATCATACGAAATCTTTGAAAGTTTTCCTGGACAGCATGTTGTTTTCTGTACATCCCATTCAGAAGTGCCTTAATGTATTGTGCTGCAACTCATAAAAATCTCAGAGCTGAAGCTGGGGGACAGAAATTGCCTAGGGAGTCTGTGATTATGCAAACAACTCTTACCTATCATTGCCTCCTAGAAAAGCCCTGCCCTTTGCTCTCTAGGGATTCCAGTCAACCCTTCTGTTCAATTTAAAAAAATGAAAGACCTTATTACTACCATTCCCAAAGCATTTCCATCATTGTTTTACATTGATTTAGCAAGAAAAATCCTGAAGCTATTTTATTTGGAGAGATTTCTAGATTCCCCTGACACAAGTAGCAGCATTTGCAGTCTAACTTGGGGAATCACTGACTGGAAAAATGCTACTCTGTTGATTTATAATCCTTGGAATGTCAAAGATACGACAGATTTTAATACCATTTCTAGTGAGAGAGGAATTAATATTTACCAATATAAAGAATTTGATTAGAACCTGATAACATTACATCAGTTTGACAAGTCTTTGCAGTTCATAGCACAAGCTGTCAGTCACTAAATCCACTGTGATGTATTTCAGATAGAAACCATGCTATATAACAACAAAATTGAGACACAGACTTTGTGTTATTTTAGTAGTAATATTAAAAAAAAAAATCTCAGAAGTGAAAAATTCCAGATGTGAAGACAGCAGATACTGGAAGCTTTCATTTAACCCCACTACAGGACAAGGAATCTTTGCAGAGCTGGTGAAATATTAAACTGTCCACGCTGCCAAGATCTTTCATGTGGAAGGGATGACCAAGTAAGAGCCTCTGGTATTTTCTGACCAGTTAGAAGGAAAATTATTACATCTCTTTGCTTTTCATTTGGGTTAAACTAAGCTCTGTTGCATTAGCATTTGATTAGGAATGGAAAAGTTGCTTACAGCTTACAGCATTACACTTGAAAATGGTTGAGTTAAAGCCATTATGAGCCTATATTAAAATGAAGTTACCTATGCTGGTAATTAGAGACAGCTAAACTGGTGTTAAAAAACAAAGTCTCTCTACTTTTCTGTTCACAACTTCTCTTAAATTCTATAAGATCATGCATTCTGCATGAATGCCTTGATTATTCCTTTCATGACAGCAACAAATCACATACTTTTCACATCCTGAAATGCTGAGTTCTGTGGCCCATTTAGGTTCAAGGCGGCCCAGTCTATCCTCATTTCTTTAGCATGACTGGTGTTTCTGTGCCTTCAGTGTTCACCACATGACTCCCCTATGGGTCAGATCCATGGTTAGTGGTAAGTCTTGTTTTGATGAGTACTCTCATCCTATTTATGCCATGTTGTTCTTTTGTAATATACCTTTCAACTGAGAATCGCAATGCTCCATCATTAAATTCCAAATGAAGGGACAGAAAATACTGTGAAGCGTGTTTTAATTTCATTCTGCTGAGATGAGAAAACGGCTCACGTTTTTGCAGTATGAATTCCTATAGCAAATACCATTGTAGAATGTGAGTATTTCTGATGCTTTATTAGGATGTATCTTCTTTTCCTTGAATTACTTTTTCCATGCTTTTAGGAGGGAGGGTTTGTGTGTTTCAAAAGGGGAGTTTAATGGAAGCTGACACTGACTAAGCACTGTGTGTCTCTGACACAGAGATCCTTTTGTCCTTAGACTAAATCAGAGAATGTCAGAGAACTGTTTGAGCACAAGGCAACAGACATTTTTTCCTCACAGTTGCTGAAGCCTGTGACAAAAGGCATACATACACAGCATTCCCCAAAATACCTTAAACTGGGTTCATTCATTGATACAAAAAGGCATTCATTCAGCCTGAAAGCTGTTTGCTCTTGCAGTGCAAAATCCAAATAGAGCAGCAATGAGATTTTATTGCTGTTTTTGCCTAGCTTTCCTTTGATGCCTCTCTTTCTCCAGATATGTTTTGCAACAACAGATTGATCTTTGCAGACAGCATATACTGCATGTCATGAAAGATACTCTAATGCTAGAGCAGGAATTAAGAAAAGGTGTCTATGAGTGTGCTGGTTTTGGCTGAGGCAGAGTTGATTTCCTTGACAATGGTTAGTATAGGGCTGTGGTTTGGATTTGTGCTGAACTCAGGGTTGATAATTTAGAGGCGTTTTTGTTATTGCTGAGCAGGGCTTACACAGAGCCAAAGCCTTTTCTGCTTCTCGTACTGCCAGGCTGGTGAGGAGACTGGGGGTGCATGGGAGGTTGGGGAGAGACACAGCAGAGACAGGTGACCCCAACTGACCACAGGGTGTCACACTCAGCATACAAAGCCAGGAGAAGAAGGCGGAGGCAGGGACATTCGGTCTGATAGTGTATTAATTCCTTGTCTTGCTCTGCTTGTGTGCGTGGCTTTTGCTTCATCTATTAAAGTATCTGTATCTCAACCCACAGTTTTCTTTTATTCTTCAGATTCTCTCCCAATCTCACTGGAGGAGGATTGAGTGGCTGCATGGTGCTTGGTTGCTAAGAGGGGTTAAACCGAGACCGAGAGAAGCGTACTTTTGTACCCGATTCTTTTAACGAATCAAGAAACGAGAAGTATTTCCATTATAATCCTGAAATTTTCTATTACGAATGAAGAAACTGGGGTTTATATTCTCAGATCTCAGTTGTATTCTAGTTCATTAATTTAGTGCAAATGACTTACTTCCATGGCTCATTTTATACCTATAAGAAAGAAATTTGATATTTCTTTTTGAATTCTTGTAGAGTGAAACCCCCTACATTTAAAAAAAAATACCTTGTATTATTTATTACAGTTCACCACAGACTTTGGAGAAAAGCCTTTAGCAAAAATGAGGAAGAAACACTTCAGTTGGTGATCTAGCACTCTGAATTTCTGACTGTGAAATCTTATCCTAAATCTTTTCAGACATGCTGAAACACCTTCACTACAAATTTGCCCTTGTGATGTGAAGTATCCTCATTTTATGTGCGGTACATGCTACATCTTCATCTACAAACAGCAACAATCTGCAGTTAATAAATAATGCAAGAGGAGCTAAGAGCAAGCACTAAAGATAGTATTTCATGTTGGCCTTAAAAATCCTGGTAGCTCAGCTGTGGAGCTACCCCTTACAATGAGATACTTTCAAGTGAGCAATATGACAAAAACATGACACTGAATATTGAAGACTATACAAAAGTGGCAACTAGGAAGGACAGTTGGGGTATTAAAGGATACCATAAATAACCTTGCACATGTACTGTGCCAGACAGAGACAAGAGGAACAGATTTTATGAAGCCTACCCAGTCAATGAATATAAACACATAACCTCTTCCTTCCCACTTCCTTTTCCTCTTTCAGTGCCATTGCAGAGATTGCCATATAGAATAGATCTTTTCCTTTCTTAAAAAAGAAAAAAAAAAGATTTTAATCTAACACCTTCTAAGTTGAGGTGATTAGCAAATAGCTAACCATTAATGATGCTTTCGACAAGAATGGATGCCAAAAGTTATGAAACCTTGCCTGGCAGATAAATGGTACCTTTCTCAGCCATCTGTCTTACAAATGATCCTATATATACAGCTATTATTTCAGTCAGACACTGGCAGCTCTGCAATTGTTCATGGCCTCAGTGAAGAATAATACCTGTCACGCAGTTTCATTGCCCTGACTTTTAACAGACCTGTTTTCAGCTTGTCTCAAATGCTGCACGACTGCACATGGGGAAGTGCCCGAAAAGAACAGGCAAGATAAAGAGCAAGGGCACTCATATTTCTCTCTATGTAGGTTTAAAACCCCTCAGAATTGTCTTGAAGAAATTTTGCTAGAACATGCTGCTAAAATTGCAAATGGTTCTCTACCCATTTGTGAGCAAACACTAAACGGTCTGCTGGTTTTGGCTGGGATGATTTTCTTCATAGTAGCAAGTAAGGGGCTGTATTTTGAAACTGTGCTGGAAACAGTGCTGATAACTGAGGGATGTTTTAGTTATTGCTGAGCAGACCTTGCACTGTCAAGGCCTTTTCTGGTTCTTGTACCACCCTCAAAGGGGTTGAGGTTAAACAACAAACTGGGAGGGGACACAAGCAGGACACCTGATCCCAGCTGACCAGAGGGATAATCCTACACCGTACAGAATTGTGCTCAGCATATAAAGCTGGGGGAAGAAGGAAGTGGGGAAGACACACACTGGGAGTGATGCCAGTGTCTTCCCAAGTAATGGGTGTGTGTCCTCCCCTTCCCTGGGACTCTCTCAGAAGCTACCTCATCACCTGCTCTGACTTGCTTACCTGGTGATGCAGAAGTCTCCAATCTGTCCCTCATCTTGCACACCCTCTCCTCAGGTTTAGGCACTGTTGACTGGCAGCATGAACAGTGCTTACACTTCCTCATTCCTAAAAAGTAATAGTGGGATGCTTTTGACCAGTCTCTTACAAGCCTCAAATGAATGAGGCAATCTATTGTTAAATCTAACAATTTTCTCTTTTATGTTTCCTTATTCCATGTTTTCTCACAGAAACAAATAAATGTTTCCAAATGCTATTTTTCATAAAACCAGCAAAAGTTTTGGAAAGGTTTCTCATTAAAATCTTAATGCTTCTGACAAGTAAAGGCATTTTCTGCAGAAGTCCTAGTTCCAGGATCATGCCAAAGCAAAGAAAGCTTTCCTATGTCTATTGTCTATTCTTTCTGAAATAGGAAAAAACTCCAACTGCTTTGGCTGCAAACCAGCATGATGATTATTGTTAGTTGCACATGTTGAAGATTTTCTTTTCAGTTTAGTATGAAACATTATCAATGTTTTCTCATTTATTTTTACATTTTCTTTCTGTTATGCCCAGAAAAGAATACTTAACACAGATAAAACTTGTTTTCCCCTCTTTAGCAGCGACAGAATTTCAACACAATACAGGCTTCAAGTCCTCTGCATAAGTTATCACCCTTTCAGCTACCAGAAACCTCTGAAACTGCTTAAAATATCAATTAGTATTTTGTTAGATATCTATTCTCTACACTTCTAAAGGCACCTGACTTGCCTAGTTAACAAGGTTACTTTTGTACCCTGGATACTTGGCCTGAACACTGAAGATCTAACATAATGCTATGCCTCCATGTGACAGATCTTTACACTCAGTTTATTTTTCTTCAGTCATTGTAAAAGTAAATAGTGAAGTACTTTTTGGGCCTGTAATCCCATGTTAACCCCTGCCAAAGCTAGCCACCATCACTAAAAAATGTTACCACAATTCAGACTGCATGAGGTGACAGCAGACAAAAAGACAGTAACAGCTCAAATAGAAAAAGTATAAATGAAACAGACATCAAATACCATGCAGTGATTCCAGATGATGCACAAAACAGGCTGTAATGCTGTGCTACGAAGTACAAGTCGGTGCTTTGCAGTTATTAGGGAAGTTACTGTTTATGTAAATTCACGTCATGACCCCGGTGGTAGCTGACCACTTCCATGGGGGACTAATTTTGAAATAAGTGAAAGCCATTTTTAATCTGAGACATTGCAATCCGTTGTGGGTACTGGACAGCACTCCTGCTCACTACCTGAAGTAGTGTGTATCTTCATGGATGCCACGACCTGCAGCTGGAGTTTGATTTTCTCAGTCAAATATTATCCCTTCAGAAACATACTAATGTATCTTTTACTTTAAAAACCTAACATACTGAATCAGCAAACATTCATGCTTGAGCTTCTTTCATGACTGAGAGATGACAAACAAAACCCTATCATCTTTTCCTTAATTTGTACACAGCAACAAATTAGGTTGATGATTTATGAAAATCATAATATCAATTAAAAAAAATGACACGGTGAAATTGATCTAAAAGAATGTTCAAAAATGAACTAAGCATTCTGTCTTTCTATCTTATAGGACAAATGTACAACAATAGAAAAGAACTGACAAATAGTTATGTTCCATCTACAACAAAACGCTGTCCAGATCAAAGCAGCTTCTGATTCACCAGAGATTTGTTTCTTTTACCAAGAGGTCCATACAGGTTGGGCATTGGGGATGTATGGTATTCAACACCTATGGATAACATACATTCTAGCAAACTTACCTAGTAACTGCAGTAATTGAACAGTTGACAGACAGTATTTGCCAACAAGGCATTTCTGAGATTACGACCGTAGGGATCATATTGAAGCCAGAAAAGAGAGACGGCAGCAAAGTCAATTCGTATTGGATATGGTTCTTGTGCGAGCAGACCTCATTTGAATCTAAGGGATTGTTTCTCTGTGTGTAGAAGAACTCTACCTTTATAGTGTTATTCTTACAGGGTAATTAAAATTCCTTGTGCTTTGATAAAAAATTATCAATAAAATTGGATAGCCAAGAGAAAACATTAACAATTTGAGAATAAGCATTTCATAGCAACTGAAAGTAAATTCTCAGAATTCTTTTTAACCTACACAGCCTTTAGGTAGGGTGCTAACTTTAAGCTATGATAATTATTCTCTGGAGTCTGCTTGGACAGGAAATGCTTTGACCTAGTTTCCACTACTTCTCTTTTAATTACAGTATTCTAGAAAAAATAATTTTTATTCCGTTTTGCTAGAATTCAATATAATTTTGCTAGAGTGAAATATAAAAACTTAACTCAAAAATAATTGATATTTTGAACAGAGAACTCAAACAACCCAAAGACAGTTTTCATCACAGTTAAAGTATTTAATGACAAAAATCAGGGTTTCCAGTAGTGAGTCAAGAGAGCAGGTCCCACTTTTTTTTTTTCTCCCCAGAATGGCACAAAATAATTTCTACATCTTTGAGAACTTCCAAGGAATTGGTTACAATAGATATCAGCAAGTACTACAATTCTGGCAAATCATAGCAAAACCTACCTACCTTTAAGATCAATTTTAAGAGCGCACATTTTTGTTAATATTTCACATAATGCACAACTTTTGCTAGACACAAAAGTAGCCTTTTAAGACAGAGTTTGCAGTACAGCAGTCAAGTCTAACAATATGTTATTTTTATTCTGTTCAGAACTTTAAAAAGATAAAGAAACTATTAATATTGTTACAATTTACAAATACATTCTTTCATATGAAACATTAACCTGAATCATAGTATATGTTATGTACATGACTATCTAATAATACTAGGTTGTATACACTACAAGCTAAGTTCCAGAAGGAAACTGCAATGCTCTAACATTTACCTTTGGATAAACATTTATACACCTTGATTTTTTTTTTTCTAAAAACTACCAAATCTTGTAGTTTAATGAATAGCAAGAACAAAGTAAACAGACAAACCACTTTTTCCTTCATTCAGAAGACTAGGTTAATTAAAGTTCCCATAGTAAATGGCTTTTGATGGTGGAATTAAAGTCCTGAGTTATGATAAAAAAACAATACACTTAACTGGAAGCTATAAAACAACCCAAAATGCTGAAAAACTCAGGTGAGACTAAAGCAATGTTAAGTACAGTTCAACTCACAAGCGGTCTGGAACTTAGCAGTGCAATTGTGATCTTGTCCTATCCAGCTGGTATTTATGTAAACACTTGAAAATCTATGCCTTTTAATCTGAATTTAGACAACTAATTCTTTTCAGGTTCATCTGACCGGAGTTTTAGACATTTCTTCCAATTATTTGCAAGCTTAGAGGACTGGCTAAATGGCAGCAGTTCAGAATCTACTTCTTTCTCTTGAGAGAAAGACTTGTGAGGTTAGCAGCAGAATATAGTTAAAAAAGAGTGGAAATATGACAAGAAGATAGCTATGTGGTCAAAAATGTACTCCCTGACTGATTTATAATCCATCTTTTTAAAAAAAGAAATAGCCTAACATTTTGTATCTAGCAGAAGTTTAATTTCTAGACAGACATCGTTTTCCTGGTTAATTGTGGAAATACCCATAGTCACCACAACAGCAGTCAGACATTTCCAGGGCAAGCATTACTTACACATAGCTCAATGGAGTTGAGAACCTGTGTTGTTAATGAACCTGTTCTGATTTATAACAGAAGTGACCAAATTCCATTTCGGTAGGTGCTAGATTTGGTAACTGTTGGAGTTGGTGCTAAATAGATCTAAATGGTCACATGGCACTACAGAAATGATCCATTTTCTCAACTCCCAGTATGAAATTAAATAAAATACTTCATACAAAACTGTTTAAATTACAGGAAAAAACCAAAACCAAAACAGATGTAAAGTTTGAATGCAATCAGCTAACTAGACAGTGTCCTTAGTTCAAATGAGAATACTGTCCTAAAGGCAAGCATCTTTCTACGAAATGGCTATTTCCACGAGATTTTCTGTTATTTCAGCTTGCAGTAAGTAAAATATTCTCAATTACTACAGTAGCTTTTATCTCTCTTAAAAGCACCGCTCTGAGGATTTTAGACTATTGTGTCATTAATAATGCAAAAATCATATTCTACAATGAATACAGTACATTCACATAATGCCAGCTTTTCTCTGGTAAGATGAGGACAAAAATGAAGAGCAGGCATTTTCAGAAGACGAAGGCTGTACCTTCTGCAAGGATTTCTTTTCTAGCTTACTGGTTTAAAAAAAGAAAAAGCAACATCTTTTTCTCCTTTTTTTATTCCTTTTCATTCTCAAAGCATATCAGACCATCTTAAAAATGTTAAGAAAACAGCTGTGAAGGAAAAAGGTAACCTACTTATTTTTGTAAGAGAAATACAGTGCATATATTGCATATAGTGAATACAGATGAAGTAGTCACCCTTTCAGTGATAACATATTGAAAGCTGAGACTCAAACTAGAAGTTGATTCTAGTGTACCAAGACATGCTTTTTGAAAGCCTCTATATTAAAAATCAGACAACTTGCTAACACAAAAGTCATTAAAATCAGAAAAATTTCTGAAGTGTTCCAAAAAGCTCTTGCTGTAGAATTTATGAAAAACAGATGTCTTGAAAATAGTGTACTCTCATCTTCCCAGGCCTTTGCATTCTCATTTTCATGGGCCTTTAGCCACACAATCACAGGTAAAAAGAAATGTTATTTTATATCAGACTGCTAAATTGTAGACTGCGTTTGAGGCACAGCTATGTGCGTATAGATGTAAAAATTACATTTTCCCTCAATTTTGAAACCTCAAGCATACATTCTTTGTGTTTCAGTATACTATTCAAATAATCAGTCTGAAAGTGAAAATAGGAACATGTAAAATGCTGATATGAATGAAATTCAGATATGCACTTCTGAATGCTGGTGCACATGCAACACTTCCTACATTAGTTAGAAGAAACAATTTTTTCTGTTTCCCAGGACAAAGCAGTTTGTCCTCCACTATAGCTACAACCCCAGATGTTTAATTCTAACATTCATTCACATTCTGCTGATGCTACATTAAATGAAGAAAATTATACCCCTTCTTTGGATTTTATTTCCACACACATGTCCACAATCAGTTCAATCATTTTTTTTTTTGTACAACCACAGAACAATATTACTATTTTAATCCTGATCAGCTTGTCATTTGGTCCTTTTTCAGTGTTTGCTTTCACTCCTGTAACAGCTGAAATACAGGTAGAAGGTACTGCAGGACTGTGTAGCAATATTAGAAAAGAGGAACAAAAGTAAGTCAGAAAGGTAGAAATGCAACACTTTTTCCTGCACAGAAACTGAAAGAATGCATCTCCACTGAACAGGAAGGAAAAAGCACACAGAAGACTGGATCTCCTGTAAAAAAGTTGCTGATCGTAGCCTTTTCAGCTTCTCTTGAGAAGATTGCAACTTTGGGCAGTATCTCAGCATTTGTGCTTCATGGCAAGCTGAAAAGGAGAGAAAAAAATTAATTGAAGAGATATCACCTATAATGGCAGCTGTATCAACCTAATGTGGCTAGTCTGGATAAGACGAGTTTGCAAGATAAATTCTCTGAAAGATGCCTGAAATCCATTAACTTCTTTGCATACAGCTATGCAGTCATTCCCTTTCCTGGGACACACAGACAAAGCCTCCCTTTGCCATGCTGATGAGGCAGGATTTATCTGCTCTCACAGCTCTGTTTCCCAATGTTCCATTATTTTGCTATCTGTGAGGAACGCTAAAGCAAGACACCAGAAACAAAGACATGCTTAAAAGAATAGTAATTTTGACCCAATGATTTTGATTGTTAACTACAATCAGAAATTCTAGACAAGTAATTTAAAACGCCTATTCAGGAGCTCTGCCACTACATAATGATGAAAAATAAAGGACTGATTGCCTTTCCACCTCTGTGATTACCGATTATTTCCAATTCAAATAATTCAAAAATGGACTTAACTGGGAATAAGAGGAAGAAGAAAGAGATGAAGTGAGTTAAAACCTGTATAAAATGTGTAGACAAACTGACTTTGCAAACCAAGCAGAGAGCTTAGGGTTAGGTTCCATACAATAAAAAATTGCTATCTAAAGATAGTAGCATGCTAACAAAGCCGAGATGAGTGAAGCCTCTGGGAAATTACCTTGAAAACAGAACTGGTAGGGGCAGTTAAAATTCACTCATTTGCTACTGGTGAAATGATAACCAATAAATGACTCAAACTAAACTGACATAAGCCTTTGATACTCAAGGACTCGGTTACAAATATGCTTTTTAAAAAAAATTAATGTTTGTATGGAT
The DNA here is from genome assembly GCA_013398855.1 of Mohoua ochrocephala. Lineage (NCBI taxonomy): Eukaryota > Metazoa > Chordata > Aves > Passeriformes > Acanthizidae > Mohoua > Mohoua ochrocephala. Next base: position 20,875 of record VZTA01006901.1, on the reverse strand, counting down.
AAACTAGAAATGCATTTCAGCATGAAAGAACTTAAACCAGTACTTTTCTTTCTTCAAACAGCAATTTTTTATTTTTTTTTTTTGAAAAATCTGTCTTTGGCAGGCAACTCTGAGAAGTTTTTACTATACAGAATTTATAACCTGAGGATCCTGTGCAGTCACCAACAAATAGAAGGGATTTTTTAGAGGCAAAGAAGGTGAAGAAGGTGTCACAAGCAGGATTTGATACATACCCTGAGCTAAGTTCAAGACTTTATACAGCTGAGTATAGATACATGCTTTCATTCAACAAACTCTGACAGCCAAATGTGTGACTTTAACCTACCGAGTCTCATCCTGCCGAAATCTTACCTTATGTGCAGTTTCTGCAAACTGCTGAGCACTGTTTTTCAGCTCCTCTGTCTTTTCTTCTGCACGACCTAGCCTTTCACCACGCTCATTCAAGGCCTGACTTGCCTTCTGTACTGCGCTTGTCACACTGTCTGCTGCTGAATGGAGTATGCTGTTTCCTGCAACACCAAAAGAAGGCATTAGAGCACTCAAGGATATATATGCTTTGTATTAAATTTAATTTATAATGCTCTAGAGCTGATGTGCTATATGGACTGGCCTCACTTCACTACAACCTCTCTTCAGGTGGTTGTAGAGAAAGACGAGATCCCACTGAGCCTCCTCAAGACTAAACAAACCCAGCTCCCTCAGCTGTTCCTCATCAGACAAGTTCTCTAGACCTCTCATGAGCCTTGTTGCCCTTCACTGGACACGCTCCAGTACTTCAATGGCCTTTTTTAAGTGAGGGGCCTAAATCTGAAGGCAGTACTCGAGGTGTGGCCTCACCAGTGCTGAGTACAGAGGGGCGGTCACTTCCCTGGTCCTGCTGGCCACACTATTTCTGACACAGGCCAAGATGCCACTGGCCTTCTTGGCCACCTGGGCCCACTGCTGAGCCTGCTGTCGACCAGCACCAAGTCCCCTTCTGCCACTCTTGCCCCAGCCTGTAGCGCTGCCTGGGATTGCTGCGACCCCAGTGCGAGGATGCTGCAGGAGATGGTGTCAAGCACTTTACTGAAGTCTAGATAAACAACATCCACAGCTTTCCCCTCATCTACTGAGCAAGTCACTTTGTGAAGGACATCAGGGGAGTCAAGCAGCACCTTCCTTTCGTAAATCCATGTTGGTTGGGCTTGATCCCCTGGTTGTCCTGGCTGTCCTTTTTTCCACAGCATTAAAACCAAATATATAATAATTTAAAATGAAATATTCTGGTAAAGGTATGAAACAAATTCAACACAGCTGAAGTGAGCACTACAGCAAATCTGCTGTTAAAGTCTGCTGTTCTTACAGACATACAAAGACAAGTGAAAACAGGCACAAACACACTGCTTTTGCCATTAATCTGAGAAGTGTATCTACTTCAAAAATATTCTCAGGTTAAAAAATCAAACTCAAACAACTTGAAGGGCTATTTTTCTACTAGTTTGTTGTAGTTTAGCCCCAGCCAACAACCAAGCACCATGCAGCTGCTTGCTCGCTCTCCCACCAGTAGGACTGGGGAGAGAACAGGAAAGGTAAAAATTAGAAAACTGATGATGGGCTGAGATACAGACAGTTTAGCAGGGAAAACAACAGCTATGCACTAAAATAAAGTAAAACAAGGAATTAATTCACTGCTTCCCATGGGCAGGCAGGGGCTCAGCCATCTCCAGGAGAGCAGGCACCCATCACACAGTAACAGCACAGCATGAAGACAAATGTCATTACCCCAAACTTCCTCCCCTTCCTCCTTTTTCCTCCCACTTCATGTACTGAGCATGATGTCATTCGGTCTGGAATATCCCTTTGGTCAGTTGTCCAAGCTGTGTCTCCTCCCCCCAGCCTCCCATGCACACCCCCAGCCTCCTCACCAGCATGGTCACAAGAAAAGTGGAAAAGGCCTTGGTTCTGTGCAAGCCCAGCTCAGCAATAACAGAAACATCTCCACATTATCAACCCTGTGTTCAGCACAAATCTAAAACATTGCCCTGTACCAGCCACTGTGAAAAAAACTAACACAGCTGAAACTAGCACACAGCTTCATTAGAAAAAAGAACAAACGATCCTTTCAGACCCAGTTTTCAAATAATAATCCTTTCCTTAGAAAGGCCATCAAACAATGAATAGTGAAACTAAAGGTTGCCCTGAGTAGCCTGTGGAGCACAACACAAGCTGCATACGCAGGAATTCCTGAGATTAAAAAAAAACTGCCTTACAATTTTACTACACTAGAACACAACTAGTATTAAACTATGGAGGTGAGGGAGAGACTAAAGAACCTACACACAGTGACTCACAGATGATGAGTCAAGATGAGAAATACCAATAAAAGAGCACCCTGGCCTCCTGTATACCAATATTGTTACATTTTTCACATCAGGAGTTAAAAAAAATGGATGTATAGGATGTGGGACTGCTACAGGTTTGGGGTTTTTTTCTATTGTTGCGTTTAGAAAAGGAATATAACAGCTGGCATTACTTGTTGAAGAGATTAATATCTAACAGTACTGTGAGCTAGAACTTTGCAGAGAGAGAAATCAATCTTTTCAAGTGGTCTCCCTTCAGACACTGAGGCATTTGATTGTAAAACCAAACAACTTTATATATTGCACACTTTCTTACTTTAAAATTTTTTAGTCAATTGCTATTTTGTTCATAATTTTTTTAAAGAGATTATTATTTTGGCTTCTGTTTGGGCAGCTTTTCCAATAAACACATGTACCGAGCAACACTGCACTGGAAATAGTTTTCCTTTTTTGGTGGTGTGATCTAATGGCTTTAGCTTCTTGTATAGTGTTAGTTTTCTAGGATAAGTGTTTTAAAAGCTCCCAACACTGAATTAAATCTGTTGTTTACAAGATCACAAAGCCTCTGCTGAATTCAAGGGAAGCAGGCTACATGGATAACCTTATAAAACTAAGCATCTTCCGAAGTCTTAAAATGCGCTGGGGAGTAGAATTTAACATATTGCTGACCTTCTGTCACATCAATAGGAAACTACAGAACAAAAATATTTTTCATTTTCTATACTCTAAAAATATTTGTAGATTTGTGGCCAAAGATTGGTATCTATTTCTCCACATTATTTTCAGCAAAGAAGAGTGAACTTGAGAGTTTGGCACAATGATAGTAACTGCTTTTCCCTCTAGCTAACACAATATTGTGTTCTCTCCAGGTGAGATCTGCTGTATTTTCTCACGGGCAGTGACTTGCAGAGAAGCTGCTATTCTGAGACTGTTCTGAAGAACTACTTTTGTAGAATCTTTACCAATGGAATGTCAGTAAAACAATAAAAAAAATAAATCTGTTCTCATCTACGAGCAACTCAGAAACCCACGTGTCAGTAGTCTATGGAATTTCATCAGTGTATTTCTAGAGCATGTGTAGGTGGTTGCTGGTATGACTGACTATGCCTCATCCTTGTATTAGTATCACTGCAGGAATAGCAACACTTGCACTGGACGTATTGGAAAATCATTCCTATGAATAAATCACCTACCAAAACTTTTAAGCTGTTCTTCAGGAGGTAACTACTCTGATGCAAAATATCCTGAGAAATGCTTTCCATGTTGATGGAATCCTTTAGGATTCCAGTAAAGCTTCTGATACCGTCTCTCACAGGATCCTTCTGGACAAAATGTCAAGCACACAGCTGGATAAACACATCATGTGATGGGTGAGCAACTGGCTCATGGGTCAGGCTCAAAGGGTTACAGTGAATGGGGTGACATCAGACTGGAGACCTGTCACTTATGGGTTCTGCAGGGCCCAATTTTCAACACCTTCAAAAAGGACTTGAATGCAGGACTCAAATGTATGCTGAGTAAGTTTGCAGACAATACTAAATTGGGAGGAGCTGTTGACTCCCTTGAAGGAAGAGAGGCCCTACAGAAAGACCCTGACAAATTAGAGGGCTGGGCAATCACCAACTACATGAAGTTCAGTAAAGGAAAGTGCTGGTTTCTGCACCTGGAATGGGGCAACCCTAGATTTATGTACAGACTGAGGAACAAGAGCAGTGCCATGGAAAGATCCAGGTCAATGTCAAGTTGAACATGAGTCAGCAGTGCCCTGGCAGCCAGGAGGGCCAACTGTGTCCTGGGGTACATCAGGCCCAGCATCGCCAGCTGGGCAAGGGAGGGGATTGTCCCGCTCTGCTCTGCTCACCTCAAGTCCTGTGTGCAGTTTTGGGCACCACAACACACAAAGGATATAAAGCTATTAGAGAGTGTCCAAAAAAGGACTACAATGATGGTGAAGAATCTAGAGGAGAAGCCATATGAGGAGTGGTTGAGGTCATTTGGCTTGTTCACCTGAAGGAGACTGAGGGCAGACCTCAGAGCAGTCTACAACTTCCTTGTGAGGGAAAGAGGAGGGGAAGGCACCGACCTCTTCAGTTTATTTTGGATATTAGAAAAAGGTTTTTTACCCAGAGGGTGGTTGGGCAGTGGAATGGGCTCCTCGTGGCAGTGGTCACAGCACCAGCCTGACAGAGTTCAAGAGGCATTTAGACAATGCTCTCAGGCCCATGGTGTGACTCTTGGGGTGTCCTGTGCAGAGCCAGGAGCTGAACTTTGATGACCCTCGTAGGTCTCTTCCAGCTCAGGATATTCTACAATTCAAGCTGTATCAGAGACTCTTAAACCCCATGAAGTCAGCTTTAGGACTTTTACCATGCACAATGAAAAGTACATCCTTTAGCCACCATACCCAATACCCGGAAGATACAGGAATACTGCCATTAATCAAGTATGTGAAGAAACTAACTGGTCTGTAGAGATACCATTATTTAGATTGCATCATTTGTTTTAATTGTGGTTAAAAGCTGCTCCCTGGGGTCACAAGTGAGAGCTATGAGAGTTGTGAACACTGAAAAAACTTGCAAGCCTTGCTGATTTTGATCAGCTGACAGGTAAAATAACTGGAAATGGGATAACCCGCATGTCAATTTTTATTGACGTTGATGTCTTCCTATAAAGAAAAGGTATGGGGTTTTTTTTGGTTAAATCCTTCCAGCCATTTCTGCCAGTAACGAAATGCTGTACTTAGTACATTTCTTCATGACCACAAGCTGAAATATCGAAACAAATTTGATTCAAAATCAGAATATTCTTCTGTTGGGAATATTCGGAATGATGAAAGAGATTTCATATAGGATAAGAAAATCCCCCAACCAGTGACTACTATGAAGAGTTATATTTAATATTTTTTTAAAATAAATCTATTTTTAATGAAAGCCTGTGGTACAAATTATGCAAAAAGAATCACTCATCACCCAACACTCACCACTGGCTGAATGGTCAGCTAGTCCCTGAGCAATGGCTACCTTGGGAAAAGGCAGTTTCCCCTCCAGTTTTATTGCTGAGCATGCTGTTACATGCCATGGAGCATCTCCTTGGTCAGTTTTGGTCAGCTTCCCTGTTTGTGTCCCCTCCCAGGCCATTCACTGGGGGCACGCAGAATGAGGAGACCACGAAGGTCTTAACACTGTGTAAGCACGCCTCACCTGAAACACTCGTGTGTTACCAACACAGTTCTGGTCACAAATCTAAAATACAACACTGTACTGGCTGTTATGAAGAAAAACAAGCTCCAAACCAGCCAAAACCAATACAAAGCCTAATACACCTTTTCGCTGTCGAGGCAATCTAAAGGGTTAGTACCTCTCCTGATGCAATTTTGTTGTTTTGCTTCAAACTGAATTCACCAAAGTATTGACATTTCCTTCAGGGTGAGTAGGAGATTTAGACAGCAACATGCTCTGAAGATGAACCACAGGATTCTTCTAAATAAAGGTATTTCTTGCAGACGTTGTGCCAATACTATTGATTGAGCTTCTGCGTAAGTAGTGTTAATTATTATTGAGAAACATAATGCATTAACCTGCTACAATGGAGGCATGGAACACAGTGTATTTGTCAACAGATTCCTATTTCTTCATCAGGTAAGCGACTTTGAAAATTCTGTGTTTGCTATTGAAACAGAATATTCAAAATCACCAACTTCTGTTGCCAGATAAACTGAAGTTACGGCTCACAAGTAAGAATGAAGACTGAGTAGGAACTGGTCAAGGTCAGGATGAAATCAGTCAAGAGCAATGGCTGGAAAACATCAAATGAAAAATGCAGCAACTGGCCTGAGAGTGACTGGCTGTGCCAGCCCTGTCCTCAGGGTAAACCATGAGCTATACATTTAAGGGCAATATTTTAGCACCATCCAAACCACCTAAGATTGGTATGACTATGTTTATGCCTGAATAGTTTTCTCTGCTAATTATGCACATTACTCTCATCTATTTCAATCAACTACTGTCAATAAAAATCAACTTGAATGTTGCTCTTAGAGACAGAATTTTACAAAAACCCCATCTCTTCTTCCACTGTCCAGACTGTTCTGAATCAATGACAACAACACTTTAGAATGAAGCAAGTGACCACAGGAAGCTCAAGGGGAAATGACAAGTTTTGCTAATCTGAAAGTTTCTCCTAGTCTGTCAGGGTTTGGGCGATTCCCACATATTAGCTATATTCACCAATCAAAATCATACATTTTGTTGGAAGACAGAATGATGCCACAAAAAAATAAGTTAAGAGCTGCTCATTACTGCAACACAGCACTGAAGACATGAATGCAAATCTCTTCCACTGCTAAAACTGTCATGAAACTGCTCACAATAAGGAACAATTTAGTCTGGAATGATCCCCAAGAAACACCTCAGTAATTATAAAGGACTAAGTGAACCCCAGGCATCTAACTCAGGAAGCTACAGTATTTCAAAATCAATGCATTTAGACTGATGAAGTTTCAACCGATGGTGGCACTTCACACATTCGTAAGCCGCCTCTCCTTGCTGAGCACGTTTGTTTTGTTAAAATCATCATTACCAGAGTGTTCCATTTCCTAGACTAACGCTAACCCAAGGCTTTCCATCACATCTCTAACACAACAGATTATAAAGGTCCACAGGACAAACACATTCTTCCCCTCCTTCTTCATCCCTGTCACCTCCCTGCCAGCTGTTACACATCCTTTCATTTATACCTGTGCTGTGCTGACAGCCTCGGTTAAGAGCTCTTTTGAATAAAAGAGGAAACAGCTAGTAAAAAGACCCAAACAGAAAAAACGTTTCTGACCTCTCTTAAACAGCCATGTGAAAGCCTTATTAAATAGCCCGAGATAATAAATAGAAGATTATAGAAACAGTACTTCTGTGATTGTAATCCTATAAGATAATACACTCTTACAACTTAATGAATTCCTGTATCACATGAATGGAATGTTCTCTAGATAATTTCAATATTTAAATTATCATCTGGAAAGGACAACTAAGTGATCTGAAAGACAGAACATTCATAAAAAGTAGAATCTTCACTGGATTTACAACTCTGAAAACTTAAATCTGAACTTAAACCTGAACATCAACTTCTCAATTTATCTTTCAAGCATAACTTACTTCCTAATTTATATTTGAAACATAAAATCTAGAAGCCTCGCAGCTCAGCCTGGACAGGAGGATTTCCATGGACTTTCACCTTCTTTGAAAGTAAAGAAAACACTTCTGAAGGTCTTTGTACCTGAATCTGGGAAGTTTATGGCCTTCAAAAAAAGCATTAGTTACCAACTCTGCTAACTATTGTGATATAAGTGGTACATATTCTGCACCTCATTTAGCCTTTGCCAGTCATGCAACTCTACGAGTCACTGTACTCACAAGGGACACAATCAACGGTTCTACCTTTGTAAAAATCTTATTCTGCCCTGAAAAGTAGTACAGGTTTCAGAGTAAGAAGTGATCTCAAATTAAGACTGGTTACAGTACTTTCCCCTGTTCATGTGGGGCAGGCAATTTCTTCTGACACATCTGGATCTTTTAATATCCATCAATATCAAAAGTGGCCAGGAACAGATGTAAATATAAAAAGAGAGGCAAATATTGCATATTAAATTCATGCAAAGAGACTTTTAGATTAAAAATTCATCTAATCCGGTATTTTGTCCAAAGCATGTAAGACAGAAAAAGGAAAAAAAACCCAGTGTATTAGAATCGCTCTTTAAACCTCAATAAAGGTATTCAGATTTGACCCCATACTTCTCAGTCTTCCTGATCTGCAACACATGAAATAAAGCCTATAATATCAGTCATAGTAACATTAAATATTTTATATTGTAGTATGTTCTAATACAACCCTAGTTTGTCACTTCACTGCTTCTGAACATTATTTACATCTGCATACAATTTATTTTTGTGTATCTGAAATCTTGTACTTTTAAGGCCAAAAGAGGGCAAATTTATCTCAACTCTTATATGAAGAAAAAGCATATTTTATTCCGTCTAGTAGTTATGTAATACCTATAACCCTGGGAGTTAAACAGATGCTTGCGAGTTCTTTCTAACAATAACAAACAATACCTTGTGTATCACAACATTATACTTTTAGAAAGGTCCTACCAATTACCGAGGATGTAGGAGGCGAAACGATAATCCTGACTGTTCAGCATCTTCATTAGCAAGCAACAAAACAAGATAAGCTTTATTGACAACGGAGATAAGTTTCTTCCTCTGCTCTCATTAGTCATGTCAGCTCCTTAGACTTGCAAGGTACATTTTAAGATAGGGGGGAAAAAAAAATCAGTTTAGTGGGTAACATCCCAGTTCTTGTTTTAGCCTTGGGTTTAACCTATTTACCTCAAAAAAAGCTAAAAGAGAAAGTTACACGCTTTCTCTGGATTGACTGACTGAAGAATGTGTGTATATTTCAGATTCCTGCAATGACTGCAGCCTATGTAGCCATTCCAGATGTGGACTGCTAGCTATCCAGGCTTTTGCAAACAATACTGTCATAGCTGCACTCAGAAGAGGCTGCTAAGCCTATCTGAGGGCCTGAGTAAATGCTCTGATTTCAAGACTGTTATAACTAGATTAAGGCTAGTACTCTACTTACTATCTGAATTATGCTTGACATGTTTGCATGAGCTTTTTTAATCACAACTTTGTGAAAATGTTCTAAATGAGAAATTCATGGAATAAAATTTCTTCACTTTTGCATCACTATCAAGCACGAACCCTGTAGAGCAATTGCAGTATCCAGGTACTCAACAGCCAACTAACCTTGAGCTGCAGTTCACAGTGAATGAAGAGGAGTCTGCTATGGTCCTAGAAGGGGAATAAGGGAGTCTGAGAGACCTTAATTTGTCTAAAGTGAAAGGATATGCTACTAAAAACCTGTCCAGGCTAGCAATGATTCTCCAAACTGGCACGCTTAAGTCAACACTTGAGAGAACTTTACACTCTGTACCTTCCTGCCCAAATCTATAACCAGTTTTAAAACACCATATTGGCACTAGCCTTTGAAGGAGAAGGAAGGAGGGGAGAAGGAAACAAAGAAAGAATAGTGCTTATATACGTGTGTAAACTAAGGGTATGTACTGATAAACAGAAACAGCACCCAGCCAAGGTGCTGTGCAAAGATTTCATATCTTTGCCAAACTTAAATAAAACCAAATAGGGAAAAATCCCATTTGATGTTAGTGGTCTGGCAGTGGAGAGAGAACAGAAAATGTTATACAGCTCCATCAACCATGTATTATTTTAAAAAAGAAAAATATGTAATGCAATAAAGTCTACAGTGAGTGAAGGTGATGTAGATCTAATCTGTTTTGCATTCTATGAGTGAGTTTAAGTACTGTGAAGAGAAAGACAGAAAATCAATAAATTACCGACTTAGAAAACTACTATCATGCCACAGTGGGCATTCTGAAACAATCCTTTTGTTAGTAATTCTGAACAACAAAAAAACCAACACTTTGGCCTAAGACATCATCAAGACTATGCACTGTGTTCTATTTCTTAATTTTTTATATTAAACAGTAATCCTAATCCATGAATATCAAAATATCAAGTCATTGCAACTAAATTCTGTGAGTTATTTTTCAAATGGCTTATGTAGCCTGAAAGACATTTTTCTCTCTATCTGCTACCTAGACTGATGGTTTACAATTCTGTATTTTAAATTTACCTCTTCAATGTTAGGAATCTAAAGAGTTTAGAAATCTGGGTTAGGAGCAAGCTTTCATATACATTCATTTGGAGACCAAATGAAAGATGCTAGACACCCAAAACCTAGTTTTTGTTTGAAGTCAAAGAAGAGAGGGACTAACATTCTATTCAAATGTGGATGCTGAATATATATAATTTAGCTAGGATAGAATGACTGTTAAAATCAGGGGGTGGAAAACAGAATTAAAATGGGCTATTTTATGCAACAGCATTGCCAGCAGACTTAAAAAAAAAAATTATGTACACAGAATTGATATGGAGGAAAGAGAGGAAAATATGGAGTATTTTATTGTTCAGCAATAAAATACTTAATAGTATTTCTTTGTTGTAGGCTTAGTTTTGCTGGACACAAAATTAACTACGTATTAGCACACAGAATAACTAGAATTACATCTTTATTTCTTTATTCCTTTAACCAGGCTCTCAAATCTGGAAGTTCTACTCCAGGTGACCTGGAAAGGATTATGTTTTATTACAATGTGGAACAAATGGATCACCTCTCAACATCCCAGCTGTGGAATAATTTTTTTATCCTCCTTCCCTACTATTCCCAGAAAGTCTGGAGATGAAGAATGTAGTTTAACAGATGTCATTTGCCTTGTCTTCAGACAGATTTAGCATGGACTTTTTCAAACATTTATATATGATTTTCCAGTTTATTTTTTGGAAGTTCTGAACCTGGAAAGCCATATTCAAAGGTAATTTGAATTGTGAGAACATGTCAGGAGGAAAACAAGGCTGAATTTTTCCACTGTCGCAGCGTAATCTGAGTTCCCTGTTTTCAAACACCAGGTTTACAATAAAGCAATAAACCACCCAAAAATACAAACAAATGAAAAACAGCAAAAACCTGCAGCCTTTATACTATGCATAGTACAAATTAAAACACAGCTATCAAATAAATATTGCATCAAAACAATCAGGAAAAAGAATTAATGTTAGTAAAAAAGACTATTCAAACAAGGTCTTCTACTTTCTTATGTCAATATGGGAACTGTGAAAGATTAAGAAAATGCTAAAATGCTTCAGAAGAGAAATGACCTATGCTATCAAAGTAGAAAGAGAGCCACCATATATACTGAACTGATCCTATCTGTGTCAACAGGAGACGTTCAGAAGACTGAAAATGTCCACACTAATGAATTCCTGCTAGTCATGATGAACTACGATGTACTAAGTTTAGAATGATTTTTGGAATGGAGGCAATGCTGGACAGCAAGTACAAGATAATTCACACTTCCCATTGACTTCATTCCAACATATAGTAATGTCATTGCCCTATGACTTTCATGGAGACAGATAATGAAAAACATGGTATACAGAATTTTCATCCAGAAGATCAAGAAGTGATTCTTTAGACAGAATAAGTCCTATCCTTTCTGATGGGCACTGGAAAGAATCAAAATTCAAAAAGATAACAAAAGGATAACTCTGCAGCAAATATACAGCAATTCATTAAGCACCACATAGCTCTGAGCATTTCAAATGAGCTAGTGGCTGTGTGATTTACAAACAAGATGAGGTCAAATATTCAGAGCACTGTCATTAAGAACAAGCTGTTATTTAATGCTTCATTTGAGTTTTCTGGTCTCAAGTAACCTAAGAATGTATGCAAAATTTGTTCTCAAGGGTCTAAGAAGCTCAGAAATATTGAGAAATGGATCCAGGTTCATTCAACAAAGTTTGTTCCATAGAGGTATTTTGAATAGTTATTACTATTGATGCCGCACTTGCATTCACTTTTCAGACTGGGAAAAATGCTGCATTAAATGACATAACAGTGAACTAAAGAGAAAACATAAGAAATACTGGGTTGCAGGAACAGAAAAGGAAGATTTTAGTTTTTTAAACAGCTGAGCATTCTGATGGTGAATTTTTCCCTTTTACAGATGTGTCTATCAACCAAGGCTGCTTTTTTTTCCCTTCTTTAAAAGAAACAATTCTAAAAGAAAAGCAATTCTATTTTACATTTCTAATAGTTCTGAAGTCATTATGAACAAGGACAATCACCTTTCCACATCAGGAGTCAGCTAGTCCAATGGAAGTTTTAAACAGGATGAAGAAACTCTGTCTGGTCTTGCTTGGTTACACACAAAGGTGACTAGAAGATAGCTTTCACCAATCAAGCAATGCACAGCAGCACAAAACAGAACTGGCATCTATCTCATTTTAAGCAAGAACTAATGAATTCCAAAACGCTGTAAAATACATATTCGAAGCCAAACCTATGTTTTATCCATACACAAACCTATCTATGTAAGTATAAATAGACTGAGTATGTGTAAATCAGACTTGTACCTTCAAAATCTATTAAAAACACTAAACTAATGAAGCTAGGCGAGGTGCAACAGAAAAAGATATCTCAGTAAAATAAATCAGGGTAAAACTGGCAGTGAATAGCTCTGCCACTATGAGCATAAATTACATTCAAAATAAATTCCACCTCTGGGTAAGAAGTGCCTCAAGAAGTCCTTGAGGTGGGCTGACAGGACTGACAAACTGAGTATTTCATAACTCAGGTGTGCTATGACCAATCGATGAATGAAGAAGAAAAACATCAACCTTCAGTTTTCTTATGAGCAACTTTGTATAGGAAGGCACAGCAAATACCAGTTACCGGCAGGAGCATTTGAAACATGTTGCAAACTTTTTATCAATATCCTCATTAGTTTATGAGTCCAGGCAGTTGTATTTCATCTTAACTGTAGAACTGGAGGATGTGATCTCTAGCGTTCATTCCCTATAATGCAACATGGGAGCCAGGCTAGTTTTCCTTATCATAGGTAGGATTTTCATAGATAAGGGCTTTTTTTTTTTTACATTTTTTTTTTCCTTTGGTCATGATCTGGTCTTAGTGCTAATTAATGTTCAAATTAAAAAAAAAAAAATAAAAAGAAAAGGGGTGTTATTTATAGCTTTCCAAGCCAACTACATTCACACACTTTGGATTCTTCTAGGGTTCAACATCACCATAGAGTTTGATGTCTCTGCCTTCCTACATCAATACAGTATTAAAGTTTAGTCAAAGTACTGAAATTAGAAATTAACTTTCCCTTTTACAGATTTCATTTGTCTGTCACCCAGGACTGCTATTTGCCTTCTTTAAAAGAAACAGAAAAGCAATTCTGTTTTACATCTATAGTAGTTCTGGAGAATATACAGAACAAGGATTAAGAGCTGAATGGACAGGTCACAAATGTCTTTCAGAAAAACTTATCTCCTCCCATTAATGTTCTTAAATACTGGCCTTGATGCCAGGACAGGAGGTTACTGTATAACGTGTATTGGTTATAAATTAAGGAAATACCTAACTAGGATCAATTTCATATTAACACAACCTTTACCTGCTTTCCAAACTGAAAAATGTATTCGAACTTGAAAACTTTAAATTCTAATCTAATACGTTTATAAAATTAATGCTAACTTAAGTAGTAATATTTTCAATAATAATTAATATTTGTAATTAATGACAGCCTAACCAACCAGAAACTTTCAGAATCAGTAACTATAACAAAGCACAGAACTCCAATCTGGCTCTGTAAACATCAAAACCTGACAACTTGATACAAAAAAAAAAAAAAATCCCATTTCTATGGCAAACAACAATATTCTGCATCTTGAAGATAACATCTCATTTAGACCTTCAGTCTTCAGAAAGTCAAGCAAATATACTGGTTAATGCTTTCTACATTACCTTGTCTCAGAGTTATACAGATCAAAAAAAGGAACCAACCTTTATAATGATAAATGTCCCTTCTCAATTTATGTATCCCTACAGATTTTGCAAGAACATAATGTACTTTTTTTTTTACAAGATTCCCCTTTTAGAAAGTTAATTTAGAGCTCTGATTATATGCCAAATTTCTATGGAAAAAGATCTCAACTATTCTTATCCATTCTAATCTCAACACGTGGCTTTTATGCTTAAGATCACTAAAATACATCCAGTTAAATAAAATTGCAAAGCAGAATTAATCTTGACATGAATATGCAGGACATAAAAGAAAGTACCTGAAATGGTCTTTGGCAGCAGAAAATCAGTTTCTAACATTTTAATCTCTAGAATGACAATAATGGAATATTTGGTATACGTTGGCAACAAATACCTAAATAAACTGAAAAAAAAGATGTTGTTTCTGTATGGGAACATGGCTACATCTGGTTGGTCATTTCAAATCAGCAAAACACTACCAAAATAACATATCTCGCCAATAATTTGTCAAGTTTTTGTGGGTTTTTTTAGGGTTTTTTTTGGGGGGTCAAATTCATTTTCATCAGAATTAATTCACAAATGAACATCTGCAAGAATAGTATGTTCAAATACACACTTTTTTCAATGTCTATCACGTAAGAACTGAAATGAACAACCAAGCACCAGGTGTTTGACAGGAGGGAGGGCAAGGATTGTCTTTTTTCCCATCCTAATTCACAGAATCGTAAAATGACCTGGATTGAAAGGGACCTTAAAGATGATCTAGTTTCAAACCCCCACCACCGACAGGGATGCCACCCACTAGGGTCAGGATGCTCAGGGCAATTCCTAACACGAGTTTCAGTTCATCTCCTTTAGTCAGTCATTAATCTTGCTCAGTAGGGTAAACACCGCTGTACGCTTAGCAGGTCTCAAATGTGCTAAGCCAAGATGAGTAATATTGCATGGAAAAAGTACTCATTACCATTGTCACAGTGGCATTTTATTCTTGGAGGAAAAAAGAATGATTCATTAATAACTCCTGCAAGGTGTCCTACAGAAAAGGTTACAAGGGTAAAGATGTCATCATTTTGGGTTTCCAAGAATATTTTGATTAATTCAGCAGAACAACTGTTAAATACCAATGCATATAGGTAGGACAGAGCTTAAAACCAAATGCATTTCTAATATGCATCTAAAGGTGGCAGCAAATGTTTGTTCTTTATTGTAGGCCCAGAGTTAATCTTTGAAGAGCTTCAAATGCTGGATCTAAAGGTTCTATCCAGAAATGAGAGTCGGCTGCATCCTCAATGTCAGTTTAATGTTATGTTAAGAACCAAGCTGTTCTAAGGAATACAACCTCTAAGTGACGAAATTTCTGCACACCAGCCATCTCCAACTTTGCTTTTTATATTACTGATGTAAAAGCAATACGACCTAACATGGCCACCAAATAACAACGTAACACAAAGACACTCCAAATCAGACACATTCCAGTATCAGAACCTCTATGTTATAAAGGTACATAAGGGGAAAATATTTCCTACCTCCATCAAAAAAGCCCTCCTAGCCCCACAGCCTGTCTTTCTTCTCCACCATAACATCCAGAATGCACATAAACTATGGAGAGGGCTCACCTAAATTCTAAACAAAAGACAAACTTGAAATATTTAGTATAAGACACTAGTAGGAGGAATCTTGTTACAGTCTGCCTAAACTTGAAGTTTTTCTTTTGTGCTCAGAATTAGCACCCACACCTTCAGTCAGTTCTCATTATTGCTGCAAGTACTGATGCCATTAATCACATTACAGAAAACAGTCTAGCCTATTTAACTCTGCAGACTACACTTACACGACACTCAAATGAAAATAAGGCAAAAAGTGATTCTGCAGAAGAAGAGCCAGTGGCAGGGCTCTGGTCTATAGGGGGAAGTGTGTGTCTGTGTGTGTGTGTAAGAGAGAAAGGAGGTAAAAGGAGGAAGGCCATGAAGAGGGTCTGGCGTTCCACAGGAACACTTTATTTACTTAAAGCTGAGCTCCTAAGCACTTCCTGCAGAAACAGGAGCAGCATGAGTTTCACTTTCTTCACCCTTATCCTTTAGGAAGGAATAAGATTCAATAAGGTAAGTAGGCTTGTAAACAAGCCCTTCAAGTTCTTTCATCTTTATCTCCACTTGGGAAAAAGTGTCCTTTGGTGACAATTTTTTTTATTTTTGAAAATATGCATTAGCTACAAGATATACATTACACATATGATGTGCATATCCATATAAAGACTTTAAAAAGCATGTGTGTGTATGCATATATATATTCTAACAATTTATTTTTAAAAAATTTTTGTAGAGTATTAGAAGTTAAACTGGCTAACCATCCAAAAGAAAAAGTATTACTTTTCACATCCCCAGAAACTTCACAAGAATATCACTTAAAATGTTATGCTACCTTGGTTGAGGAGATGAAGTGACAAGCCTCATCTGAAATCTGACCACATTAAGATTTAAGTATTATTTGAATATACTGATTTGACAAGTTAGCAAAATACACCAACCAAACAGTAACAACAAAAAAATCCAAGTTGTAAATTCTCAACTGGATATAATAAATTTCAAGCTATATTTTCAGGTGTACGTTCTTTGGTTTGCTTAGCTACATTTGGACCTTACTTTCTCTAGTCAGGATGAATTTGAGCTCAACAACACATTTCACCATATCTTCCAGAAAATACCTCTTGGTATTTCAGGTTTTGGACATAATGGGTTTTGATACACACAGCTGGTTCAGTGAGGCTGACGCACAGCAAGTCACCGAAATTTAGGGTCAGCTATTACTTGGTTTACAGTTCTTACAGTTTCTGTCAAATTGAAACCTACCCACAGGGAGTGCATCACCCAGTGTGAGGAAAAAGTTGATAGTGTGAAGAACAGCAGAAACACGGTATCCGTGAGGAGATTTATTGGTCCCTACATGGCGTCTATACGCGGCACTGTGTGCGTACACACACAGACCAGATTTGTGCCCCGTCAGAATGACATGCAAGGAACATGGAAATGGTCACCATCTGCTATCAGAGGATTGCTGAACACTCCCACTTCATCTAGGAAGTTGTCAAAGGGAGAATGGGGGTATGCTTCATGGGACAGGGTAGGGTCTAGTGTATGTTGAAAAAGTAGAAGTTAAGCATATGCTTAAGAACCTCAGCGGCAATTTTTTTTCCACTGTGATGACACTTGTTTAGGATAAAGTTAATAACTGGGTCAGTTGAATCAGGAACTCGATTTTGGATAGGACAAGCTCAGGAGAATAATACAAGTTCAAAGGTGAAATGTGTGGTGGTTTATTTATAACAACTTATTTGCAGGAAAGAAGGAAGTGAGAAACATTAGCAAATTGATAACCAACATGAGACTTCACATATGAAATAGAAAAACTGTGGAGTTTATCTTCTCCCATTAGTTCAGCTCCCTTCTCACCACCACACCAAAAAGAAAACAAAGGAAATCCTATTAATGTGGAAAAGGAAGAATGAGAGAAGACACAAGAAATTTTGCACATTTTTTCTTAGTTTGAGAAGACACTAAAAGAAAA
Organism: Mohoua ochrocephala; assembly: GCA_013398855.1. Classification (NCBI taxonomy): domain Eukaryota; kingdom Metazoa; phylum Chordata; class Aves; order Passeriformes; family Acanthizidae; genus Mohoua; species Mohoua ochrocephala. Next base: position 3,509 of record VZTA01006901.1, on the reverse strand, counting down.
CTATTCATTGAGAAAGTTATCTGTGTCTGTTATCAGTTTCAGTAGCTAAAACGAAAGCATTAAACTGGAGATGGCTTCTCCCTTCAAGTTTACTTTTGGTGTTTCAGAGGAAAGGGACAAAATAACAGTGAGGAAAAAAAGAACATATAAAAGGGTCTCTGCACAAAATGATACTTCTGATAATAACATACAGAAATACATTCTAGAGGTATGAGAGATGAATTTCCACCAAAAAAAAAGAGTAAGGCTCCCTATACTTATAAGCCATGCCTATTGTGGGGGGAAAAACCCCAACTAAATGGAATCTCAAGTCAACTTGCATTTCTCTTTTATAGCTTTTGGGTTCATTGAGAAAAACAAATTTTTATTCCCACAGAGCATGGGAGGTGTAAAAGTTTTAAGTGTTCTGGTTTAGAGCACACAAAGAACCTATTTTCAGAAATTTCAGGCTAAAGGAGTAACTAGGAATAACTAAACAATTTTATTTTCCTAAAGAATACTTTGTGAAATATGTGAAAATCCTCCCAAAACAAGTTTTGTTACTCAGGAAGTAGATTGTCAATACTGATTATTTCACATACTGACCACACTTTTTTTTTTACCTACCCAGATAATCTTAAATCTAATCCTGGAAATTCACCTTAAGATATGTGACTTAAGAAAGTGTCATGGTTTAAGTCCAGCTGAAAATTAGGGACCACACAGCCACTTGCTTCCACTTGTGAGGAAACAAGGATGCAGAAGAGGCTTTCAGCTGATGTTTCACGCCACCCAGAAACACTTCGGATGAACAAAAGCAGAGAGGTAAATCGAAATAAACGTTGCTTAAAAAGAGGGAGGAGAACAACTTCTCACAAGGTGGGCAGGGCATGTAACCTTTAGAACTGAAAACCAGGAATGAAAAGGTTAACAGAAGAGTGTGAAGTGGTGCTTGATGGAGAAATGCTGAAGTGTAGTTTACTGCTCAGTTAGCATGTTCAGACCCGTGATTTCAAGATGTCATTAGGCTGCAAGCTTATCTGAATTTATCTGAATAAATCACATGCAAATCATTTCATGTCCAACTGCAACCTATTAAGGTTTGATTCACTTACCTCCCATAATTTTAGATTGGCAGTTGATAAATTCTGGCTTCTTGTCTGTAAGGTATCGCTGACAAGTGTGATGTAGAATCTGAAAGAATGTGCATTTTTCTGAAGCTGTGTTTGCTACCCATTGGTCAAACGCATTTTCAAATAGTAAATCAAATTCTGGGGAATCCTAGAAGAAAAAAAAACCACACTGCTATTATTCCAGTTTTAGAAATGATTTGGAGAAAGATATTTTTTTAAATGCACTGTATTGCAAAAAGCAGAAAGGTCATGCAACTCATAACCATCCTGGTATTATTGCATATTTTTGGATGAAAAAGTCCAAACAGGCAGGAAATTTCTTTCTTAGTGTTATTTTTAATGAGGAATAGTCAGCTATGACAAAAACATCTGAAAACAAAATTTAGATCAAAACATTAAAAGTCAAATTCTCATAAGAAACCCTTGCTATCTACAGATACATAGTTACTTGTGTCTTCTATATTATGCAAGCATTTATGCCTCTCAACACAAAATCTACAGTCACACTATATTATAGAAGATGTGGCCCTGCTCTCCATGCTCAACCAAACAAATAAGCTAAGCAAATAACAAATCGTAGCCATTGTATTTAATGCATTTTCATAAAGTGTTGCAAAGGACTCAGGATAACATGAACAAACAACCACTCCCACAACAAATTGAAGTGCAGGTATACCAGCAGCAGCTGCCAAAATAAAAGGATTTAATGCAAGAAGTAGTACTATATATTTAGCAATATTTGCTAAACATTGTTTTGCAATCTAATCTAGTAAATGTTCTTTTCCAACTGATGGCACTAGGAATTCACGGGGAGATGATTTGAAAGAAACATTTCTAAGCTTAAGAGCTTGGTAGGACTTTCAATCTGTTATGTACATAGCTGCACAGCAGATGCTGTAAAAGGGCCTAAAACTCATATCCCTTATCTGTTTGTCATTTCTTTTGTTTTTGTAGCTCCTTCCAGAGAAAATATAATTCCACTCCTGGTACTTCATAGGGCAGTGGCCAAGGGCTTCTTTTTTGTACCAAGACTTTAGGAAGTAACTGAACTTGATACTAGGTACTAACCAAGACTTGAGTAGTCACAGAATTTGGTGCACCATAGTTAAGATGCTGAGGTGGCTGATCAGAGCACAACTTTGAAGAAACCAAGGGAGTTAGTCACAAAAATATTTTGCTATAAAAAGAACACTAAATCACTTTGTGAGCACATAATATGAGCCACATTTTTAACTTCTAATTATTTTGTTTTACTACTGGAGAATTGTATTCATAAGCCTATTACATATTAGTACAACTTTGTCTTGAGATAGCTCAAGGTGAGCTGCATAGTCCAAATTAAAGGAATAATTCCACAACTATTTAATATAGGGTTGATTTTTAAATTTTATTTTTGGTAGTATTTTGTTTAAATCAGTGTTCACTTGCCATTTGCAGCTAAAGGACACTTCCACACTTCATAGCATAAGATAAGAAATGCCGAAATATCTGAGGAGAGGACTGTCCAAGAAAAAAATGCAGGATTCACAAGATTTCACAAACTTGAACCTCAGTAACCTTTTCTGTTCTTACTTCTACCTACTGCTCTATCTCACACCGCAGCTGCATGCCAAAGTAAACCACAAGAGGCCTATAGCTGAAGCAAACAAGGCTCTTACTTTGCTCTTCACAAAGAAAAGAGAAAGTAGTGAGAAAAGTATGGAAAGACAAGAAGAAAAAACCCCATAGTTTTAGCCTTCTCCCGTTTCCCATTAAAATTTATTTCGCATATTCCACTGAGCTATTTCTTTTTTGAGAACTTGCACTTAAACCTGTATCTTATATTTCCAGATGTCTTTTGAATAGAGAAATAATGCCTGGTTCACAAATCAGTCAAGTAAGAGCTCAATTTTCGTTTTCTAGAACTGTTCAAACTCACCCGATTAGGGTCTATACCATTGACCTGGCGAAGCTGCTCGAGCATCCACTGCGTTCTCCTGACAAATGACGTAGAGCCTTCAAACTGCTTCACCTTCGTTATAGATGCTTGAGGTGGTTTCTTGTTTGTCACTGAACATATAAAAAAAAAATAACTGAAATGGGCTTTGTGATTCAGAAACATGCTGTTTACTTCATTTATCAGTAGCTGTTTTGCTGGTGTATTTTCTACAATGTCCCACGAAGCAAATACATGTCACCAATTCTGACAGTAGAATGCATTCTCTTTCCAGGATAACATACTGAAAAGCATATTCCTTATTGTCAGAATGGTGGTATGATGCCAAACAAGCTGTCTACTATTTAAAACTGGATATATTTTAGCCATTATCAACTTAAGTTACCAACATCCTGTAAAAAACCCCAGAATTACAACAAAGGTCTTTCCATTTCATTCTTACAATCACAGAATCACAGAAT
>VZTA01006896.1:116209-148016 GCA_013398855.1 Mohoua ochrocephala | reverse complement strand
CTTCCTTCCTCCCTCCCTCCCTCCTTCTCAAATTGTACTTACAAATTGCTCTTCATCTGGAAAACATGTTGAAAACTAATCTGCTTTTCATGTCTTTACTTTTCTAGACAATGATGATTTACTTTCTGAGTACAACACAGAAGTGGAATTGCAGTATAATTATATAAAGGATAATCTGGACAATAACATCCCATCCAGCCTCAGGGTCCTTCGTGCAGTTGTGGATTCTTTACATAAAAAGATACAAAAACTGGAAAATGCCATTGCAACCCAGGTGGACTACTGCCGTTCCCCGTGTGCTGTTTCCTGTAATATTCCTGTGGTTTCAGGCAAAGGTACTCATTCAGCTACAATGACATCTTTTCTCCCATTTATATCACTGTGCAAACTGATGGATGCATCATTCAATTGGTATGAATGTGACTCTGAGGCCTGTACAATTGATTAGGGTATCAGAAAAGATGGAAAGTGATCCTGGATGGAAAAAATCTTTTCTGGATCTGACTATACTGGTCAGACCAAAGATCCTCTTATCCAATATCAGTCTTGTAATTGGCCAGTAGCATTTTAAAGAAACATGTGCTTCAGGGTCTTTGTAAGGTGGAGGTGACATATTTGTGACTATCATTTTCAGTCAAGAAAGGTTTTTCTTTCACAAGCTTGTCTAGTGCAAGAAGTCATTGTAAGGTATCCAGTCTTGCATCACGTAGTTTGAAGTTTCAGAAATTCCTGTTTGGAAAAGCTGAACAGTGCAGTATTCTTCCCTGATTCTGTCACTTGATATGTTACAGAAATCAAAATGAAAGTAAAACACTATCTGTATGTATTTAAAACTGTTTCTATATAACAGCAAACCAAAGGATAAGAAGACTGTTGAAGAAGTTCACAGATCTTTCAGTAAGAGTCTCTGTTTTATTCTTGCAGAATGTGAGGATATCATCAGAAAGGGAGGAGAGACATCCGAAATGTATCTCATCCAGCCAGATCCTTTTGTCAAGCCATACAGAGTATACTGTGACATGGAAACAGATAACGGAGGTTAGTGTGAAATAACCGTGTTGTTATAATATTATCGATGCTACCAAAAAATAATATTAGTAATTTGTATTTTATACAAAGAAAGATGAAATTATACCTTTTGTAATTACTTGATAATTAAATCTGATTGACTCGTTCAGGAAAGCCTTGTTGAGGTCATCTGCTGATGCAGAATAGGATACTTCTGTAATGAAACTGGAAATAAATTGTGTATGTATCTTACTATGACCAGCATGGACAATGTGTAAGTGGGCAGATAAGGACAGCCTGGCTCATTTCTTACCCTGCTACAATGCACTAGATAAAAGACCAGGGCCGTCCTTCAAGTTCTGCTTTTTCCACCTTTCCTTATGAAGCAAGGTACTGCTTAAGCGTGAGCAAAAAGGGCAAAGCTGAGCTCAAAAGCAGTGAAGGACCTGCTGCAAGGAAGCCATATGCTCCTCTGCTCCTGAGGTGAATTTAAAAGGGCTGTATCTTAATGTTTGATGCTCCTTTTGTACTGATAATTTAGTCTTAATACACTTGCTTCTGCAGGCTGGACTTTGATTCAGAACCGCCAGGACGGCAGTGTTAATTTCGGAAGAGGATGGGATCAATATAGAAAAGGATTTGGAAATGTTGCAAAGAGTGGAGGGAAGAACTACTGTGATACACCAGGTAAAACACTGAGCATGAAATGCAAAGAGCTGTTCTTACTGAAGCTGTTTTCTTCTATTTTTTGAAGCTCTTAGATTTTTTTTTTTAAATTAACAAATCCACTACAGCAGACCTATAGGCAAATAATAAAGTTGCCTTGAAGTGTATTGCGAAGTCTGTTTCACAGAGCTCTCACTTGTTGCTTCTCAGGTGAATATTGGCTTGGAAATGACAAGATCAGCCAGCTTACCAAAATAGGGCCCACTGAAGTTTTAATTGAAATGGAGGACTGGAACGGCGATAAAGTATCAGCTCATTATGGAGGCTTCACCATACAGAATGAAGGAAACAAGTATCAACTTTCAGTCAGTAACTACAAAGGCACTGCAGGCAACGCGCTGATGGAAGGAGCTTCCCAGCTGCATGGGGAAAACAAGACAATGACAATTCACAATGGCATGTACTTCAGTACTTATGACAGAGACAATGATGGATGGTATGTACTTGCACTACACGTTTAAAATAAAAATAGAGCTGAATATAGAATATTTCTGTAATTTGCCATTCGTTTTCACAGCATTTTGTAGTATGTCACAATATGTTATATCCCTGCAAATTGCCAGCTAAATGTCTATGCAGTTCTCTTGGCACAGCCAAGGATAGGTAAAACTATGTGTTAGGTTAGTGACACTCCACAACCAAGTAAGAAGCAAGCATGCTGAACTTTATTGATTCCATGAATGACTTACCACAGACAAAGCAGCAAGTCGGGATGCAATACATTCATAGTCAGGGACTGACAGCAGCAGTGCTGAGGACACTAAGTAGGAATGTGGGTACTCACTCCAGTAGTGTATAATGGATCCTGAAGAAAGAGGCAGGTAGCACATCCACTTAAAAAGCAATGATCTGCCTACTCAGAAGACAGGAGCTCACTTGTAAAGTACATAATAGAGCACTGTATCTCTAAACCGTGCTTAATACCCGATTACATGTTCATTAATAAAGGAATTGTTTAGGTTGGGGGTAGACATACATTTCTCATTCATTTCTATCTTTAAATTTCATTGATATTGTAATTATCATTATGAACTGCAAGTAACTGTAGTTATCAATCAGTAAACTAAAATGACATTCCCAAAGAGGTGCAACTAAAATTTGTTTTTCTTAGCTGCTTTACCTTCTGAGTGCACTGTGTAGCACACACTTGTGATGGTCAATTTTTATAGAAAGTTCAGAGAGGACTTAAAATGTTTATTATGGTTTGAAAATTTCAGTACATGGTAGGTATATGCACTCTGTTGATCTGTTTGCCTGTATTACAGATGTCACTCAACACCTTTTTTGTTCCCCTCGTCAGGTTAACTTCAGATCCAAGAAAACAGTGCTCCAAAGAAGATGGTGGTGGATGGTGGTACAACCGCTGCCACTCAGCCAACCCCAATGGCAGATACTACTGGGGAGGGACCTACAGCTGGGACATGGCAAAACACGGGACAGATGATGGTGTTGTGTGGATGAACTGGAAAGGGTCGTGGTACTCAATGAAGAAGATGAGCATGAAAATCCGGCCATATTTTCCACAATAACCATTATCAGAATGTACAGAATCAGGGATTTTCTTTTAGTATTTGTACATGGTTATCTTTTTAGCATGGTACTCATTAGCATTGTTGTTACATATGAGAGCCAAATATGTATGCACAACCATATTGTGACCTAAAGTTAAAAGCCGTGTCAAATGTAAATCAATGTCTGTCCAATGAAAATAACTCGTGAGTGTATTTTTTCCATTTTTCATTTGTGCACAAGACAGAATTCACTAGTATAGAATAACATTGATAAAATAAAAACAACTTGTTTCACTCTTTTACAAAGGTCTTTTGTATCTCTTTTAAAGAGGCAGAGGATTATTTTTAAATGTTTTTTAAAAATTAATAAAGTCTTAAAACAAAAGTATTCTTCATATTAATCCTAAGTATTCATGCATAATCTGGGGAGAAGCAAATGCATTACACTAAATAAGAGACAGTTATTTTCTTTTATATTATCAAAGTAGCAGTAACTACCTGTGTAACAAGTTGAGAAGGAATAAAAGTTAAAAGAGTATTGAACAAATGAGTAGGTCACTGGTCCCTGTTGCTGGGTAAAACATGCCCTTTACTGAGACCTGGTACATATATGTGCTGTCACACATATGTGTCTTTCACACAATCCCTATCATGTGACTAGAGTAATTAATGTCTCCAGTCATGGAGTAGGTGGAGGTTGAGTATTTCATCAAATCTAGTGGTCTGTGCTCCCTTGAGCAGACAAAGACAAGACTTCCCAGCCCTGGTAGACAGGATGAACATCTCTCAAAGGGATCTGCCTTCCTCCACAAAGGAAGGGACCCAGATCACTAGGGGTGGATGGATCCCACCTGAAACCTTTAGTGTTTATTTAATCTGTGAAGCCCGGGAGGACAAGAAGGAGACATAATGGCAGCTTCTCACTAAAGGAGCACAAATGTTCAGCATCCACACAGGCAGGCTTCCACTGAGGCTAAGGAACAAAAACATAACGTGCAAGTGGAAACCTGTTTTCCAAAAGCCCAGACACTTCCTCACACGTGACTAAAGATGTCTTTGCTCTTCAGCAATCTTTTCGAAAAGGTTAGGCAGTGGCTGTATTTGAGAAGCACTGAAAAAAACCACTACAAGTGAGCTGCTTTGCCAGTATTTGATGGTCTTGTTGAATGGTTTGCAACACGTCAGTGAGATTAGAGGTAAGGAAATTTGCTCACACTTTTTTATAGAAGCACAGAAATATTAAACAGTATAAATACTTGTGTAATTTTATGCCATAAGGTATAAAGGTAAATACACTGTGGTCTTCTGTAATTGTGTGAGCAATATAACTGGTATTCCATGCAGCCAGCTTTTTTCTAAAAGATCCTTACCACACACTGTCAGCAAGCTAAGATTTAAACCCCTTGTCATTAGAAGAATCTTCATATGTGCTGAGAAACATTCAGGTGATTCCTCATCTTGCTTGTTCTGGTTAGAGTCATAACTTTTTAGTGGTTGCTAGAAAATAGTAGCCTGTTTTGGGAGTTGCATTTTGATGAGTTATCATGGAATTGTCTTATTTTGAAGCTACAACTATGCATGGTGAGCTACCTAGGATTCATCAATGGGATGGAAGGTCTATGTCCATATTTATAAAATCAAAGCATAGGAGATCCTTAAAAGTCAGTCCTAAAATGCAAGCACTCTTTATCAAAGTGTACTCCATGTAAGGTGTGTGGGAAAAGTGAGAACCCTGCACCACCCTTGGTTCTGTCTGAGAACTGGCTCCCACTGCGGTTGTGCTCCCCTTGAAATGGAAATGAGAGTGTGAATGTTGAACTTGGTCGGACTTTCACAGTCCGTGTCAGTGGAGGCAGGATTTCGTTGTGAACATACTTCTAAATATTTTTACTTCTTTAACACTCCTAAACAAAGTAAATAATTCAAATTAAAATTTTTTATCCAAGTCAAGGTGTGAGCTGCCAAAGGCATAGACATAGACAAAGTTCCTATCAAAAGGGTTTTTAAATCAATATTTCCTTGTCAGTTAAAAATAAGATCCAAAGAGTCTTGTTGATAATTAATCATTGTTTATTTTTTTAATCTGCAAATGTGCCCAGTTGCCTTCAAATTCACAGGGTAAAGGTACATCATACATACATGTATAAAAAAATCTTTTCAACTTGTAGTCATAACACATATTAAAGGCCTGTCTTTCTACAGGGTTTCTATGGGCCTGATTTTCATTCTAACAGTTTTGAGGGAATAGTCAGAGGCTTTAAATGGCAGCCAGACTACGCCATTTTCGATCTCGTAGGGGACATTGTACCTGGGGTCGTAGTGGCCCCCCAGGTAGTAAATGCCATTGAGGTTGGCGGCCTGGCAGCTGTTGTACCACCAGCCCCCCCCATACATCTCGGCACAGTTCTCCTCCCAATGGTCCTGGTCCTGGTCGAAGGTGCTGAACTTCATCTGGGCGTGGGACGTGTACTCGGTGCCCTCTTCCAGCCAGCCGGCGATCAGGGCATCCCCGGCGGTGCCCTCGTAGGAAGACACGGCAAGGGCGTACCCTTCCGCTTCAGACCCTACCCGTACGAGGTACTCTGCAAACACGGCATTTCCGTCCCAGTCCTCTAGCTCTACCCGAAGGAGAGTGTCATTCTGAGTCAGCAAGTGTATGTTTTCATTGCCCAGCCAAACCTCTCCTCGCCCTCTGCCATCCACGCTGCCGAAACCTTTCTTGTAGTCTTGCCAGGTCCGGTTAAAATTCACTGATCCATCCATTCTCTGTTGGATCAATAGCCATCCTCCCAAAGTGGTCTCTTGGTCGCAATAAACTGACAAAACTTTATTGGATCCCGCTGGCTTGATTTTGTAAATGCCACTTTTGGCACCAGAAGTGTGTTTCTGGCGGATATCATCACAGTCTAAAAGAAAAAGTTGATCTGGTTTGACAGAAGTTATCAGCAAAATTTAATAAAAGGTTCAGAGGAATCCAAATACCAGTAGCTCAGAGGAAAGTCATTAAACACATCTTGGACTATGCTAGGTACAGTGACAGGCAACATTAAAAAGAATTCAGGAAAGAAAACTTTACATACTTCTTAAATTGTGAATTGTCTATGTAATACCCGAGTATTAATGAAATATTTTCCCTTTTGTTTCCAAGGTGGTAACAAACAGACACAGTGCTTGCACTTTATCATCACACTGTTGTACTACAGTATCTCAAATCAATGCATCAGTTTGGTTATGGATGGAGTTTGGCTCCATTACCTCAATAACTACCTTTCCCAGTGCTGGGTGTCCTTCGCTTCCCTCCTGACGATCTGAAGCTGCGTGCCTGAAAGTCTGGGGTATCCTCTGCACTCTGATCATGTTCCAACCCACCCAGCTGCTCATTTATTTCACGGGTTTTTAGTGATTTGGTTTCAAAAGTGGAGCCTCTCTTGCTGAAAACAGAAGAGCTGGTTGCTCCAGTCTTGGAGTGACTTGCACTGCCAGATGGAAATCCAGATGGCTGAAGGCGAAGTTCTCCAAAGTCATCTTCCTCCTCCTCTCCTAAGTCTGCAAATTTGTCTTTTCCCCCATAAGTCCCTGAATGACTGGATACTGCTGTGCTTACGTAGCTGCTGCCTGTGCCAGTTGTGTGTTTGCTGTTTGAGAAGCTGCTAGATCCACTAACGAGCTTAGTACCAGAGGATGGGGAGTCAGGGGTAAAAAATGACTCTAGCTCAGGGAATACAGTCTCTAGCTTGTGCAAGGCATCTGCACCAATGAAATGGAATGTGCTCCCTTCCCCTCCAACATTTCCAGCTAAATTGGAGCAGTCTGAGCCATCAGAAGAAACTGTTTTCTCAACTACTTCTTCTCTAGGGCCACCAGGCCCAGAGACAATTTTTTTGGTAGTAGTTTTGGTGCATCTACGAGCAGCGGAGGAGGCTTTGTCTCCCAGACCAAGGGTTTCTCTCCCATGAGTAGGAAGAACTAATTTGCTGGCGTATGAAGGTCCATCCCCCCTTGATTCTGCCGTGTGATATAAGCTGTCGCCTCGGGAGGGTTTCGCATCTGTTTCTGCTCTTTCTAATACCACTTCCATCTGCTTGATGTTATTAATTATGTTCAGAGCTTGCATTTCTGGCAGAGGCTTATGCTTAAAATGATCAGGAACATTAGAGTCCTTAAGTGGCCTCATTTTCAGTGTACTCAAGGTGGTTGTTTGAAGCTCTGGGTGCAAGTTGATGGAGGTGGCTTGGGCAAGCTGCTTCTGGATGTTGTCGTAGCTTTCTTTGTCCACCTTGTAATCAAAACTTCTAGCACAGGTTCCTTTGCAAGCTCGTATCTTAATATCAATGTCCACCTACATAACCGGAGAGAAGTAATTTGGTTAGGGACCTTTCCTGACTTTCTCAAACAAGGATATCTTATACTGAACAGGGGAAAGATGAGAGCTGCCCCAGTACCTCCTACCTACAGCTGAGCTTTTCCAAAGTTTGGTTTTGATGTCATCGTAGGTTTGTTTCCGTTGTAAATACAACACGTGCAATAGCACAGTGCACATGAGTTCCACGGAAAAGAACATTGTAGGAGGTTCCCAATCTCTGCTCCCTTTACTTTTGGGGTGTAGAGGTGTCTTCCTGGTTTTGGAAGGAGTGCTGCAGAGTTGGACGTGCTCTGTGGGGACTGGGGCAGAAATGGGCCTTCCAAAGAGAGGGAAAGACACTGGACCTGTCCCAGAGTCTGTCATGACCCAGCTGTGAGGTCTGACATCTTGGGGTTACCATTGCTTTCTCAAATGATCCGGATGGTGGATTTCTGATCTAGGAATCTAAATGAGCCTTTGAGCAAAACCACTGTGCCAGGACTTCTCCTTGCATTACTATCAGAAGAACTGGCTGCAACCTGGGAACACGGGTTCTAATGTCAGCCCTGGTAGCAGTGGCAGCACTGGGGATGGACAGAGCGCATCCGCCTTCGAACTGCTCAGCAGCTCCTTACAGGGAGGGGAAACGCCTCGTACAGAACCAGCAGATGGAGCATCCTTGTGGCCTGTCTGAGAGCAGAAGCAGCAGATGGTACTAGGAACTCATGGAACTCAGGCTGGTTCCTAGAGAGCAGAAGTAGAAAACCAGGATGGTCAGAAAGCAACTCATTTGGGGATTTGTCTCAGTGAGTCAGATCCTGTGAGAGTTGTACCGTGTTTTCTCCCAGCTGGAGCACTGCTCACCATGGCAGATAGATCCCCTTTCTGTAGCTCAGCCCTGGAAAGAATGGGAAGTGCATAGCAGAGACCTACCTCTAAGCGCTTCATCTCCACCACCTGCTCCTGGATGCTGCTCTGCAGAGCTTTAATTCTGTTTACTTGAGTGACAACTCTCTGCTTTAATGTCACAATTCTCCGTCTCAGTTCTCCTGACAGGCGACCATACGTCTCATCAAGCTCTGAAACAGAAATGCCTCACAGTCAGCTATGCACATGTGCTTTTCTTTCCTAAATATGTATCATATTTTAAAATATGTAATTAAACACATAATTGAGAATATATTTCTCATAGTACTGAGCAGATTAAAATTACATTAATTTTTACTAACTAGTTGAGAGCCTATTATGATGATTGTTCTGTTTCTTGATAATAATGTCCAGTGCAGCCCATATTTTCACTACATATGACTTATTCACAAAAAAGTAATAGTTCAGTAATGGGTAATAAAACTAGGTGCAAGATACTCACGCTGAGCACTGTCCAGGTTTGGTTTTAGTACATTTACAGTGTCCACAATTATCTGATTGGACGTCTTATAGTTGTTTTGATTATCTGAGAGCAGCTTCTTGATTTTGTCTATTCTGTGACTATAATCCTGGTCATTTTCATCAATCAGTCCTTGCATTCTGCATCCTGATGGACATTTGGTACCCTAGAATGGAAAGAGGGAAATAATTGTGCTAAAATCCTCAAGAGTAAACATTTTGTATAATGGAATCAATGAAGCAGATCCTCAGAAACCTGCCATAAGTGTCGGTCGATGAATAAGGAAACCTTTTCCCTCTCCTCTGTTCCTCATGGGTGAGATTTTATATATATATATATATATATATTTCCTAAAGGTCTGCTGTAAGAAGTCTGTCATCCAGTTTGAGCAAGGATGTTAGAGGCCAGCATTTTTAAGCAAAGTTTTCCTCAGAAAAGCCTAATGCTCTTACAGACTCAAGCTCTTTGCCAAGAAGTCATCAAACAGAAATGCATAGAAATGGACTGAGATGCAAGTGGCAAGAATGAGAGAAATTAATAGTTTATATACAAAGACATCTAGTCAATTATTATAAAACTTTTGCTGAGCATCTTGTAATCTGACTTCCTAAAAATTAACTAGTGAGTGTATGTGATTCCTAGCTACTTCTTTTCTTTTTCTCACAACTTTCTTTGTGGTGCCTTTCTTTTATGAACTCCAAAAGTGGCAATATCAAAATTTTGAAAATAAATAGTTCTTATGTTTTTCTAGGATTAACCTTTGTTTATTTAACCCTTCTTTTCCAGACTTACTTTCTCTTCTCATTCTGCACCACTGCAAACTTCTCCCTCTTTCTTTTGCCTTCATTTTTTCCTTTCTTTCTTTGTTTCCCACAGGAGATCTCTCCAGGCTGCCCCGACCTGAAGTGTTATCTCAGCCCTAACGCTGAACCCCGTGCTGGCCTGTGGCCCCTGTTGGAGTGATCCAGCTGCTGATCCATCTGAGGCCCCTGGGTGCCCTACAGACGGCCCCACTCTCACCCCAGGGTTAGTCGCTCACCCAGTCGTCATCGGCGCAGAAGGGCCAGCTCTTCTCAGACTGGCAGCTGGACTGGGACTTGTGCTCCACAATCCTGGGACCACGCAGTCCTGCACCCACCTGCTCAAAGGTGCTCTCCTCCTCTTGTGCCTGCCAGGAGGAAAAAGGGGGAAAGCAAAACCAAGATTAAGGGAACAGCTGCCGAGGGAGCAGAAACACAATGCTGATGTCCTCAAACACTCAGCTGATGGGAGGCAATCACAGCCATCTGGTAAGCATCACACCCCACAGGGCAAGGATTTTATTCTGACATTTCTTGTAAGATACGATTTTGTTTGGTTTGCCAGGATAAAGCTTTACATCTCTTAAAATTAATGCTGCTATGTGGAGAGCTAGTGATGCTCAGGATACATTATGATCATATCATTCCACAGAAATATTTTGTCCTGTGTGTAAATATAAAATTAACTTGAAATTAGATTTAAACTTGTTAAATTAAAGGAAATAATTATAAAATCCTATGTTCTACTTCCATTTGCTGCAATACTCTAAAATTCTTATTGTCACTTTACCACCTTCACTCTACACAAAACCATCTTACAGATATATAAGAAGAGTTTTCCAAATAGTGTTTCTGATTTTAATCACAGTTGCTAACTGTAAGCTTGTAGCAGCATTTTGCCCGACAAAAAGAGCAAGAAAGCTACTAACACAATTAAAATAACAATTTCAGTGATGGATGGATTTCACTGTGGTAATGGAAAGAAGAGAAATAAATATGCTGAGGTTTTCCTCAAACCTGAGAAGAAAAAGTGATATATACAAGCTAATTCCAGCCCAAAACACGATTAAGGATTCCTACAGTAAAAGACCACTTAGTGGTCTTAGTGGTCTTTATCACTTAGCAAAAGACCATAATTTTATTTTTTTTTTCATTAAAGAAAGCCGTGCTTTAGGGCTTAAGATGTAATTAGGTCTGACTGGAATTCTCTGTGCACCTTTTGTGCTTTTCAAACATTATAATAAATGCTTGAAAATATTAATGACTACTTCTTATTATGATTGATGATTAATTCTGAAGCTGAGAAAATGATCCTAATTCTAGCCTCCAGGGTCAGAACCACTCTGGGGAACTGGAATGTCTTTATTAAAATCAGCAGATTCGAATTCAGTAGTTTCATTAATTAATGATTTGATTTGGCCCAAGTGCCTCCTCAAAATAACATATAAATCCAAAAATGCCCTTTAGGCATTGACAGCTCCAATATGACTGCTTCTGTTTTGTCCCAACCGCTTCATATAATTTCTGTCATTTGTTAAAACAGGCACTTTAAAAAAACGGAAAAAAACCAGTCATAAAGAGAAATGTAAAGAATCTAACATAAGATTATGGACTGAGTCCTCAATGAGAAAAAAAAAGAAAGGTTATATTAGCACAGTTGAAAATCAAGTTTATCTCCTTCCTTATCAAAAATTTGATTCTTACTTAGCACCAGTTTAAGCTGATGTTGCTGCCATGAGAATCTTTTTTTTTTAAATGTGTCTTTCATAATAAAGGTATTGTATGGCATTTGTAGGTAGAAAATCCTGCTGAAATACTGTCCAAAGGAAAGTAGAATTCATCCTAATAAACATGAAAATTCCTGAATGACTGGAGCCACTAGCATCCAGCCAGTTATGTGTAAGACTTAGAGCATCACCTGTGAATGTTTGAATTCATGTTAAGGGATATGCTTTGCTGCTCCTGAAGCCAAGCAGATTCAGCAAAACCGAGTTAAGCAAAACTACAGAGAGCTGGATACTCAAGAATACTGATGAAACTTCATCAGTGAAATGGTTACACTAAGCTGCTGCATAGGTGTGTGCATTGAATTTTACAAGCTAGGTGATAGACAAAATTTATCTAGCTCATGAATGAACATTAAATAAATGCTTACTATTCAAAACAGAAAGAGACAAAAAGAATCAAGCAAGCAAACTCATACCCAGGCTATGCTGAGGCACAGGAACACAGAGAGGATCCTCACAGGTATCATCTTCAGGAGAAGAGCAAGAACTCTGACTGAAAGGATGCTCTTTGCCAGTCTTCTGGTGCAATTTAAACCTGAATGCGAAGCTGAGATTAATCATTACGCTCCCCTCTGTTTGTAGAAAAAACACACCAAATGACTCCCTCCCCCTTTGGTGATTACTTAAGGCCTCTTGCACAAGTTTCTGGTGTTATTTGCTCCAGATAAGTTTGTACAACACCAACATGCGGGCAACACCAAGAATTCCGGGAAAAAAATCTAAATGTCTAAAACCGTTTCCCGTAACTGGACATCCAATGAAGATGTATGTCAGCACTGGTAGGATCCACTGGTAGGATTACACACTCAGTGTGATGGGCATCTAGCTGCATAATCAAAGAGCTGATATTTGAAAAAGGAGGTCGTTGCTTTGCCCTTTCTGTGTGACCGTGTTCCGCTGCCGTGAAATCCACTGGGTGTTCCAAAACAAGTGCTAACCTAAGAAAGACTGATATAGTCTGTCTGTGACCGTGTGGCCATCAAGCAAAATTAATTCCTGAGCAGGGCAGAGCCCAGTTTGCATCAGTTTATACAACTGGATCTTACTGGTATTTGTGTAATACATAATGTGTTTAACACCATGCTGTCTCTTACACAAATGGTATATTATATTTTTTACCAAGTCAGATTTGTTTAAAATCTATATTTATGAAGAGCACACCAGAGTACTTGATAATGTCCCAGAACAGACTTGAAGCATACTTAAATCTGCCTAAGGAGTCATGTCTCCTTAATTGGTTCCGTATTGGGCATAGTCTATGTATGGCATACCGTCCTGCTGCTGTGAGCTCTATAACAAGCCTTATTGTTACTGGGGAGAGCATACATGGCTGTCAGCCACTTGAAAGATGCTGCCCATCTCAAAGGCTTCCACTGCAGTGAGCAGGAATGAGCAAAAAAACCTTTGCCCAGGGTAAATGTGGGTATAGTCAGTTGAAAAAACCAAAACTCTCTTGGCATTTTAAAACTGCGTGGCATTCACAAGACTCTCCATCATCTACAGAGTGCATAGTCTGCTTTAGAGGGACACTTTTAAACTTAGCTATGACATTGTAAAATGCATTAAACTCAAAAGGGCTGGTTTTAGCTTTGGATGCATTTTGACAGTCTCACAGGTTTTGCCTTAACTTCCTTTCCTCTGCTTTTCCTCTTGTTTTTTGTCTTCAGGAGGCTTGCACCCTCTCCCTGTGAAGCTCACTGCAGTTGAACTGGACCTTCACTGCAGATGAACTGGACCCTTTATTTCCTCTCATTTCTGGCCTTCCATTTCATGCTTTTCTTGTCCAGGAAAACCCTCTTGAACCTAACTTAACCCATACCAACATTTCTAATAGCAAGTCATATCCTCGGGTAGCAGAAGAGCTCAGTAAGATGGTACTGCACTGATTAACACCTACACCTCCAGGATCCAGCTTTGCATGAAAAAGGGTTTCTGTTATACTTAATGCTTAATCTTATTTTATCTGTGTGCATTCTGAAACAAGATGTTTTGTTTAAATTCCCTGCAATGAGCTTTGTAGAGGTCTTCTGTTGAACCTCCTGCAACAAACTTCTAATTTCAGCAGCAAGAGAGCCCAACTAACTTCAGCAACAAATGTCCAAACACATCACATACTACCTTTGCTCAGTTTGAAGGTCAGGCAGCCATGGAAGCATTATTTGGTTGATAAAGGCACATAAGGCAGCTCCTGAACTCAAAGCAGATGATCAACCAAATAATAATATACCAAAATGCTCAGCTGCTAACTTCAGAAGATTAGTGATGCTTCCCCGCTGCAAGTCCTACACAGTATTTTTCTCTCTCTTGCAGCAGTTCTGTGAAAGAACTATAAAACCCCCAGAGAGCAATTAAATGCTTAAAGGAGGGAAGCAACATAATAGGAGGAAATCTTGCAGGGTTAGGATTAAGTATTCAACAGAACAGAGTAAAATGGGCTTCATCAAAAATATACTGAGGTCCACGAAGAATGTCCCGCTCAAACTCAAAAAAGCTCAATTTTTGCCTCTAAGATAAAAACAGAAGTCTGGTTAAAGATCACAACCTTGTGATCTTCATGCTCAGGAACACAAGAATTGCAGGTGCAACCTTCGTGGGTTTTCCTTGTGCATACACTCATGGACTGTGCTTTACCACAGGACCACATATGATATTTCTTCCGCTGAACCCCTTCTGCCTCACACTGAGCATGGGGATGGTGCTCCACAGGCAAGCATCTGCCCAGAGCTGTACACTCTTTTCATTGTAGGATGATGCTCTGCAGACTGCTCAAAGCTTCAAGGATTTTCCTATGGTACATTACAAACATTCATTCCCTGGCCACGACTTTCCCCTTTTCACAGTTGCAGAAACCAGGTGAGAAGGTTAAGCCAAAAAGTAGTTACTAATTTTTGGGATCCATTTTGATAGTCTGAAGTCTTCAGAGCACACCCTATGTGCAGATCCCACTGCTGGCAGCTGCCTCTCTGTGCCTGCACTGTGGCTCAGGGGGAACAGCTGGCAGCCAGCTCCGAGACACGTGAGTGTCTTGTCTCTGGTCCCGCAGGAACTGGGTGATCAGGGCAGGAATAGCACCTAATTCTGCAGGGTATCAGCTGTAAGTAAGAGACCACTGTGCCCCACCCTGTCTTGCTAACTATATGCATTAAAATCTATGCAACAACTAAAGCATCCTTCATAATTCAGATGTGAAATGTCACTTTGGTTCTAACTTTTCCCAGTTTGTAGGAGTTTGATTTTGTGACCATCAATAACACCTTAACATTGTATTTGTAATTTAATAGGTGTTAAAAATCAATAGTAGTAAGAGCACATAAAGCAAAAGAATTTCTGCCTTTCCAACCATGCTGGCAGAGGATGTGACAATTTGCTGGGTGGTGTTCCAGGCACCAGTCACCAGGTTAACAGGGGACAAGGCAAGTAGCATGTTCCAGACCTCCTCTGACCCTTAGGGATGGCACAGCTCTCTGGTGACACTCAAACACAGTAAATTTAACTCTGGTCCAAGTAAAACTCAGCCACCAAGGCTAGAGGGACTGGAAAAAAGTTGATATCTAATCATAAACATTAGGTAAGCTGAGAGGGGTTTCCTGCTTGCTATGAAGGGAGCTGCTGGGAGAAGCTGGGCTGAAGGAGGAGCTTGCCAGGCTTCACAGTTAAGGGCTGAATCTGTGCCTGACCTTCAGCCTGTACCTCTGCTTTCATGTTGCAATCATTCGGTCACTTCTGCCGGTGTTTGTTTGAAAGGCTGGAGGCCGAGAGCTAGTTAAACTTTGGATTTAACTTTGATTCAGGATCAAAGGACAGAAGTGCAGTTCACCACTTCGTCTGCCCTGCTCTTGGCTGAATGCCACAGTAATAGCCGGGGACTCTGGGATTTGGCTCTGGTTTGCGTGCCCTAGATGTGAGCCTCCCCTTGTTTGCCCAGCGCTGTCTGTGTCTCCTGCCCTACCACCAGTTCCCAAGTGGTGCGTTCTGCTCCTCTTGCCTGCTCATTCATGACCCTTCCCTGCATGCTTTGTCTTAGACTCCATTCTCCTTCAGACTCAGCTCTCATCTTCACTTTCTCTTCATATGCTCCTCAGACTACCTAACTCTTTTGGAGTCATTACTAGTCAATCCCAGAACTTTGTCCCACATTTGCCCCATGCAATATCCCAGAACTGAGGAATCCAGAAGTCCTGCAGTCCATCCACTTTACTTGACTCTTTCTTCCTCTATCTCTTCCTCACCCACTTTAGTTTTTTTGGCTTTGGAGTGAGATTCCTCTGTCTTATGCTACAGTGGTCTTTGGAAGAGTCGCTGCAAGCTCAAGGTGGGAAATAAAGGCCACCAAATCCTTTAATAAACTTTTATAAACTGAGATGTACAGACTTCTCTTTTACTGTAGGCTATGGTCTGAGGGTCATGTATGATAAAAAATGATTTAGAAAAGAGAAATATACTGAGCTCTCAGTATATAAAATAGGGACAATAAATTCAATTGCAATGTACTTGCTTGCAAAAATTAATACTGAATGTATTATTCTATTTTTAAGAGTTAGAAGAAATAGGAGGTCTTTTCAGGCCTCTCTCTGATAGACAGGGGATTGGACAGTATAGGAAGGAGCTTCCAGAGGCATGAGTCTTGCCAGATCTCTTTCAGGGCCCAGAGAACACAACTGTGGGCTGGGATCCTGCAGACTCACTGATTAACTCTGGCACAGGACTTTATTGAAAGCTCAGGCTTCTTGGATTCCCTGACTCTGACCCTTCTGGCCACTGGAGCAAATGCTCCTCTCCAGAGATTAAAATGATTTGTGAAAACTTAAAAGACACCAATCAGCAAACCAACTGGAAGAATAAGCTGATCTTAGTTATGGTGAGCGATCCATAAAATGTGTGTAATTGCAGCAGATTGTCATCAAATTGCAGCCAAAATCTCAACCAGGAGAGGCAAAAACAATTCTGACCTAGCAGAGTGTGAATACAGATATCAAAGTGACAGACGGTGAAAGGAATATTTTTTAAATCCATGTTGCAAATATATAAATAATGTCAACTTAAAGTAATGTCATAGGTGGCATAAACTGAAAACAGAAAGTGGAAGGGACTCAACCAATGCTACTCAAGTGGCTGTTTGCAGAACCAGGAGGAGACTGGGCTTGCCAACCCTTCCCTTGCATCCTTCCCTCCAGCCTCTCTACACATACTGCTTCAGCTACACGGAGCCACGGGAGAGGCCTTACAGCACAAAATGCTCAGGAAAACTGCTTTGCTTGGTGAGGAATTGAGTGTCAAGGCTGGCACTGAGCTGTGCAGCATGGCTGGTTGCACGAGCGCAACAGAGTTGTGCAAATACACCAGGTCAGTGGTGGAGGGTCATCCCTTGTCTCAAGCGGTTGTTGGCCCCACCTGACCACAGCTAATGATGCCTTCTTCTCACCTACTCCTGAGAAACCTGTCTTCCTCTTAGATTTTGACCCAAGAGTAAAAATTCAACTATGCCAAAATCTTAATAAAAATGAGAAGGAGTAGGCAGTTTATCATGCTGTGGAGATTCAGATCCAGGGAAGATGCTCAGCACCAGCCTCACCAGACATCTGGGCATCAAAACTGGAAAACTGTTGAGGCAGCATGAACTGACTGTAAGGTCTCTTTTATCAGTGTAATGTCCTTCTGTCCCTATAATAAAGCCCTTGAATGTGCTGTTTAGAAATACCAGACAAACTTCCGTTCTTCCATAAGTAGCTAAAAATAAAGACCAGGATACACTTCCTATTTCACTTCTTAATGCATCAACTTGAAATAGTGATAGTTTCTAGCTCCCAGTGTATTTCTTTTGTTGAACAATTTATCCACAAACCTAATTTGGTTTGCTAATACACCCCTCAAATGCACTCATCAGATTTTGAGCAGGTACATTCAGACAGCATCGCAAACTCTTTGCTGGTCGTGATCTGTGCTGTGAATTTGCTTATGTGGGTCACGTGGGAAATTATTACCAGATCCAGAGAAAGAAAATGCAAGTAAAATGCAACCAATTTCTGCTGCAAATTTTAACATTTTTTGGTTGCATGGCACTGAATACATTACAGTAATTTTAAAATATTTGTGGGGAAAAAAGAGGGGTATGTGGGAATAATGGCTGTACAGTGTACTACCATGTGTCATACAGCAAATGAAACTTATTCTGAGTACAATTTGAGAAACTTGTTAAGATGTCTGGTCTGGAGTAAAATACCTGTTCTTGGCCATTGATGCTACCTAGCACATCTCAATAGAAAATGTATTCATTGCTTTGTGGCAAGCTAAGTTAAATAGTCTTCAGCAGTAAAATAGGCCACTTTCAAGTTGCTATGTACTTTGATCTATGTCACCAAACAACTTCATTAGAAAACTTGAAAACTTATGGAAACAAGTCACATTTATGGAGAAATAGGTCCAACACATGCCTCTAAACAAAGAGCAGAAACTACTGGTGTGAAATTCAGGAATGACTGAATCAAGTAGGTTTGATCCAACCATCAAAAGTTTTCTTTGTCTTGTTTGGCCAGCTGTAGAGTACAGGTAACAAGCTCAGACTTTTTTTGTAATAATCAAAAATTTATTGAGAACGTGTACAGAAAAAATAACCATCTACAGAGGTAAGCACTGCTTAGGGAAGAGGTTTGGGCATCTAACAGTCAATGTTGTTTTAGAGTCAAAACTGAACTGTGCAATGTTTGGTAAGTTCAGTGTCTAAGACAGAAAAGATTTGCTTTTCCTGTTCAGACTGGTCTTTGTCAAATCGTCCTTTACACATCTCCAACCTAAAACAGAAAAAAGAGTATTTTAATGTTCTTCTAATGAAAGAAGTACATAAGGCTATGATGACATGTTGACAGTGTTCATACATAGTTATATTAGTTGGGAATTAAAAACGTAGCATTTAAAATACACAAAGGCAAGGGATTATTTCTGATCATGACTCTATCCATTAAAAGAAACAGTAATGCAGAAGGTACACTAAAATCAAAGTAGAAATACTTCTGTGACAAAATGGCAAACAAAGCCAACTTCTCTAAGATGCAGTGGGCTTAACTTCAGCTGTCCATGCTCAGTGTTTGAAATGATTACAATATTCTGTGTTCATTTCAAATATCTCCTCGGCCCGGTGGTCGAACCTGTTTGACACTGTCCAAGTTGTGCTGCTGTCCATCTACTGACAGTCTGTTGAATGGGATGATTTTCATTGCAGTTTTCTTCATGGAGTACCACCGGTCACGCCAGGTTGCCCAGATAATGCCATTGTCAAATCCAGATGGACCAGCATCTTCTGATGTGTACACACCACCTAAGAAACACCAGTTGGAGCAAAACAGTTGGTTGCTTTCTAAAATAGTTACTGTGCCCATACATTTTCCTGGTCCTGACACCTCCGTGGCATCCCCGGGTGTGCTAACAGACCCTGTTCACTGCCTTCTCCCCCCTGTTTTACTTCTCTCAGGATTGATTCTCCCACTTTGGAATGGAGAGCAGTCATAAATTCCTACTACTGATGTTAACAATTATTGCAAAGACCGGCCTATGCCATCTTTGGAAAATCCAGAAGGCAAAGTGTACTCTATAAACGTGACTCATTTTCCTTTGTCACTGAAACGTGGTGTCCTGGATTATAAGCACTTAGAAGACACTTTACCTGTATAATATTTGCCATTGAGGTGGCCAGCATGACATCTATTCATCCACCATCCAGATCCATCTTGCTCAGCACAGTTGCCTTCATAGTTGTCGTTGTCATTATCATGGGTACTGAACCGCATGCCATTGTGGTAGGTGTAGGATTTATCACTTGGGTCGTCTCCAAAATCATATCCATCAAAGGCATCCCCGGCTTCACCACCGATGAAGTAGGCGTAAGTCAGTCGATACTTGTCTTCTTCACTTCCCACTCTGAACACAGCGTAGTCAGCAGTGCTGTGGACAAAGGGCAATGCTGAGTGTGAGCATGCTGCATTCCCAGCACACGCACAAATGAAAGACACATCAGTGTTAAAACTGCAGACAAGGCATTTATTGCATCCTAGCATTTTAAAAGGAATTGTTTTCATGTGACTGTGGGGCTCAGTTCAGTGACACATCCAATCAACTTTTGTGCTCCAGTATCAGACATGTTTTCTGACTACTAGTCTTTCGTGATGTATGAAATATCTACATTATCAACACACATACAAATATATATATACACATATATATATATACTCTCCCAGATTCATAATAATAATAGAAATAAAAAATAAAAGAATAGAGCAGAATAGTTCAGTTGGAAGGGACCTACAATGATCATGCAGTCCATAAGATACGTAAGACAAAGAAACTTGAAGAGAAGAAACAGATTCCTTCTGCCTAATAAATGAGTGCTGACATCATGTGGCCTTCTGACAGGCACGTGTGCCTGGCAACAAATCACACACAGTGACTGCTGTCACAGCTGTCAGTTCAGGAGCCAAAGCAGTTCCATGCACAGTTCTAGCTGGTCTAGGGGTTCATAATTTTTTAGGAGCAAACTTTTATCAGTACAAACTGATGCAGCAGTGGGAGCAGTAGGTTTTAAGCCATCATTTTCAGAAGCATCATGAGCAAATACCTTTTTTTGCCACTCCAGTCCTCCAGCTCTATTCGTAAGGTGTATGGCAGAGTGGACTGTGTAGTTATTAAATGCATCTTTTCATTGCCCAGCCAGAACTCAGTGGTGTCATCTGGAGACAAATGTCCAAATCCTTCCTTGTACTGAACCCAATTTTTACTGAAGTCTTCGCTCCCATCCAGTCTCTGGGGGGAAAAAAAAACCAAGAACACCAAAAACAAAAATAAAAACCTCAGTCAAAAAGATCTGTATCATATACAGGTAAAAACAGTGCCGATGCAGTAGGTTTGTTTACAGCAATAACACATAAGTGGCATACCCTCTGCAGTACTGTCCAGCCGTTGCCATATGAGTCAATCTCACAGTAGACCAGGAATGACTGCTTGGCTCTTTGAGGCTTGATAAAGTATAGACCGCTTTTCCTTGCACCTTTATTCGCAACGTCTTGACAATCTGAAGTAAAAATGTTCAAAAGATCATCTTCAATCTAGCTACAATTCTATCCTGGCATTTGTTTTATATTGTAACTTTCTTAGTGCAAGAAATGAAATTAATCTAAATACCATAGTTACAAAGTTAGCTACTTAGTCCACATACTCCAATGTCATGGCCATAAAAAACCCTACTGAGGGTCACAGGACTTGTGTAAGATGAAGATGAATTTAGTCTCATGTAGAGTTTGAGCAGTGTAAAACATAGTGATTGCATTGATTTCTACAGCAACAAAGGAAGACACTTCTGGACCTAATGGAATGATTAAATTTTTTTTCCACATGGCTTAGTAGAAATGTGATAACGAGTTATCTTCTGTTTGTCCCAGGTCCATGGAAACCTTACTCATGTCCCTCGTGTTTAGCACACATTTTGGCCAAAAAGGCCAAGCAAGAACTCTGTTCCGCCTGAATCCTTGCCTGCAGAGCATCTAACTTGTACTGACCAGTTTGGTAATTTGCAACTTTATATATCTTCACAGAAGTCTATGACCCATAAGATTACAATAAATCATTGCTGTGATGCCAAGCGGCAGCACTTGCAGCTGAATTAACCCTCCACCACACAAGAAGCATTTTGCACACCTCTTCCAGTTGTCTCCTGAATTTCAGCCCTGTCTTTGCACGGCTCCTGACAGAGTGTCTCAAGCTGGGCAATCTTCTCTTTCAGCTCTGTGATCCTGTTGCTGTTCATTATATGTGTATCTGTCAACTGCCTGGACAGAGAGACATAAAAATGGGTTGCTGTATCCGCCGTTTGTGAATGTGTAATACACATTTATTTCCCTGGACACGTGGCTCGTGCATCTAACGTGCTGCTACACGCACCCCTGTAAAATGGGGTGCTTCTATTAGCACTGATATTCAAAGTTAAGGACAGGCAAAATAGGAAAGCACATGCTTAACCTCATGCAAAACTTAACCATATGCAAAACTTGACTCTAATCAGCAAAACTCTAACCAGTAATTACTGTGTGAACATAACTCTATGGAAAATTTTACTTTCCTCTGATGAAGTAAATGATAAACTATTCCTCTTCAATTATGGACGTATTTGTAAAACATAAGTGCTGCAAATAAAGTGCTGTAAGTGTCAGAATGCCTAAATAATCTTTGACATAATGTCACAGAAGTGGAGATCTTTCTACATTCGGGTCAAAAAACATATCTTTAAGATTTAGAGACATTAATGATGTTTTCAATTTTATTTTCAATGTCAACTTATAAAAGACTATCACTGAGTTTATAGTTACTTATGATTTATAACTAGGTAACTGAGCTAATTTTCATGGATATATGCAGCAAAATTGGCCAGAGTGAATGATTGCACAAACATTCCACATACTCTGCCTTACAGCAAAAACTCGTGACCTCCAAAGGTCATGAAAAAAATTTTAGGGATAGCTGGCACAGCAGGAGAAACATAAATAAAAATATTGCCAGGCTTCATGACATTCTTATCTTGCACTTCTTGCACAATTAACAGTTTATCCAGGTGAGCAGAGAATTCAGTATCAGACCCTCATGATCCTTCATGTGTCTTGCTAGGCAGCTACTAATGGCAGTGTGGGCAGAACTGTCCACATGAGCACAAAAAACCTTTCTGAGAGAGCCTTTTGGGACTTGATAAAAGAACAGAAGGAAAATAATTTGTATTGTCGCTAATAAAAGAAGTGGAAGATACGTACTGGATAGTATTTTCATGAGACAATATAATGTTTTCATATCTGATAATTTCTTCAATTATTTTCCTGGACTTTTGAGTAAAATCATCAATTGAATCTGTAAAACAGACAAAGGTACAAAATAATTGCAGTTAGGCAAATTAAAAAAAGAAAACTACACAAATAAGATTTTTCAGTTGTGTACTTATTTTTTATATGCTCACTTGGTAAAGTCTGCTTTTCTGAAGGATAGAGGCCTTGGATGTGTTGAATCAGATGTTCTGTTGTTACTGAGGAATTAGAAATTCGCTGCAAAATTCTCTCCATTTCCTGCAGGTCATTATCCACAGCAGGATGGTATTCATTAAGGAAATCTGCAATGCCACAAGTTGTTGGGCAGAAGCTACCCTAAGGAGTAAAGAGAAATAGTTGGCAATGTTTCAGGGGCAAAGAAAGCAGAGCAGAATAATCGGGCAGAGGAACTTTCAGACACCACTGACACAAACCATAAGGGATAAAAAAGGGCATTTGCAGCAGACTTTTTCAGAGACGGTTTACTTTCACATTATGTGCACACATAGCAAGAAGACAGTGCATGCTATTATTGTAGCATCTGCTGGATATGTGCTTCCATCCACAGTGCAGCCTCAAGCATATACTGCTTTCAATAAATAACAGGTTTAAGCAAAGCACACTTAATAAGTACTGAAAACAATGATGAGGTTCAAGCGATAATTGTAGTTAAGGATCAGCATAGGAAAGCTTTAGTTACATTCTTGAGATAAAAGAAAAGTGTTCAGGTACTTACAAATCTGTCATCCAATATGCAGCAGTTTTCTCTGGTAGCAATGTACTGAAGAAAAGAAAGAGGGCCATTTTTAGTGGGTTTTCTCCAACACTGCTTTCTGCGCTAACACATTTCCTAAAAGACTCTTCACTTACCGCCAGGCTGGTAGAAAAGAGCAGGGAGAGGAGAGACGCCAGGGGAGCCCAGCTGCACAACCTCGGCCCCATCATGCCTGTCCCACCGGGAGCTGCCGTGCCGACCGCCCGGGGCAGCTGTGCAGTCAGCAGCCGGGAATGTCCAACCTCGGCAGGGTGGCAGCAGTTTAAGGCAGCAGGCTGGAGCTGGGGGCGGGCACTGGGAGGTGGTGGGAAGAGGTGGGGTAGGGATTTGAGGTGCATTCCCGGAATTTCCACATACACTCCTCCCATTTTCAGAACCTGTTTCCCACTTAGTGGCCTGATCTCTGCTCCGGGCAGGTCTCAGGGGAGGCAGGAAGGTGAGACAAGGCATGGGGATGCTACACGTAGTCACAAGCGTAATGAAACTCACACATCGCTTCGTGATGGGGCCTGGCAGAGGTTTCACTCTAACAGCACAGGGAAAAGCCACAGGAGCTGTCTGAATCATGTGAACCAATTATCAATAGCCTAACAATAAATGATATTTTGCAATTACATAGGCCTTTCCTGCCACAGATCTCTATGTGTTTTGCAAAGAGACTCAACGTCATTTTCCCTATTCTATGGATGACAAAACTGAGGCAGAGAAAGGTATGAAGTCATTAGCAGTGGCATATCTGGAAAAGAAGCCTGTGGTATTTCTCACGGGCCATGGAAGTATGAATGTTCCCTATCCTTCAACACAGGGAGTTCATTCCAGTGACTTTGGTCAATGCTTCCTTGCTGGGGAACTAAAGTTGTTGGTATCTGCCCTATTCAATACTGCTACAAGAGTGCTGACAAGCCCCATCTTCTGCTACGGGCTTCGTTCCAGGCAAATTATTTTAGCATGTCTTTTTGCATGCTATCTGTACTGGGAGCATTAACACCTTTCCACTCATGACCTAGACCTGGTCTCTAAACTTTGGCTTCTGCAGAGAAAGCCTGATTTTGTGCCTGTACAGCACAATGTGTGGTAAGAAGTGTTGAATGAGGCTTTTGACTCACTTAGATGTTTGGCCAAATGATGAGAAGAATGGTGTGAAGGGGCTCACTGATAGATCTGTTGTTGCTGGGGTCAGCTTTGTGATTTCAGGCAAATGACTTCATCTCTGTACAGCAGGATCAGTGTTTCAACTTGGCTTAATAAGTACTTAAAACATGGAAATAAAAGCATTCTATAGGAACCAGATTATTAGAAAATTAGATATAATTATGCCCTGAAACATAGAGAGTTCCTGACCTGTATATCCTCTTTTCATCTGGTCAAATTGGGTCAAACAGTAGGTTCCCATCATGTTCAGAGATCCACCCATATACTGCCAGAAGGAAATGTGAGCATTTAAGATGCTAAAAATCAAACTGACGGGTCACTTACATGAGGTTGAAGCATTGTTCCTGCGAGAGTCAGCTTTCCAGTAACCGCACTGATGACCAGTGAGTTGGCTGCCAGGCTGCCAAAAGTCTTTTCCAAAGGATGACTAAAGGTTTGTCTTTCCAAATGTGGTATCAATTACCTTCAAGAGCCATGTGCAGAATGCGCTCTTGTTGACCTTACTGATAGAAATAGGACATGGTTCCACCTTTTACAGGGTTACTTCTGTTTCCCAAAGAGTGAAAATAAAGTCAATAGAACTGGGCAGAAGTCTGTCAGCTGTTGTGGTTTTTACTGTTGCTTCACTGGTGCTGTTAACATGGACTGAGGGAACTACTGCTGAACCTCCTTGTCACTGCTGCTCATACACTGAGCTCACTGCGCTTCTCTGCAGTTCCTGACACAAGGGTCCACAGGGTCCTAGAGATACCATTCCAGAGGCTGTGCACCAGCAGGATTCCCTTAGATGTGACAAGATAGCATGAGTAGGTTGCTGGTATGAACTTTGTGAAGTAACTTTAACAGCTTTAACACAAGTGTACACTGCAGGGTACAGATGGGCACGTACTGTTCGTGCCGCAATAGGTGAACCACGTAGCACAATTCAGGTGTCCCTCATCCTCCAACAGAATAAAGGACATATCTTTCCCTTTTGTCACTAGAAGTAGCACATATGGGCTTGAAACTCCGTCAGAAGACTGTTTGTAAGCAGAAAATGAAAAAATTTGTCTTGTGTTCCTAGGAAAGAATTTCAGGAGTGAGAGAAGATGACAACAGTCAACTCTGGCAGTAAAAGCCCAGTTAATCTTGAGTTAAAAACCCCAAGATTTTATAATTAAACTATGAGGCTGTAATGACATAATAAGAATGTACAAATAGAGTTTCAATGTTCAAGATAAATGGCTAATTGGTGGGAAAAACAAAAGGATCATTATCCCTACAAATGGGCTAGGAATAGGAAACGTGAATTTTCAGTCAGGTGCTTATGTTACACAAAATTATGGCTGTATATATTTACATTCATGAAGGAGTCAATTTTCAACATTGCCTTAATGATTACCAAATATTTGCACACTGCAATTATGAGTGTTACTTAGCTGTATCTGTGGTTACAACTGTGGTACTTCTTAGCAGAAGATGTAAATATTTAAACCTCAGGAAATTTTTGTTTGCTTTACTGATTGCATGGTCATGATTTAGCCTTGAATAATTAATCATTTCATATATTTGCTTCTTTTTTCTTTTCTTCTCTGATTTCACATTTCATTACTTAGAAATATCTTATCCCTACTTTTAATTAAGTTGAAAGCAACACATATTCTTAGTGGAATGACTGCGTGGCATTTTTTCTCCCTTACGTACCACTTTGTCTTGGTGGGTCCTGGTTGCAAAACGGCTGACCCACTTAACAAACAAGTGTGCTAGAGACCTAATTGTACCCTGACACGTGCCCAGCCTAATTCAGACGTATTGATTTTCTGGCCAGTGTTTTCTTTCCAGTAAGTCTGCTTGCTGGTTTGTTAACAGATGAGGAACAATTCGTGTGGCACAGGTGGAACGAAGAATTCTCAAACTCAGTGTACTCTTTTCCTGCAATTTATTTTTGAGGAGAGAGTAAAGGTGAATCGTTATTTGTTTAAAAGGGCCTTCTTCGACTCAATATTGATGAGTATTTTTTGTCAGCCACTGGGACACTATCCAACACCTTCCCATTATTCATAGAAAATATTTCCTCAGAAAAACAAACTGGAAGAAACATGTTTGTGTCTGTAAATTAGTTCCTGAATATCAGAATATCCTTATGGCTGTCTTGGAAAAACATCTGTTTTTTAAGCTCTTACTTACTTGCCTTAAGAATCCAACCTGAAAAATCAGTCTTCAACATTTTAGAAATACTTCAGTGACACATTTTAAGATTTCCAGTGGGCTTTTTTTACTGTTTAACTGAAAGTGTTCAGTAGACTTGACTTGAACTTGCATTTTTTTAGATGCTCTGGAAGATAATTTTCCTATTTAAAAATAGATATTGAAAAACATCAAATGGTAACTGCTGGAAAAAAACAACCTACTGTGCTTTGCTGTCCATCACCAATAGGTATCACCCTGCTTGTATTACTAAGCAGATTAGTGGGCAAAACCCCCTTTGCTAGGTCAATCAACGAGTGAGTCACAATTAGGATGAGAAATAGAGACAATTAAAAAGCTGTCTAGTAATGAAGTTATGCCAATGGTGTGCTAGAAAGCCAAATGCACCAAAGTGAAAAAGAAAAAAAAGTTTTGTAACTTATCTTTCTCTTTCAGTTTTCAAAATGTGGGCAAAAGGTAAATCACAACATTTTTTTCCAATTGGATAGCCCACTCTGCAACACACTTTTTCCTCGTCCTTCCTGAAGTGAAATGAGTCAACAAAAATCAGTGGCTCTGCAAGGGAGAGCCTTTAACTTCTTTACACTTGTGACACCAGTACAGGTACTTGCTATGCTTCAGCTCAAATACTGGCTGGAAATAGTTGTTTCTTTGAAAACGGAGTGAAGAACAGTAAGAAATGCATGTACTTCATGTCAGCCAGAACCTTTCATTTTGGAAAGAAATTATGGGATATTTTGCTGCCTCCACACTGTGAATACACACTTTAGAGTGTATTTTTTAATAATTATGGGATAATGTACTTTCTTAAATCAAAACATGGAAGTTACATTGATCAATGACTGTTCATGTCAGCACTTTTAATAACTTAGAAGACCCTTTGATCTCTGCAAAGAATAACCAAGGGTTGTTGCTTTAATACATAGTTCTTATTTTGACTTAAACTATTATTACAAACAAATTTTAAAAAATAGTTAACAATTAAAGGGCCAAAAATCAAGGCACTTCATCATCATAGTACTTCTGAAGACACCTCATGTCCATAAGCCAGATATTTCATGGTGTGAATGAGCTATTATCTTACTTTTGAAAATTCCTATAGTGTTTCAGTTTAGTTAGTTCTGCTTACTTAATTTCATACATTAAAGATTTTATTTAAACTTCTTTCAAATCTTAAGGTTTTAAGACTAAACTTATGTCTAAAAAAAAGGAATGTGATATAAAGGAATGAAGTGAATATAATTCAGAAGATAACTCATTTTCTTTTGTCATGGCTGAGGTTTTTCTGAGCCCTAGAACACAGGACGTTATACCTCAAAATTCTACAAATCTACTAAAATACTACAAAGCCCCAAACCATGTTCAGTGAGACACCATTATTGAGCTTTGAGTTGTTTGTGCCTTATATTGGGGTACTTGATGCAAGATAGCAAATTCTCTGCCTTTACTGATTTACAGAGACCATTTTCAACTGTTGATTCACTTGGAAAAGGTTGGTATTCAGATGTCTGCAGAAGAGAGATTGCAGTGTATACTTTACCTTGAGGGCAAGAACAGTGAACTCTATTTGTTA
This sequence comes from Mohoua ochrocephala, assembly GCA_013398855.1. Taxonomy (NCBI): domain Eukaryota; kingdom Metazoa; phylum Chordata; class Aves; order Passeriformes; family Acanthizidae; genus Mohoua; species Mohoua ochrocephala. The sequence goes on along the minus strand of VZTA01006896.1, from coordinate 119,936 downwards.
AACAAAGAGATCCACTTATTTGTGGGAATGAGATAAGTAATAAATCCAAATATTTGCTGAGTATTTTGTAATTAGTTAAGAGGACAGAGCCTCAATAAACTAAACAGAGCCTACTTCAATAATCGAACATATAGGCTGATATTATTGGTTTGGACAGGAACTTATTGACAATAACATTGAAGGAAATACAGCAAAAAATAGAATATATTTCTCAATAAACCCCTGGCCTGTGAAATACTTTGCTTGTATTTTTTTTACTTTACTTTTTTAAGCAATCAGAAGAAGCCTGTCAGAAAAATCGTAGAAATATACTGGAAAGTGTATTTTTTTGGGAAAAATGTACTCTGTGTTGTCCTCCCTGACTTCCAGGATTAGGCTCGAATGCCATTAATTCAGGACGATAGAAGTAGAAGGATGAATTCCACAGTTCTTTTACACATTATCTGTGCTCCGTGCTGGTGCACAAATCTGTTTACAGGGAGAGAAGCACAAGCTTAGGTTTGAAACATTAATAGCACTAGCCTATTAAATGTAAATGTAAGTATTTAGGGTCACTGAAGGAAAGTGAAGCTCACATTTATCTACATGTAAACTAGGAGCAGAAAAAAAAAGTCTTCTTTTTTATTTTTTTTTTAAATCTATAGTCTTTTTCTTTCTCTGGCATAAAAATTAAAGCCAGAAGATTTTTCTTTCCCCTGCTTTCTTCTCACAAATTATGAGAGGAATTCTGGCTTATTCTTAAAAATTTTACATTAAGCAATGGGTTCCTATCATGTGAGTGAGTTGTGACAGCTTTTATTGTAGACCCATATCCCCTACATAGGCCACAAACACAGTCAAGTCTTTTACTAGCATCTCCTGTGTATGAATTTCACATAAGCTTGTTACTGACTGGGGTTTCTTTTGGCCTTCACTGACAACCCCACAGTGCCACCTGATGTCCTGAAAGAGCAACAAACTGTTCCTAAAATCTGTTAAATCATCTCAAAAAATCTCAAAATTAAGACTTGGCCATCGCAGAGAATTGCTTCCCAAGCCTACCTGGAAAAGAACCTCTACATAATTTGCCTCTGTTTTCATTAAAACAATCCTAACCTCATGTATGAAATAACGGGCTCTGAGCTAATCATTCCTGCTCAGGATGGAATGATGATGGTAATGAAAACCCAGTCTATTTTAAGAAAATAATTTGTGAAATGGAGGGGCTAGAGGTAGTGAATAAATTATTCTCTCAGAAAAATGGATGATTTTGCTGGAACCTCAACAAACTTATTAAATTGTCTACTTATTCTTGGACAAGTATAAATTGAGTAAGAAACAAATTTGCTGTGGGAACCAACAGAATACAGGCTTTGATCCCTTTATCGTTTCACTGCACCATTGCAAATAATGGAAACAATACTAAATCCTTTCCTCGTGCTTTTGGGAGATCAACTAATAGGTGTGTCTTAGTATTCAATACATATTGGATATTAATTCTCTCACACACATGCCAACATCCATAGGCAAATCTGCTAAAATTGTATTTAAGGTCCGTAAGGACCTTGACATGGTTTCCGACAAAGCAAGATCCATCCCAGAACCATGAGCAGCGGCTGTCAAAATCCATGCTATGAAAATACTTGGAAGAAGTTAAAAGAATAAAGCACTTTCTAGATTCCAAGACTGTTGCACCAGTGTACACGTGCGCACGTGAATTTTTATTTCTCAGTTCAGATAAAGTTCCCGGTTCATCCGAGGAGAAAGAAATGCACAGGGGATGCTGGTGGGAGCAGGTGGCACTTTTTGGGATTGTTGCGAGGGTGCGGACAGCGGTGAAACACAGCCACCTACTGGCCTCTGGGTTCCTTGGCGTCTGCAGCCAGCTCTTCTCACGCCCAGAGAAGTTCAGTTTTGCAGCATGAAAACTCGGCCCAACCCATTCCAGCGGAACTTTTCCTTACACTCATGGTTTATCAATGATTCTGTTTATCCGTGACTGGCATTTATTTTGGGTGTGTTCAAACACAGAAGGGAGGACAGCAGCACCTTGGTAACGGTGTCTCAGCCAAGGCAAACTGCATTTGAATTTCACCCCAGGATTTGAGAGCATTGCATGATTCGCTGAGGATTAGCCGTGTTTCCTGCTATGCTGCAGGATGTTGGAATCTGACTGCAATGTACTCCGTATCAAAACACGAGTGGAAGACACTTTAAAATTTATCTACAGAAAGCATCAGTCTTTATGTGTATACTGACAGCCGTGTATTTTCTACCAGACAGTGCTCTTTCTGATTCTTGCTTCCAAGTTTACTTTAAGGAGCTACAATAAATATATATTTAGGACAAAGCTCTCTGGAGTCAGCTATGCATTACATGGTGGTTTTTTCCCCCTACTGTGATTATTTGGATGTTTACTAGTTTATAGGAACTTGAAACCTGCAATTTTTTGACATAATAATGGAATACTTTCATAGTATAATAATCAAAATCTTCTCTCCGTATAGGGAACCAACTTTTCTTTCTTTATGACCTCCTTGGTTCTGCCTGTTTAATAGATTAGGACAGGAATTGTTCATCACTCAGGCACTGAGAACATTAGAAAATGGTGCTTTATAGCCCTTTTTTTGCAATAGGAAAACATTGTACCTCGCTAAATAAAGAACCAAATTCTGAGATCACAGCATGACTATTTCCTATCTTCTCTCAACTGCATTATTTCTAATCACAGTTTGAAAATAGTCTAACTGGAAGTCTTATCAACAATTTCCAGAAGTACTTATTTATTTGCAACATGGCTACTTTTTACATCAGTAAAACCCCCTCTCATCATCACCACATACTTAGCACAGTCAGTGTTGCACCAAACGTTTTATTTTTCATCATTCCTGCAAAGACTCCCGATTTCACTATTGTATCATTTGCAAGCTATGCTTCAAACCCACTTGGAATAAAAGCGTACTTGTTAAGGAAGGCCAGGCTGTGACTGTGTCAGAGTGGCATGTAAGACTCTGGTTCAGGCACAGCCCTCGTTCATGTCAGACACGGAGGATTCGCTCGGGAGCACCTATACGTGATTAGCCCTCTGATGTCCTGAGACAGCCCTCCAGCGTAGACGCCAGGACTAGGAAATCGTGTCTCCTTATATATGAAGGAATTTCCTGGCTTGGTGACATTTTCCTCACGTCCACAGACTAGAAATTCAGCCCAGGACCTGAGAAACTCTTTCTGTCAGAACAGAGACGTGCGCTCCCACTCAGAAAGCCTTATTCTTTAATAAATACATTTTGTATTTAGGAAAGGAGGAAAGGGTTTCATAAAAGTTCCGTAACTAGACAATCCGACGCGCTTCTGACGTTATCCGGAGCCTTATCGCGGGGTTTCCGCTGTTGAGGTTTTGCCCCGACACACCGCCTTACACTTCGGTGGTGACACGCGTGCCCCCGCCAAGCCCGCAGCACCTCGGGGATGCGACAGCCCCGCACCCCCCGCCACCGATCTGTGTCCAGCATGGCCCCGGGCACAACCCGAACGAGAAAGGCCCCGTTCGGACACGCCCCGGGCTGGAACCATCACAGCCCCCCAGCTGAACGGCGCTATGCGATACACCCACTACACCGAGCTGCGCCCGGGCACTCTGCCCCGCGCACTCCGGCTTTCTAAACTTTCTCCCGCCCCTTTTCCCAATCGCCCCCGCAGGCCGCAGCTCCTCCCCAGCCCTCTGTTAGGCGGCCGCAGCCGGGGCGGT
>VZTA01006896.1:52122-115782 GCA_013398855.1 Mohoua ochrocephala | reverse complement strand
CGGCACCGGGGGTACGGGCGGGCCGGGGGTGCCCCCGTACTGACGGCGCCTTTGCCTGCCCCGCCAGTGCCGCAGCTGCTGTACGGAGGGAAGCTGGATTTCCTCGTCTTCGATTACCTCTCCGAGATCACCATGTCGCTGCTGACGGCCGCTAAGGCCCGATCTCCCGTAAGTAAAGCCGGTGTCCGGCCCCAGCATGCTGGGCTTGGCCGGGGCCGGGTGCGCTCCGGTACTCTCCGACCTCCCGAGCTCTCCTTCAGCCCAAATCGCGCCCGAAGCCTGTTTAAGACGTACCTGGTTAATGACACACGGTTCCCTAAGTATACTTTTTACTCGCATGTATTTATTTGCATCCATTCAGTTTCATATAGTGAAAGTGTTCATGTCATTTCCCATCGCATTCACCAAACGTTTTGAGAGGTAGTTGTTCTTTCCCTGTTTTCTGTGTTAACCAGGGAAAGGGATTGGGTTGACCTACCTGTGAGAAATGGTTACAGCTCTTAATTATTTCAGGTTTTAGGTTACACTCCGGATTTTGTCTCCACTGCCATGGCTCCCTATATAAAAGATATTCACAGGAAAGGTAGGCTACTTTTTGCATGAGTTTGTGTGTTAATTCAGTACACCTGCTTATGAAGGCAGGCTGACAGAGTTGCAGCTGTTCAGTCTGCAGAAGAGAAGGCTCTGGGAAGACCTTACAGCACTTTCCAGTACCTAAAGGGGGCTTGCAAGAGAGCTGGAGCTGGACTTTTTACGAGGATGTGTAGTGATAGAAGAAGGGGAATGGCCATAAGTCGAAGGGAGGGTAGATTTAGATTGGATACTAGGAAGAAATCTTTACTGTGTGGGTGGCGAGGCACTGGAAGAGGTTGCCCAGAGAAGCTGTGAATGCCCCATCCCTGGAAGTGTTCAAGGCCAGGATGGATGGAACCCTGAGTAATCTTGCCCGTAGCAGGGGACTTGGAACTAGGTGATCTCTAAGGTCCTTTTAACCCAAACCATTCTAGGATTCTATGAAAAATCCCATTGTAATTGATATGGGGTACAGGTCTGATGGTGAAATTGGGTTGGTTTGAGATATTTGTTATAACTGTAAATATATACATATATTTCCACGTATTTCTTACTATAGCTTTAATTTGTGAATGGAAGATTGCTTTACAGATCTTTTTTAAAATGTGAGATCTAGATGTTTTCAAGGTAATTCAAGTTTTAAAAAATTTCCATGTAGTTCTACAATATGACTTCCTAATCACTCTTTTTTTGTTTACATTAGTAAAGCTTCACAGTGTTTACTACTGTTCCTGTCAGAGATGTTGGATGCTGTCTGTCTCCCTCATTATGTGTGCCTTTCTGGTCACTTTCTACTTCCATTCATAAAGCATAGATGAGAAGTATCTACAGCAGTTATTTTTCTCTCAACAGTTGTGCATTGGTTTATTGTGATCCTTTCACAGGTTAAATGTGGTTCATATTTTAATGTAGTTTTATTATTTTGCTTGATTGAATGTCTGTTACTTTGCAAAGGTGATACCTTGCTTGTGTTTCAGCACACTTTTTAAAATACAGGTGATTGATTATTGATGCTGCTGAACTTTATTTGCCTTTTTTCTTTTTTCTCTATTAGGTGTCCGTGTCATCAGTAATGCTGGTGGAATTAATCCACTTGCTTGTGCAGCTGCCCTTCAGGAGGTGGCAAAGAAAGCAGATGTTGATTTGAAAATAGCTGTTGTTGCTGGAGATGATCTGATGAGTGAGGTATTTCACTTTAAGCCTTAGCAGCATGAGTGTGTATAGCATGAAGGTGGCTTTTACTGTCCCCTAGGAACGTACTTTGTGTGTCTTTATGCAGTAGTCTTCTGCTATCAGAAGCGTTGTTCTTCATTATCTTTTAATTTATTTGATGCATGAATACAATTCTTGGCACATCTGCTGTTTGGTATGGAATGGGGGCGAATTTGATAAGCTTGTGGATCTGCTATTTCCCTTTTTGAAGCAAAATGTGACTCTGCTGTAAGGTCTGCCTGCTCTTCAGGAGAAGCTGTTCTGTGCTGTTACTTACTGCTTCTGTCTAAACCAGATAATCATGCGTGTTAAATCTTCTGAATACGGTGTAGCTACCACACATTCAAATATTTATCCCTTCTAGCCTTTTTAGTGGTTTACAGGCATTTCCTGATGTTACTTTGTTTAGAGGTAGCTGTTATTCTGTTTTTAAGTAATTAGTTTACAGTCAGTAAGGTAATGTTAAGTGAGAGGATTGAAGTTTGAATATTTAAAAAAAAATAAATTGAAAGATAAGATATATGGAATGTTTTTTACTTAAAGAATTACACTTTATCTGTGAAATCTGAAAAAAAAATCAATCATACCTGGAAAGCTACTGGGAAAAGAGTTTATACATAACAGTAGTTAGGAGAGGTTTGCACTGTGGTTAAATCTCTGCCTGTAACGTGGAAAATTATTTATCTGCATAGGATCTGTTACTCCTTGCATGCTCATGAATGTGGAAGATGGTCAAGTATGATTCTTCATTTATGCAGTGCTTGGACTTCTTTTAAGAAACTTCTGCACTACTGAAATTACTGTCTGTGGGCCAGAATCATTACTGGTACAGCAGTAAATTGGTCGTTATTTGAGCCTGTTGTGGACATGTCTGATCTGAAATGCATTGTTTTCTATGCTGTTGTCAGTACATAACTTACAGGAACAAAAAAGACACAGCTTTTATGGTCTACCGACAACTTCTGCTGTTGATACATGAAACATGGTAAATGTTACTTGTGGTTTGGAGGATTTCAATCATTAACGTAGAATACCAAGTTAGTTTAGAATGGAAGGTTTGGTTTTTTCCCACCATACAGATCCCACCTGTAAATTAGTATTTACAGTTTACATGGACATTGTGTCTATGCAGTCACTGTACCCTCAATCCACTGGACTGGCAAGCTGCCCCATGCATGGTTAAAAACACACCCTCCTCCCCACTACTTCTCTGGAAACACAACTTATTCTAAGTACCACGTGAAGCTCGATGATTAGCCTTGTTCTCTGGCCATGACACCATTGCAGATGTGGCAGTGGTTTGATTTATTTAGTCCTACAGCAATTGAAGACAGTTTAAAGCCTAGGAAATACACCAGTTCATTGTAGTTGGTCGTACGTGAATGCACGTTACATTCTTTAAAGACTGACTTAGTTTTCTGCATGCTGGAAAAGTTGAGGTTAAAAGTGTATCTACGGCTTTTAGCCATTCAACTGATTTGTATTGTTAATACCTTTAATAATTATGCTTTGCTTAGAGTTGCTATGAAGCAGATCTGTTGTTCGATACTAATGAAAGGCTTACAGTAGAAACTTCAAAATACTCATAGCTTGGGTGTTCTCTTTGTTTCCTGACAGAAAGAGAGCTTAAAAGGAGCTGGTATCACCGATTTAGAGAGTGGCAAACAATTTCCAGAGAATATTCACAGCATGAATGTTTATCTTGGGTGAGTTATTTTAGCAAGTTGTATTTATTACAAACAAATAACTTTAACACATTGAATATGGGAATTTGTTTTGCTTTGCAATTAGAACCACTTAGTATATGAGGTTCACCTTTGAATTATTCAGGCAACCAGAAAAAATATTTGTTTGCAACTTGTAAATAAGTTTTAGTTTATAACCTTGTAAGTTATGACTCCTTAGCAATACACCATCTGTGAATCATCGGGTTTTAGTTCAAGCCAAAATAGTGTTAGCTCAATTACAACAATTGCAAAAGTGCTTTTTCATATGCTTAGTATTCTGTTGCAGCATGGAGGAGTTTAGAGTGTTGTCACTAGAGAAGTGCGAGCGAGGGATTCAAGTTCAGGGACATAGAGTGCCGTAGGAGGTTCCGTTAGCTTGCGCTGAACTGTGTGTCAGACTTTGTACTGTTGAAATTTTGGAAACTGTTTTTTCAGGATGGTCACTGTTTTGAAAGATCTCCCTGTCCTCCTTGATGATACTTAGGGTTCCCATAAACCTCTGAGTGCAGGTATTCTAGCTACCTCTTTGTGAACAGTCACATTTTCATTGTCACCATCCACTTCAGATGAATCCATGTCAGTCAGGTCTAGTGAAGGGGAAGGACTGAGAAATGGGACAGTGGTCACATGCCTCTCTTCCAGTTGATGATCCTGGTGATCCTGTTCTTGCACAGTGCTCTTTACGTTGGACAATATTGCAAGTTCTTAAATCACTTAGGTAATTGACCTGAAAAATAAAATTGGAGGGCAGAGTCACCAGGCTTCATCTATGAAGAATATTCATCTTTATACGCTCATCTACAAATTGAATGGTTAATGAATCTCTGAAAAATGCTCTTTTCTGTAATTGATGATAGAGGTGTCCCTCTCTGCACTTAGTTCAGGACAGTTTCTATGGACATCACGATAAGTGTTTCAGTTATGTTATTTAGGTACCTGAATTTGATAGTGTCTCAATGACTGCTCTTTAAAATCCTCTTGATGTATTTACATAATGACAAATTGGTTGTTAAAGATGATTTTGTTGATTTCCTAAGCGATTTTTAAGTGATTTTTAACCTGTGTGTTTCAGGGAGCTGTTTTTTAAATCATGCTTTGAAAAACGAAAGTACTTACTGCTGTGTTTTGTTACCTTTAGTGCAAGACCAATAAGCAGAGCTCTAGACCTTGGAGCTGATATTGTTGTGACGGGCAGATGTGTTGACAGCGGGATTGTATTAGGACCACTCATTCACTCTGTAAGTACAAGTTAATTTCTGTGTGATAATGAGTATATGTGAGTGAATATTCAGCAGTCATTGTCGGATAATTTTTGTTCCTTATGAAAATGTAGATGCTAAAATAAAAATAATGAGCGTTTGTATTTTTTTTCTTAAACACACGAAAAGTTGTCAGCTTCCACTTCTAAATTAATAGCAGGGATATTTGTTAACTTGTATACCATTAAGCTGGAAAGCATGGGTGCAGTTTAGGAAGTCTTAGCCTCTTTCACCAGTATTATAACTCTTACCATTTGTTTTGGGTTTTCTTCCCTTGCCTTTCTTCAAAATTTGGGGTGCAAGTGTATTTTTCTTTACCACAAGGTGTCGATAGTAGAGGTCACTCTGCTTGAGGGGGTAGCACGTGAGGTGGTTTAAAACACTGGGTTTTTTCATTCAGCAGGTTAACAGTTTTGTTTAGAGTAGTCAAGTTTCAGTGCAGCATTTCTGAAATTCCTTGAAATTAAAAAAATTATACAAGCAGGGTATGTAGTTTTTTGAAGTATTTTTAATAGGTTTTCATGAATTTTTGTCAAGGATCGCACATGGTGAAATATGGAAGCTTTCTTTTGGTGCATATTTAAAAAAAATAGGAGGGTATGTGTCCAGTTAAAAACGTGCTTTCTAAGACATCATACTCTTTTGACTTCATGCACGTCAAACATTGCCTAATTAATTTTCCATTTATAATTTCCATTATGACTTGTTATTTTATTCCTGGTTGTTTACATTCTCAAGATAACAGCTCTCAGTGTGTGTTATCAATTCCAGAAAGACCTTACCTAATTCACTGAAAGATTTTAGGAAGATTTCTGCAAAGTGCTAAATAAGAAACAGTTACTCTATTGCTTGCACTAGGTTGAACCCAGGGAAAAGACTCTAGTTAAAGTTTTGTAGTTAAACACAAAACATACTTCCAGTTTTTAAGGGTGACTGGTAGTACTCCAGGAACTGATAATTTTCAAAAGTTGAAGACACGTAGTGGTTTGTTCAGGTGACACAAGGTAGGTACTATACTTTTAAACCTGTGGGTTCTGCAGGTTTTAGGTAATATGGATGTTGCACTTCCAGTTTTTTGACAAGGGTATGATTTCGAGAGTTTTTATTTGTTGAGGTGTATCAATAAGAGGAAAACTGAAATGCATCAGAGTTTTTTTTGCTAATTTGCTGTATTGGAACTCGAATCCATGTACAGTGCCTGCCAATTATTGTTACTTAGATTTCTACACTTAAGTAAAAATATATCCAATGCATTGTTACTCAAAGCAATGAACATACTATGTGCAGTTTTCTGTAATGTATGAAACTTTTATGTATTTAAAATATTTGTATTTTTCTTCCAGTTTGGCTGGAATAGGGATGACTATGACTTGCTAGCTGCGGGAAGGTAAATGATCTAAGAAGAAATTGGGTAAATTTATATTTCATATCATAATGTCAAGATACCAACTTTTTCACCCCATACCGATTTTTCATGTTATCATTGAATTAATTTATTGTCATGTTTTTGCTAGGTTTTGAGTTCTTTTTTAGGGCTCACTTATTACTCTCACTTGGAATTGAAATTATAGAAACTTCATTCTGGAACCAGCTTAAAATAACAAAAGGAAGAAAGGGTTGAAAGATTTTATTTAGCAGCTTGACTTTCTGTTCATTTTGTGTCAAGAGATGAAATCAGACCACTGATTCCCAGGTTTTTCTGTTTGGCTGCCACTGTTGATATTTGGGGTGGTTGGAGGGCTTCCTCTGAAAGAGGCACAGAAGCAGGTTCAGTCAGAGGGCAGCATCCTGGTATGGTTTTGTTGAAGCTCAGTGTCAGTACTCCCGTTTACAAATCCTTGTTGTAGTCCTAAGGTTAGGAATCTGATCCAGTAAGGGGTTAGAATTATGCCACCTAATTTAACATTCTGCATCATGTATCTGAATTGAAGTCTTCATAAAAATGAGTGATTACTTAGATAGCCTGAGCACACTCTAGTGTTAGTGTGCTTGAACTTCTGCTTGAGAAAAAATGTGGAGAGAAATTAATTCAGGCTCCACTGAGTTGAGGATGATAGAGATGAATATTTTCCCCATAATTCTGTTGAATATTTATAGACTATCACAATCAAAATTTGAAAATACATAATCATAATACAATGTGTCCTTCACATTGGAGGTGAGATTTTCTATCTCTTCATTTAAAAATGGTCTTTGTCTATTTAGTTGCACACAGTGCAGACTACTAAGATACTGAATTTAGATCAAGATTTGAAGTGACTGAGGAAACTTGGTTTTAGGTGTGAGATAATCTTCTAGGTATTCATTTTTTGCAGGAAAATTCTTCTTGTAAAAGTCCTTTAAACACTATATTCATCTTTCAGGATCCCTTGTTGTGCTTAATGCATAATTCATAATTGTATTAGATACTTATGGAGGAAAACAGCATGTTTTGTTATTTAGCTCTATTTCCATTGTACTATTGTATTTTAAAGCTGGATTTGTGAAAATTGATTTTGCATTGTATTTAGTTACTTTAATGCCATTTTCCCAGTCTTGCAGGTCATCTTATTGAATGTGGTGCTCAGTGCACAGGTGGAATATTCACTGATTGGCACACAGTACCAGACTGGTAGGTAAACTTGATACCAGCATGCACATTTGTAGTGGACCAAAGATAAGATTTTCTGCTTATATCTGTGTTGTGAAAACTGATTCTACCTTACTCTTTTTGGTGGGGGGCAATAGGGGCCTCTTGATATTTTGTCACCTCAGTGTTACTTTTCTACAAATTCTGTTCTTCCTTTTGAAGTTTTCCTTTTTGGTCAGACAGGGTCTTTCTTTTGTTAACTTCAGCAGATTTTGAAAAGCAAATTAGCCCTTTGATTATTTTTTTTTCCCTTTTGGACTTTTTTTTCCTGTTTCCTTCAGTATCCTCTGCTTTTTGAAAATATTGTTACTGACTTTCATGTATGATTGTAATGGAAAAGACAATATTGATATTTTGGATGCTGCTACATTAGTCTTCAGTTGGATCAGAGTTGCTTGCTGGTCAGTCACAAATTGTACATCATTTGCTTTGGTAGAGATGAGCATAAGCCATAGTTCTGTCCTGCTGAATAACTTGATGAACGTAAATGTGTTGAATAGTTAGTCCTTCCAAAAAGTTCTGTGTGTATCTTGTGTTCAGACCTACTGAATTAGAGTTACACGTGGGTGTGTCGTTCCGCCTGCTGAGGGAGCCTGCTTTTTACCAGCCTGTTTTCAAGAGTAGTTTAAAAGTAGTTGGGGAATACATTTTTTGTATAGGATGAGTGGTTCTGGCTGCAGTTACTTCTGTGTTTCTTGGGATGAGAGGGAGGAATCTTGTCCTGTTGCTGTATCATGAGAAAGGCAGTGCTTCTTTTATGGGAGAGAGGAAAGGGCTGAAAAGCAGCAGGGAGATGCAGGAGAGAAGAGTGCTTTAATACAGTGTGTTCCTTCCTGCTCCCAAGTCGACTCTGGTCCAGGTGGGTGAGCCAGCAGGACTGTGTGCCCTGCTATCTGAAGAGCCCTAGGGCTGCCTGGGTTTTTTTCTTCTCCTTGTAGTGACTGCTTCTGATTCAGAGTGTGATCCTAGAAGATGTGTTCTGCTTTTCTGAGTTCCTGAGCACTGCTGATTTAAAGGTGAACACATGTTTGGCATTGAATCAAACGGGGTCAGACATTTCTTCTCACCTACTGGAAGGCTACTAGCTCTGAACAAACTGCACTTACTCTTCACTGTTGTGTTTTATGGGAAATCAAAGGAGAGAGTTTATAGTAACAAGTCACTCTACTTGGTTTGGAAATTTATCATTCCTATTCGGATGTCTCTCCCAATAATTTAATTATGCTGTATCATGAAACTTCTTAAAGTCTTCTGTAACTGTGACTCCAGAAGACATTGCTTTTTAAAAGAATTGAAGTAAAAAACCAGAATACTATTTTTCTTATTAAAATGTTTGATAGGTCTTTATTTTTAAGGATTTTTCTGTGGGAAGTGTCAATCTGGCTTAAAAAAAGGAAGGAAGTTTGAATGTATTAAGCTGTGAGCTACTGGAGTGGGAATAGTTCATTTTACAGATGAGTATAGGTATGAATATGCATAACTAATAGTTTTGTATCTGTGAAATCACAGAACTTTGTCTAAAGTCATAGTAGACGTGTGGCTTAGAGGTGACTGGTGCTGAGTTGAATCTCTTACAGAATGTAGAAGTTTAACACCTGACACTGCTCTGTTACCTTGTCCCCATCGATATGCATCCATATGTTGAAACCATACATGACTGTATTTGTGCTAGTGTAACAGTTATTTATTTACCTTCAGTTTAAGTCTGCTAAGGAATTGATCGTGGTACCTTAAAATAGTCAGTTTGTTTGCAAATTTTCAGTCTTTGAGATGTAATTGATGAAATTCTTGAAATAAAACAATGTGACACAGCAGCCTGTATGAGGAGCTCCTAAAACTAGTCAAAACCACAATAATGTGTGAATTTTGATTTTAAGTTTGGAGATGTAGAGTGGAGATCTAATTCACTTACTGAAGTGGACTTGTGATCCAGCACATCCATTTAGGATATGGGGAGAAGGAAGGCAGGGAGGAGATTAATTAGATAAATTTTAGTTTCCTGATAAATAGTTGTTTGTTGTACTTAGGCCCAAAAGCATGAAGGGGGAGTATTGTGAAAGCTTTTGGGATGCAGAAAAGTGTATTTTCCATTTAACAGTTTAGTAGTAACCTGTTCTCTCCTTAATTTAAAGGAACTTGGTGGCATGAGATTTTCATTATTTCGACAGTCTGAATCTGTTTTCAATGCCTGCAGATAATGCATTCATAATAATGTACGATAATAACGTGGTACCTCAGTCTCAGTAGTGACCCAAACGTGCCATACCTGCTGCCACTAACACTCGCTCAATTTAAATAGGTCAATAGAGCTCTGGCAGAGTCTGCAGAAGTTACTTGACTGTGTCTGTTAATGATTTCTCCCTCATTTTTAGCAGTCTCCTGAAAGTAAGTGTGCATAATTTAGATCTCAATAAATCATCGTGTCTGTGGTACCTAATGTTAAATCCAAACCAGCCCGACTAAATCAGTAAATAGGAGGGGGGAGAAGCCAAGTTAAATCTGTGTTTATCATTAATGTGCCTTTCACATACGAGTTTCCCACTCCATGGGTGCGTTTGTGCGGCCAAGAGCAGAAAACCCATCCCATGCACTTACTGAGTCTGGTGACTGAACACTGGAGGGCAGCCTCTCTCCTCCTCACACCTCACTGCAGAGGGTGAGCTTGGTTAGCCTTAGACTGAGGTCAGTTTTTTTACTGTCTTTGGGGTTTTTTGATCTCCCCAAGAGCAGTAATCCATGTGGCTGTTCTGTCTTTGGCTGGTAAAAAAGGTGTAACTGTAGTGCTAAGAAGGACTGATGGGTATGATTTTTTTCTAACTTGTAAACAAAAAAGCCAAAGGATTAATTACATTTCAGGTTTATAAATCTTACCTATCTCTCGTTTATGCATAAGCAATTAAGACTTTAATCTAAATGAAGCCAGGCAAGTTAGAGCTTACATTCTGTGCGTATGCTATCATGTCTCACTGAGTATTGAGGCACTAGATCAAATCCACTTCATTTCTCCAACATAGTTTAGTTGGTGGGTTTTTGGTATTTTGTGGGAGGGATTTGTTTGTTTGTTTTTAATTTTCTTGAAGTGTTTGATGCAGATAATTCTGGGAACTCAATTCCACCGCAAAAGGGTGCTTTAAATCTCAGGAATATTTGTGTGGGTATATTGTGGCCATTTAACGGTTAGCTATTAAAACCTAAGTTATTCTTTCATTTTCTTTGTTGTCTCCTTAAAGTAAGTTTTTAATGTAAAACAAGTGAAGTGCATGTTCCAGCTTGTGACTCTCCAAGTTGCTTTAGTTGATAGAAGCCAAACTTACTTGCTCTCTGCGTATTGACCTAAGGCACTGGGATTTCTCCAGTTGTGCTGGGTGTATCTCCTTAATGCATTTGACTTAAAGGTGGGAATCTTGAAGCTGTAAGGTTTTGTCCGGTTTTCATGGAAACAGGCGGACAGACAGGTAGAGGGGATAGGTGCTGTTTGTTTTTCCAGTGAGAAGGTGGCTGCTTGACTCTTCTCTTGTGTGGATTCTCTGATGTTTAGCAGACAAAGTGCAAGAAACCATTAGTTCATAGTCTGTGGAAGACTAATGTGCATTCCTAAATGCTGATTTTAAGTTACTGTTATCAAAAAAGGCACTTACTCCTTTCCTGCTATTTGTGTAGTAATTTGCGTCAGCAGATGGTCAGCAGAAGTGATAATACATCACTGCTCCCTATTTAATGTCTAATGCACAGCTTCCAATGGGGAATTCGTGCCATGTGTCAAAATTAACTGTATTGCCAGAACTATATTGATAATGCACAGCTCTCGATTTAATTTCATTTGTCCCCAGACATTGCTGTCTCTTGCTGTTATTTAGTGCCAGTGGGTGATTAGTACATTGTTTTGTTTTGTTTTGAAATGCAGGAGAGAATAAACTAAGGCTGATCAGTAGAGTAATCATTTTGAGGAGATGATAAACACTGACATTTTGCCCTAAGCCAAGAGTGTACAATGGTTGAGACTGCATAATCCTCTGGCCTGGGATGACCAAAAGGGTAAGTCAATAGCTGTAGTCTCTTAAGGGCTGGATCCAGATTTCTTAATTTGGGACTAGAACAAAATCCAGCATGCAAGTCCCGTTCAGCGGTGTGGAATGTTTTTTTCTCTGTAGCGCCATCTATTCCAGGCAGCTGGAAACACCGGGCAGCTGGTCTGTTCAGCCTGAAATTGTGTGGCCATTGAAAGTGTAGGTACGAGACATAGTCTGGAATGCCCTAGTCAGAGGGGATAAGTGATGCAATCAGTAAGTTTTGCCTAAAGCAGAATTGCACGTTAGGAAACATTTTGGTGCCTACACATAAAGAGATGCTTATACCTTTACCGTACAAGTTTGTGCTGATCTTGCCCGATTATTGGTTTTGAACCTGTTGTCAAAACACTGCTAGAAGTGGTAGCAGCTTCTGCTTTTTGCCTAATAGCATTCTGGTTAAAATACATACCTAAGGAGTTTAGAAGCTTGGCTTAGAGCTCTCCTCGGTGTGACATTCACTGAGTCACGTCCCAGGAAACTGCATTAGCTGTAAAGCTAAAAGTTCATACCACAGCTTCCTTGGATCCTGGTTCACTTCCATGTCACACACATTGCTGTGGGGTTTTGTTTTCTTTCTTGCTGCAACTTCCCCTGCAAGTAAATGTATTACACTAACTGTCCAGTGCCAGTAATCTTAGTCAAGCAGCAGTGGCTAGAATGAGATGCTTGAGGGATTTGACACTTCATGAGGGGGAAAATACGTGTTCTGTCTCAAGTAGTGTCTCTCTCCCTGAGCCAAAATGTACTGGTCATGGATTTTACTTTCCTTGTAATGCAAATGGTGTAAAAAGTATGGCAAAACAAGAAGGGAGGTTGTCTTGATGGCTCCTCAGAGGCTTCTGAACAGTGCATCATCCCAAAGTAGACAGGGAGGAGATCCCTGCTTAGACAGCTCAATTTATCACCTATGACATGCCCATAAACTGTAACATTTCTGAGAGCCAAAACTGAAGAAAAAACAACATTTTACATGGAAATAATAATCCAAGACTTAAGTTGTTGGCAGGCAGAGAACTGACAAGAGAGTCAAGAGTCTTGGTTGCTACAAGAGTAGGTTGATGAGAAGGTGGTTTCAGCAGCAAAACCAGTTTTGTAACTTGATTACCCCTGTGCTGTGGTTCTTCACTAAGACCTGCTTTAACTGTTAACTCCCATCTAGCCCCAGCTTGGAGGGGTTTTCTGGGGTGTAATCTTAGCTTGGTCTCATTCAGTGCTCTGGTTTATTAACATAGATAACATATTTACTTGCTAAGTGGCAAACATGCAACCCAAAATGGACCTTTAGGGTTAGAGAATGGTAGTTGTCATCTCCCTTCACAAATTGATGCGTATTGTGTGTTTTGACCCTGTGATAAAAGAACTGATTAAATATTTTAAAAGTAGTACTTGATATTTATCTGTAGTACTGTATTCTATTAATTTATATAATTTAATTAGAATTAATTGCAGTAGTTCCCTTTCTGAATTGTTTCCACTGCTTGCTGCTGCCTTATCCTACATAGGGATTTTGTGACTAAACTGATGCGATTCTTTTATTGTTGAAGGATGCCACTTAGCCAAGGTACCTTGGGATGCCATGACCGTAGTTGCTGCTAAAGTTTGTAATTCTGTGGTTACTCCCCTGCTACACTATACAAAAGTACAGCTTGGCTATGGCTTATGGACAGCCTAAAATTGGCATGTTCCCCACCATGTTATATGGTCTGTAGTCATTCAGCAAAACCTATGAGTGAATCAGGTGAAGAGTCACTATTTTAAAAGTGGAAGTGCTGGTCGAGGTGGGGGTGTGTTTATAGTACCTGTGGTATACCTGATCCAGGCAGCTACTGCTCCTAAAGAGCTTTTTATGCCAGGTTTAAGTAGCTGTCATTTGACTGGATCATAGGAGCGACAGACCAGTTTGTTTCCAAGGTGGAAATGAATTTGAAGTAATGTCTTTTAGCAATTTACAGAATACATCTTTGTCTTAAGCGTGTGTATGTTAATGTGGGTTGTTATTGCCATCTGCTACAAGGTAGTACTGGATAAATGTATTTTCCCAGTCATCCAGTTACAGTACAGGTAGAATCCAGGGGCTGCTTACTCAGATCATTGCATCTCCATGTTGTGAATTGTTAAAAAAGTGAGGGAAGCTTTCAGAGCTGGCATAACCTGGGGGAACGCACATCTTCTGCAACTAACTGACCAAACAGGCAAATTCATTTGGTGGTGTACCCTGAGGAGGAAACAATATTTGCGATATTTTGGCCATATTAGGGGGTGAAATTTCTCACTTTGTCTCACTATTGTGTTTGGGTTTTGGTTTTTAATGGTTTGGGGGTTTTGAGAGTGGAAGTTGGGCAAAATGAAGTTGAATCAATGTCAGTAGACTTGTTGGTTCAGAGTAGGAAGTTGAGTGTCTACAGTTTACTTCTTCCTTCGAAACAGAGATGGCTGGGGAGTAGGTGCAGGAATGTAGTGTAAGAGTTGCAAGTGCTGATGACTGAGATCAGAGTGGGCTGCAGCAGGGACGCTGGCTGTCAGTGCAGGGAGATGGACTGCACTGGGTGATCTGTCTTCATGGGAGTGATATGTCCTTTGAGTACGTGATCTGAATAAGCTGCACTGAGCCTGCTAGCGGGGCACTTGGTGCTGTTGTCTTAGGACAGGACAGATAGATGATAGGGTCAAGCACACAAGCATGGCACTGTGAAGACAAAAGCTTCTGAATTCTAGCCTTGTTCAGCCACTGATCCTGCTTTGTTACGTGGGACAAATCATGATGCTTCCTGTGTCTCCTTACATCTAAAATTGGGATAATTACACGTGTTAGTCTGCTACTATACATTAATGTTCAAGACCAAGAATTGAGGGGGGTTTTGGGTGTTGTTTTTTTTCTATGTCACACCTTAAAATTTTGGATATTACATACTTCCTGCTACCATCTTTTCTCTCTCCTCTTCCCCTCAAAAAAAAAACCCCACTAGAATAACCTGTATATAAAATTGTTGATCCCATTTAATTCTTTGCGTTCACCAGGGTGGGCTTTTTTGTTTCCTGTATCTGTTCAGTGGTTTAAATAATACTTCATTTCACTGGTCTTTGAAACTATCTTTACTGATTTGATGTGGGCTTTTCTAGATATCCACCAGCTACCATACTTTTCAAGTTTGTATGCTATTAGTGTTAAAAGTTGCTGATCTCTGGTAACAGATCTTGTATCTTAATCCTTTTTTAAAATAATGGAGTTATGTTTGAATATTCTCGATGATAAGGAATGTGCTCAAACTCCCATGAACTTTTACTGATGTCCCTTAAGAGTTCACTGGTTTTTTTGCTTACTTTCTTCCAGACTTTGTGGATTTATGTTATACAAACAGTGTTCATGTAACCTTTGCTGATACTCAGTTGTATGTTCAGCACATTGTTACCACTAGCACCCAAAAATAATTAAATGGAGGGATAGCCTGGTTTTGAGTTTGTATGAAAGGCCTGAAGGTCACTGACTTCAACAAGTGTGGTAAAGTTCACCACCTTTCATTATTAGGACCTTTTTAGCGCAGTTTAGCTTTTGCAAAGGACTGTATCTCCTTAACTCCTCTTTTTGTGTTCATTTTGTGTCTGTGGGACACTTGTACAAATTTCAGACTTCCTGTGAGAGGGAAGGGAGCCAGGTAACCTTTTTAGAAGAATATTTGCACACTTATGTTAATTCTCAGGTACTTCTGAAAAGTTTTAAGTTCTTAATTTTGCTCAAATTCTCTGCAAATAAATGAAAGCCTTTTAGCTAGAAAAGCAGATGTCTGGATCTCGTCCACATGATCCTGAAAATTCTGCCCTGCTACTGTAATGACTGGTGCCTCTTATCATGAGCTATTTGATCACTTTTTGTATATTACGCTTGTGAGAATGTGAGGAGGAAGGAGAGTATTTTAATTTATGAACATGTCCATAATTTCACTACTTTTCTTTTTGTGGTGCCTTATAATTTTCTATTAGCTCTGTCTTCTGTGCTGAAGATCTTAACTTTCATGTCTTTCTGTTTTCCAATTATGACTTTTCCGTGTATAATTTATTATTAACATGTGAAATTACCCTTTGTTGGTGTGATTATTCCTGTTTCCTACTTCCCTTCATCTCTGAGGTTCCCAGCACAGTTTGTTCTTCCTGCCTTGACTGCCTTTTTACAAATCCAGAGTGCAGGATGTATTTAGATGTCTTCAATGTCACGTTGTGTGTGGTGCTGTAGCCAAATGGGGCTAGAATTAACAATCATTTGTTTTATTTTAAATTTACATCTTTAATCATAGTCTTCTAATTCTTTCAGCTTCTTTTTACTTGAACTGTTCCTGTTAGTGTCCTTCTCCGTTCCCTTCCCCACATCCATGTTTGCAGTTGGTATCTGTTGTTGTGTCTGTGCTTCTTTGCCAGACAATACGCTACATCCTCATATTATTTTAGTTGGGCAGTTTGTTCATGCTCTTTTTTTGTGTCTATTTCTGTAGAAACAACCAGATAAGTGATAACTCTTGATAAGTTTTATTTAATAGATCATTACTGTAAAATTCCACTGTGTTGTTAATATTTCTTTTCACTTTTTCTTTGTCTTTATACGGATTTTTTCTTAATGTTTTTCACTTTCTAGGCACAACATAGGCTTTCCCATTGTAGAATGTTCCTCTGAAGGAGACTTTATTCTTTCCAAACCACCAGACACAGGGGGACTAATCTCTTTTGGCACTGTAGCAGAGCAGTTGGTGTATGAATTGGGCAATCCTCAGCGCTACCTTTTACCAGATGTTACATGTGACTTTTCCCAGGTTTCCATCACTGAAATTCCAGGTTAGTCCTCTTACATGTAAAGATAGCTGTGTCAATGAAGTGTGTTATCAAACAAAAGCAGCCACTGTAATTTCCATGTAGTCTCTGCATATTTCTTGTTAAATCAGTTCCTTAGAGAGTATTAAACTGATACTTTCGAGGACTCCTGCTAGAAATTCTTTTAGAAATTTTAAACATAATCTTACTTTTCTTGCTGGCTGACTAATTTATATTTTCCATCACTACTCCCTTTGCTTTACTTTTTAATGCATTCCTTGCACCTGTCAAGTCCTTAAATTATGTATTCAGTGTGAACAACATTGAGACAGTTTCACTATGATTTCAGTATTTCTTAACTGCAGCTAAATTTCTCAAAAAAAATGTTTTAACTTAGGGCATTTGAAGTGTTGTTAACAATGAAAGGCTGTTGTCTTTCAAAGCACTACTTGCTAATGGTGTTTTTCTTGGACATTTAGGTGGATCATAGTAAGTGGTAGAAGCATGATTAGGCACAGGATTTCCACCAGAGAAACTTTTTTTAAAAAAACCCATTTGCTATCCTCAAAACACTTAACAGGTGGTAGACTGAAGATGGATATAATGTATGTTCAGGATTTAGCTTCAGAAGCGAAACAAAAAAAAAACCCCTAGGCATAACAGATTCGAAGACCTGTAATTTGAGTAAGACACCTTGAAAAAAATTTTATCTACAGTCATCTAAAGCTTGCTTTTTACTGCATCTATATTATATTTTTTTCCTTCTAATGGAACTTATTTGTTTCAGTATGCCAAGTGTCTTTCTAAAGCTTAGAACAATCGAAATCTCAAATTAAAAACTTTGTGGGATAAAACTCAAAATGTGGTAACATAAAAAATATTTTGCTTGAGTAATAAAGTACCATAATATGGTACAGTGAATCTTCTGCTCATGCAACATAACCAAACGGCAGTCTGATAAAAAAAAAGAAAGTCTTTAAAAAAAGAAACCCTTACCTTCCTATGAACTTTTAGCTTGCAAATGACCTGATATGACATGTTTGAACTTAAAATGAACTTTCACATGAACTTTCAGTAAGTCCTCTTAGAAATATAGCAGATGGAAAATGGGCAGATTGCTTAAATATTTTAGTTTGAAGTGCTTTGACACCAGTACACCAGTAAAAACAGGCAAGCTATCTAATTTTGCTGGTCGTGTTGCCAGTTTTATTGTCCTGCTGGATTACTTGCAGTGTTTGAGCTAGAAGTGCATGTTTTCTTTTTGTCAATGGATGCTATGCATTTGGTTTTGTGGTATTTTTTTTTTCTTTGTATTACGCTTTCACCTGGAACATGAAACTCTTCCAGATCTTCACCTGAATGGAGAGATGTAGCTCTATATTGAGAGAGTTAAATTAACCTCGTGTCAGTCTTGGGAGAGAGTGATGATGTTATTTGAGTGGTGTGTAAAATTTGTACTAGTGACATTTACTTTTTTAAATATGTTCTGATCTAATCTTTTCAGAGTATTTGTGTAAAGCTTTGAGCTGCTTCTTAAATATTTGCAAGCGCAGGTGAGGCACAGGTGAACTACGCTGTAATTCTGTCTCTCAGACGTGAGGTGCTGATCCTGCACTGCTGATTTTCGAGGAGTAGCACCCACTGAATTTCTCCAGCTCAAGCTTGAACCTGATGCCATCACAGCAATTTTCTCCTTTTTTTTTGGCATTAATATTCCTAATACTGAACGTGGTTGTTGCCCTGGAACATATATGCAGACTGTTTCTGTTATTGACAAGAAAGCTAAAGTTAAGTTACCCCTTCACTTACTAAGCTATCAGCAAATAGCTCTCGCTGGTTTCTCACCTTGTTTTGATTCTTTACCAAGTGAGGGACTGCAGTCCACTCCAGCCAGCTACAGTAAATTGTATGCTCTCTCTGTGTGTGCAATAACTGGATATTAAGAGGAAAATAACTGTTGAGTCTAAAGTCCTAAGGCTGCTTTCTGGGTTAAGTATTTTTTAAGTGCATGAATAAACATTTCAGTCACCCTTTTAAAAGGCTCATGGAAGTCATAAATTCAGTCACCAGTTTGCTGCTGTTCTTTCTAAGGCAGAAAGGATTGTTTTCTGAAAGGTTCTCTCTTCTGTGGCAGTACAGCTATCAGTGATTTGCTTTTTAATTAAGTGCATTTGCTTAATATGCATCACAAAAGAATGTCTTTGAAGTTATGTTGAAAAAGCTTAAATATTGATTTTTAACCATTGTAGGTTTTGATGGTGGAGCAGTGAAAGTTTGTGGAGCAAAAGGATTGCCTCCCTCAACATTTTATAAGGTATTATCTCATTCTGTGGAGTGAAAGATATTTTTTGATTTATAAAATCTTAAATTTTGGAGAAATTGCTAAAACTTAACACTATCCTCATCTTCTCTGCCCCAAGAGTAAAAGAAAGAGAAGGAAAATTTGAAAAGGCAAACCTTATTTGATACATAAAAACCTGTTACTTTGTGTAAGAAGTGTATATTTGTATAGATAATGATTGCCAGAGAGCATTTCTAGCCCATCAGTGCTGAATTCCATGTAACTTCATAATCCTTTTATCATTAGGTAAATGCCACTTATTCGGATGGCTTCAGAGCTACTGCTGTGTGTCCAGTGGGAGGCCCAAAGGCGGTACAGAAAGCAAAACGCACTGCGGAAGGTATTCTGCAAAGGTTGGTATTTGAGTCTTGGAAGGGGTTCTGGCTTTCTTTTTTTTTTTCCAGAGATGATGAAAATAGAACAGTGACACACGATGGCAACATTACTAACCTTGTAAGAATCCTAGAAGATTATAGTTTTCCTATTGGGATGACATTTCAGGACTTGAGTAGCCTGTTTAGGAAACTTGTTTTCAATATGTAACTGCACTTCAGCTACGTTTGACAGAGTGAGAAAAGTGCCAAATATGTTTGAAAATAGATCTCTGGATAGTGGAGAGAAACCCAAATTAGTGAGGGAAAAGCTGTGATGCAGATTAAATTTGATTAGATGGCAGAGATAAACCCATGTGAAACTAGTTTTCAGGAGTTTCACAGAACTTTTTATGAAAAGTCTTAGTGATATGAAATGTAGGCAGTTTACCAAGTTTGTGTTTAAAACACAATTATTTTACTACCTTTTAAAATGTGACCCAGTGATTGTTTTGTGCTTTGCTTTTTTGCTAGAACAATTTACAGTTCTAAGACACACTGATAAACCTTTAGCTGTATTATCATGCCAGTATATTTGGGCATGGAGGGATTCCTCTTAAACATAATACTGTATCAGGAGTCTCTCAGTGCTTCCTCCAGTAACTCCCGTCTTTCTAGTTATGAGATCTATTTCCTCGTGCCATGTTTTGTATAAAGCTTCCTCCCAACCCT
This sequence comes from Mohoua ochrocephala, assembly GCA_013398855.1. Lineage (NCBI taxonomy): Eukaryota > Metazoa > Chordata > Aves > Passeriformes > Acanthizidae > Mohoua > Mohoua ochrocephala. Next base: position 96,131 of record VZTA01006896.1, on the reverse strand, counting down.
GTTGTAGACCCATGCAGAAACTACACTTGGAAAGTCAGAAATGCAAGGCTTACTGTGAACTTGGAGTGATTGTTCATGTGCCTGTGTGCAGCACTGTGGCAAAGGAGGAGTTGCCTGACTTCCCTGAAGAGGCATGGCAGATGAGAGCAGGCTGATAGGGGCTGTGCAATTGCAGATGCTAAAAGCTCGTGTCCAAGAGCTATTGAGAAAATCAAATGATGGGAACACCTTCAGGAAGTTACAAAGACTCGGAGACTCAGAACCTCTGAAAAGCAATCTTTCTGGAAGCTAGGTGATTATTTTAGGGAAAAAAAAAATAGAAGGTGTGTTTTCCATTTCATGTTTGCTCTTGGACATTTTTTCAGACCGGACTATGTGAATCTTTTGTTTGATTGAAACAGATTGTGGTGCTGCTGCCTCTGTGACATCTAGAAAATGAATTCAGCCTGTTTACTGTGCTCTCTTGAGTAATCATCAGAGGAAAGCTGATGTGAGGTAGCTGAAGGCTGATTAACTGGTGTGATAAGTGGCCTCTAGCCCATTAGGCATGCCTGTGGGCAAGTTCTCTGTTTTGAAAATTACAATATACAAAAATATATTTTCCATCTCAAATGTAGTCTTAAACAGCTTAATATGTGGAATTGTTTATTTGACACATCAAAAGATTGATGTGTGTCAGCCCAGACAGAGATTAGGAATTAAGCTGTTCTGATCCCTCTCAAAGAATGCTCTATCAGTAACTATAACTCTTTAGGAAATGTTGACATCAGTCTTTTTACCAATTTCTGTTCATAAAATCAGAATCGTCAAGGTTGGAAGAGACCTTTAAGATCAGCAAGTCCAACCATCAACCCAGCTCCATCATTGTAATCCCTAAATCACATCACCAGTGCCAGATCCAGACACCTCTTAAACACCTCCAGGGATGGTGACTCCACCACCTCCCTGGGAAACCTATTCCAATGGCTGACAGCCTGAACAGTGAAAAATTTTTTTCCGGTATCTAATCTGTATCTCCCCTGTCTCAGCTTAAGGCCATTTCCTCTGGTCCTCTCACTGCAGGCACAGTAGAAGGAGCTGGCCTCATCCTCACTACACCCTCCTTTCATGTGGTTGTAAAGAGTGATGAGGTCCCTCCTGAGCCTCCTTTTCTCCAGGCTAAACAACCCCAGCTCCCTCAGCCATTCCTTATAAGACATGTTTTCTAGACCTTTCACAAACCTTAACTGCATTTCTCTGGACGTGCTCCACCACCTTGATATTCTTTTTAAAGTGAGGGGCCCAGAACTGGACACAGGACTCGAGGTGTGGCCTCACCAGTGCTGAGTACAGGGGGACAATCCCTGCCCTCGTCCTGCTGGCCACACTATTGCTGATCCAAGCCAGGATGCCATTGGCCTTCTTGGCCACCTGGGCACAAACTGCATCATGTTCAGCTGCTGTCAACCAGCACCTAAAAGTCCCTTTCTGCCAAACAGCTCTCGGGCTGCTCTCGCCCAGCCTGTGGCGCTGCCTGGGGTTGCTGTGACCCAAGTGCAGGACCCAGCACTTTGCCATACTGAATCAACTTCATGCAGTTGTCCTTAGGCCATTGATCGAGTCTCTCCAGGTCTCTCTGTTTCCAAAGAATATTCTAAGGGCATGATCTTTCAGCTACCCAGCTTCCAGTCTAAGTTAAGTTCTGCCCAGTAGTCTAATGGCAACAAGTGCAGAATAAATTTCAGGAGCTTCATTTATACAGGTCAAATTAGTTGCTAGCCTAAGACATTGAGCAGCTTTGGCAGCTTGTATGATGACTTCTTTTGCTTCTTTCTTGAGTAATTCTCCTTTACTTGTTTATTCAGTGTTGAAAGCAGAAGCGATTTGGCAATATGTATGTGAAGAAGTCTTTTTGGAGTAGTCTCTGGTGTCCTTTAATTTTCATGATTCTCAGTTGCATTACTAACAAATGAAAGGGCTAAAAATGACCCACAGAATGTATTTTGAACTGTAGTATCTGTAACTGTTTGTAGATAAATAATTTAAAATAACTTGGTACAGGCACAGTTTGCGAATTTAGTTACTTAAATGGGGTTGTCTGTCTTATTTTTTTTATCTCATCAAAAATAAAGGTGGCCTCATTTGTGATGCATGAACACCCTTCCATCTCTTTACAGCAATTAAAAAATTGTATTTTGTATTTCAGTCCTGTACATTGCGTCACTATTTCAGGTGCTGTGCTAATATATACGACAAAAATGATATATTAGCATATTCAAAATGTTCCACCAATGCAAAATATTTTTATAATCCTAACATAATTCCAATATTTCAACTGATAAAATCTTTTATACGGCTACTTTACAGAGTTAACTTCTGTGGACCACACAGGGCTTCTTCAGATAATAATTTCGAGACAGTTTACTAATAAAAAAAAATCATTTGTTGCAGGACTCGTCTTATTTTCAGTCAGCTTGGGTATGAAGATTACAGTGCAGTTAACATACAGGTTTTAGGGTCTGAAGATACGTATGGACCTCATGCTAGAAGGAGTATAGATGGTGTAAGTATGCAGTGGAGTGTTCTTAAACTTTTACTGACCTCTTTTAATCTTTCCATATTGTTATCTTTTCCACAACTTTAAAGGAAGTCACTATCATCTTGGGAATTTCACCCCTGCGTGTTGCAAAGAACTCACTGTCACTACTTAATGTACGAAATTAATACTGACAAGGTCTTTGCTGTATTGGGTCTTCCAGAAGCCCTGATATGAAATCTTAAAAAAATGTTGTGCTCTGTTCTGATGTTCTCCATCTAAAGAAATATCTTCTTATAAAAACTTATGTGGCATAGACTTAAATTGCATTAGATGTAATGCTAAAAGACCACATTATAAATATTGCAATCAGGAAATCTCTGCATTAATGTTGCCTGCACAACTTTAAAATTGTCTGTCAGTACTATTTGAGAAATAATCTTCAGCTGTAATTCTGCACTGTATTTTGTGACTGTGTATGTAAAAATATGAATGATGGCCATAGCCACTGCAGCTGTGATATCCATGGTCTGTTTTCCTAATCTAGAGAATGAAAGTCCTTTTTAAAGAAAAAAGACTGTAAATCATGTCCTCACTTAGATGCACTTTAAATATTTAGACAGTTTAGTTTGTTCCAGAACAGTAGCATTTAATTCTTCTTTGTCAGTGGCAGTCTTGCAAAACTCTTAAGGTACACGTGGCAAAACTCAACTCTTGAGTTTGTCCTTACGAGTGCCGATGTTTAATAGCCAACAGTTCGTGTCTAAAGGAAACGAGAATGTGGAGAAGGACAGTGAACTTCTTACCAGTGAAATTGAGCGCTCTTAGGAATTGGTCAAGTTATATCTGCAGCTATTCATTTCAGTGCTTGAGTTTCAATTTCCTTCAGCAAAGCAGCAAGAGTTGCTTCCTGAAGATTGAGCTTTATAATGTGGTCTTTTTCATTTTAGAACCATAAAACCTGCAATTTTAAGTGTCTTACTAAGAGTGCAGAATCAAAATTCTGAAACATAGGAACAGATGTTCCAGATGTTCAACTTGTCTGTGTTCTGTTTGTACCAACTCCTTATCATTATGCATGGTAATAAATTCTTTAATTAAATTGTTATATAGAAAGTTTTCTGTCTCATTGTACAAAGTGAATAATGAGTTGAAGAAGAGCAGTTTCTCCTTCCTGATTGTTCAGTTTGCCTTGCTTACAGTGCATTAAAGAAATTTTTTTAATGAAAGAGAGTATTTGTAGTACTTTCTTCAGTTCCCAGGTCTTATATTAAAAGTAAACAGAGCGTTGTCGCCATTGTATGTGCTTCTCATACATGCCTGAAACAGGATGTGAGAGCTAAGGCTGAAATACAGGAAATCGCTCTTTTGCCTTCCCCCTTCATGCTTCCTCCAGCATTTTAGAAGGAACTAGCCAGGGGAGCTTTCATCTGGAAAGCAGCCATGGTAGCTTGAGAGAAAGGGTTGGGGAGTGGAGTTTGCTTTTCCATTTAAAATACAAAGTCATAGAATCCCAAGGAAAACATTTGTCCATTGGGGCTTCAGGTAGGGATAATGTAGTCCCTCAAATACTCTTTTCCTACCATGTCTTTCCATGAAAAATTAGACCTGGTTGTTTGGGTTACAAATCATAGTGCTCAAAACCAGAGCCATACTGTGCTAGGCAGTATATTAGCACATAAGGAAAACAGTTCCTGCTTTGAAAGGTCTACCACCTAAATTTGAAGCAAAAAAGTAAATACGTAAGTGAATACCAAGACAGGGTAAGTTGAACAATATTTGGAGCTCAGTGTAGACGTATGGTGGGGCTGGATTACTTCTCATGCACATCTGTCAAACTGGTGCAGAGGTTTTCCTTCGCAGCTATGAAATCACTGCGTATCCCAGCCTTATGTACACTTGCATACTGTAGTGTGAGCTGCTCTGTGGAGTACTGACTGTTCCTGACAACACGAAATATCCTTGAGAAATAGGCAAGGGTGGCAAGCACTTCTTTTTCTCAGATTTCTCTGCCTGCTGACATGGTCGCTGCCTGTCACTGATAGCTTGCTTTGTCAGCACCCACCCAGTGTGAGCTAGAAAGGGATCTGAATCAGCACTGAGTCATTTTAATGGTGTTTGGTTTTTAATATCTCCTGTTCTGTTGGGGAGGAAGGAGTTATAACAGTGACACAGCATCAGTGAGTTCATGGTTTAGAAATACGGGATGTGCTTGGTGTAGAAGGTATCTGTTAATAGTACATCAGGCATTAGAGTTTGCCACCTAAAAACTGTACGTGCTGTGTTAGTTTTCTGCTAACCCTTTGTTAACTGATTTCCAAGACATTGTTAAGACCTTGTTTGGCTGGTTTTTTGTTTTAATTCTGATACTGTAAGATCAATGACTTCAGCCTATATACCGAGTTTTAATACTGGGTTCATCCACTCAAAACAGGATTCAGCTTATTTTCATGGACTGTTTTATCTTGCATCTGCAGGCAAGGAAGTAAAGATGGAACTTTAAATGGAATGTTGATTATATGGTACAGTTTAGAACCAGAAGGCAGATGTGAATGCATGAGTGTGTTTTTTTGCAAGAATATTTCCTGTTGATTATTATTTGTAATAATTTAATGGGTCTTGTGATAGCTTTGGGAACACTGAATGTTAAAATTATGCATTTGTTGGGTTTGTTGTATGGCTGCATATTTTTTGTGTAGCAGCTCTTCTTTTACAACAACCTAGTGAAACTTTTAAACTGGAAAACTGATTTCTTATCTCTGTTATCTTAATCAAGACATCTGTTTCAGTATTCAGAGAAGGAAATTTTTATCTTTCAAGTGATGCGTGATCAGAAATATTACCTTTCCTACCTTGGCTCCACTAAACTTTTATTTTAGGGTTTGCCTACATGAGTATTGAGATCATCTAATAGAAACGTGAATCAAGTTTGCAGGATTTCCCACAGGAGAGTATTGTGGCAGGTATTTTCCAGGCTGGGGGCTTGGAGGCTAAGAAATAAACTGTCTTTGAGTATGTCTATCTAAGGGTACTTTAAAAAAAAAAAAAAAAAAGGAGAAGCATTTATGTTTATCATTGCTGTACCTTGGAGTACCTCTGTGTGTATATGCCACTAGAATTGGGAGTAGAGAAAAATAATCTCTCAGCTTTGTGAATGTTAGGGCATTGCTTTAAACATAATAAAACGAGAAGGCCCCTCATTTTTGAATTTCAGCTGATCACCAGCTAAAAAGTAGGAAGTTTCCTTCCCTTGGTATAACCTGATATGAGTGATCCTCTTCCTGTAGGGGTTTTGTCATGTATTTGAGTTGGAATAGAGGATTCAGTAGTCTGTTAATGTAATGGTCTCTTTAGAATACCAAAAGCTACCAAATTTAAAAGAATTCATTAGACAGGCATTTAGAAATTTTTGAAGTGCTCTAAGCTCTGCTGAATAACAAAACAAAACAAAACAAAACACCCCCACCCAAACGTAGGTACTTTTTTCATGCTTTCATGAAACACATCCTTTCCTGTTGACGTAAAGAAGGATGTAAACACTGGAAGAAATCTCCTAGTATCTTGTAGTCAAACTTGTCCTCTTTTGAATTTTATATTGATATAAGTAAACCAAGAATTTCATATTAGGTTACCAAAGAGTCTTTAGGAACTTAATGTTCATGAACCAAAAAAAGAGAAAAGGTGACTTCCACCAGAGAGAAGAAATACTCTGCTGCAGAACTCCATACTGACAGAGTAGTGCTGTCTGAGAAACTCCTGACAAGTAGGTTTTGATACCTTGTGCAGTCCCATTTCATATGTACTTGCACTTGTGCTTTAGGACAAATAAGAGACACTCAGAGACAGACTTTTATTGTGAGGATGTTTCACATACTTGAATATTCAAAGGCAGACCAAAGATAGTTCCTACTGGTGCTTGCAAATTCTGGAGTAAATAGTCTTTACCCTCAGTAAGACCTAATGCTTGCTCTAAGGCTTTCACTCAGTGTATTGATTCCAGTGCTAGATCCTTCAGTGGCTGAAAATAGAATTTTTGGAGAAGTAAAATTTTAAGTGAGAGACAGCGCTTCTGTGCAAGGACAGGTGTTCTGACTAGAGTAGGGAGCACAGTACTGATCTGGTTTACCTTTAGAGGGAGCATCTGCTCTTTTCTCTGAAAACATGGTGCTTTTTACAAGTTCTGTTCTCACATTTATCTCCCAAGGATTATCTTTGAATTTTTTTCTGTGGACAGATCTGCTTCCTTTTTGATGCTAAGAGAAGCGAACCTGGCTCTCTAACTTGGCCCCAGAGTACTCTCAGTGCACTGAGAATAAGAGCAAAGTTTGTTTGCCAGTTCCACCGAGAGCGAAGCCAAGTATTTGGTATTGTTAGTTACAGTACTTGGTTCTTGGAGAATGCTGGAGAAAAGGCACAGTGCCCTAGTGATTTGAAAGACCCAATCGCTGATTCCATGGTAGCAAAATAAAGACAATGAAAAGTTAACAGCAAATCATAGTGATGGTGGATAAAAAGTCACCAAATTATTTAACTCGAATGCTGAGCTACAGTTATTTTTCAGTTTTGTAAATTTAACCAATGTTCTGCATCTAAGCTAATCTAATTTCAACCTTTTTGAAGCAGGGTCCTCGGGAGGCTGTTATTTGGCTTGCTGTACACCATAAACAAAGAGAAGCTGTAGAAATCTTCTCCAAAGAGATTGCACCAGCTGGAACTGGCATGGGTAAATACTCATATCATCTTCTAAGAATTTTAAAATAGCTTTTTGTTCTCTGAGCACGACTAGCATCCAGAAACTTAACGATGTTAAGGTTCATTGCGTTGTTCGTAGTGAAATAATAATTTTTAAAGGCATATAAGCTTGATGTAGCACAGACATTAGCAGAATGATAAAATGAAAGTCCTGGAAGTTCACCTTTGTATTCCTTTGAGATTCTTTATTATTCCCTTGCTGCTACTGCTCCTTTCTGGTTTTTTTTCCTTTTCCTCATGTGTCTGTTTTCCTACATGTGACTGCACTGATGTGCAACAGTAATTTACTTTTTTACCATGTTCCTAAAACTTAGTAATGCTATTAGACTTCACTGGCAATAAACAGTGTTACTCAGCTGGCAAAAATTTACCACAGTGTCCAGCTATAACCCTGCAGTTTATGAAGAGATGTGCAGTTTGAGAATTTTGAAGGTTCTCTTAATACTTTATTATCTGGTGTTACTGCAAAGGCTTTTTATTGATGCTACTGCACTTCTAACCTGTTTAATGTATAGCTGTTTGTGTAAGTAATTACAGCTTTCAGGTATAATTAAAAAAATTTAATACTGCAGTGATGGTGCTGACAACCCGCATCTTAATTCACAGTGCCCATTAACTACCCAGTTTAAATTCTCATCCTGCAGTATTAAGTCTAACCTCAGATCATTCTGTCCTCGACATTTAATTTTCTGATGTATTGCAACTTATTGCAAGACTTATTTTTTAATTGACGTGTGAGGTGAAATCGAACCTTAATTTAATGAAGTCCACCTTAGTTTTGAGGGTATATTTTTCAGTATTTGCCTAAGGGTCACGTAATGTGAAATGATCTGTGCTTCTATTGCTTGCCAAAAGTTTGTTCCAAAAACCAGCACATTTGTTCTTTGTAAATGTCATTGGTTTCTCTAAATTTTCTAGGGGGACCTACTGTTTGATTATTTTGAGCAAAATTTTTTTTCTGTTCCACTGCCAAGTCCCTTAGGTGTCACCCCTATATCCGAGTTCTAAGCTTGTTCATGTGTTCTGTGCGTAAATCACGAGTACTCATCCCACTTCTATTATCCATTTTAATGAATTTAAATTTTGACAGCCTATTTTGAGGACTAGAGCTTGGATATTTTGCAGTGGCTTCTGTGTACCTTAATGAAGGCTATATCTAGGATTTACATAGATCTTCAAAATTAAATTCCATGGGCTTAACCTGAAGCTCTGAAGTTCCATAGCAAATCTAAAATCCTCATCAATGGAAAAATAGTTAGGCGTTGCCTTGAAATTAAGGAACTAATTTTTTTTCCAATGGATTAAAAATTGTATAGAAGGGTGCACATTCTCACATTCTGTTATAATATATTTTATAACATTATATGTTATTGTCTTTACAGTAGTAGCAGAGAACAGTTTAATGCAGGTTGGGTTTTTTTTTAAAGTTGTGTTTATAGAGACAAGGTCAGTGCATGGCCATCTTTTTTTTTTTTGGTCCCTACAGTATAGATATGATCATGTAGAACTAACTGTAAATATTAATTGAGATAATATTTTAAAATTTTGCAATTCTGAAGGCTGATTAGGAGGTCAGCATTTACCATAGATGTAAATTGCTTCTGAAGACTTGGGATATTCCTTATGAATGAAGGATGCCATTTTCAGTTGGACCAAACTATCATTTCTGTAACTAGTCAGGGAATCGTAATTGATGTAGTTTCTCCTTTTTCATAGTGGTTTCTCCATAGCAGACCATGAAAGTAAAAATCTGTTCTTACTATTTATTCTATATGATAAGCATAGACAATCCCCTAGGAAACATCCTTTTGAATTAAGGAAAGCTGGGTGGGTTTTAAAATCAATGCTTATTTGTGAGATCCAAAACTAATGGACCTGTACTGGTCTCTCCATTCTTAATCTGTGCTTCTTTTATAAAGCAATTGCTATGTATATAAACCATGTTTGAAGTCTGAAGGTGTTGGTTTTATTAAGGGTTCAGTTTTTTCCTTTTACCACTGATCTTTGGAGAATGAAAAAGTGAGAAATCTGCACTACGTGGGTTGGGTGGAGTATGTGTAGAATTGAAATTGAGTTACTGTAACACATGAATATCCGTGCCTTGAGGTGGCTGGCAGACATTCAGTTCTTGTTATCAGGGCTTTTTGAGTGATGAAACAAATGCATTCCTATGTGGAATCGGGTTAGGCAGTCTGTGTGGATGATGGTTGTTTCCTAAAGGAGCAGTTTAAGCTTTTTAGAACATCCTGTAGCAGTTTTTCTCAAAAAAAATAAAAAATCTGTTTCAATTTATAGAACTGCCGCTAATGAGCAGCAATGGGAAGGAGGCTATTTCTGGAATCATCTGAGGCATCTGGTGATAAATAGCACTTTTCCTTGCGAGGTACAGGACTGCAAAAAGGTTTTTGGCCTCCATGACATAAGTGACTAGTGTCAGAGGGTATCAGAGCTGTTTACTGACATGCTTCCAAGTGCTTGAACAACCACATAGTCATTCGGGTTTTTTTAATTTGTGGAAGATATACTGGGACTGCTTCATACAGTCACTTCTTTCAGTTGCTGTTGTGTGGTAAATGTCTCTATTACCTGCACCCATAAATTCTTGTGTAAGCAGAAAAGGGTCAGATTTGGGATCTAAATGCTTAGCAGGCTACTTGTCGATCTGGAATATGTGTAAAGCAGTGATTAAGAGAATCTTTTTAATTTTCTTTCTTCAGTGAGATTTAGAATTTTGCAACACTGCCAAACAGTAATTAGTGGTGTACTAATAACTGCATCAGCTTAACGATGCTTAGTCTCTGACAGTAGTGTAGACTTCCAGACCTTGCTGTGAAGAGCAGAACAAGGAATTCTTGATGCTTAATTGTCTTAAAATGGGCAGCTCCACAGACAAGACTTGTAGAGATGGGTAAGTGATCTTGGGAACAGAAGCCAGAACTAAGACTGTTGAGGTTGTTGTTGTCCTAGGTGAATTCTCTCATAATAGCACCCAGTGTTCATTTCCCTCCCCCTTTTCCCTCAGCTTTTTCCCTCCTCTCTATTTCACTGGGACATTTTTGCAAATGATTACAATTCTCCAAAGTGTCACAGCTTCAGTGAGAGGCAGAGAAAGCCCCATAGCAGTTTGGTCACCCTCGTGGGAGGGTCAGAGCGTCCACAGGCAGAGAACCCAGAACCGGAGCCTTGTGTGCCCTGTGTAAGAGCTCTGGGCAGTGAGCACCTGAGGTCCTATTCTGTACAGTGCTGCACCACTTTTCCTTACTGGGGATTGAATAAAAATAGCTGTGGCTGCTGTCTCTTCTGTGGCTGGAGCATGCCTATCGAATGTGGTTTTGTGCTGCCCACGTGGATCCGTGTGATGTAACCTCGTGTGGCTTTGTTCTGCCAAAATGGTGGCAGTTGTGGGGATACACAGCAAGTGAGATTTTAAGCATGAGTGGCTTTTCCTGATGAAAATCCTTTAGACAATGAAGTCCTGTGTTTCAAAGATCACCAGCTTGGTCATGCCCCTCTCAACTCTCCTGCATTAGTTCACTTCCAGGGGGGAGAGATAGTGACTGTGAGAGTCATTGCAAATAACCCTTCTTTCTTGTTTTGCATATTCTTTTAATGAAGAACTGAGGAAAAGCAGGAACAAATTACAAATCCTTCATAGTAGACACCAGGGAGGAAGGAGAAGTTGTTGACTTGCAGGGTGATGTCACCTGAACTGAAACACTTCATTCTGTTATTTTTGGACATTTAAGAGTGACCTTTAAAAAATGAAGTACACTTTCAGATCTGTACTGGACAGAAAGGAAAAAAGAAAATAAAGGGAAATATCTTCTCTTCTGGTTGGACTGTACCTAGTGGTTGTGGAGTACTGTTTTTAATTATATTCTTCTTTCCCCTCAATAGCAGTTTGGTGTTTGTTACTCTGAAGTGATGTGTAGGCAGTTGTACAGATAATAATCCTCACACATAGCAGCTTTCATCCAAGGATCTTTAGCAAGCTGTGTGAAGATGATCAGCTAAGCTTTCTAACATCTAGTAACATTGGAAGCTATTCTGTCTGCTTTACAGATGGTTTCCTGAGATAGTGAAAGAAAGCATGACCACAAAAGAATGTGAATCAAGAGTCCTTGGTTCTGCTTTCCCTGTAAGAAATGCTGAAGAGCAACTCCACCAATATTTAAGGGGACCAAGCTTAAATTTGGCTAAAATTTATGAATGGGGAGTAGAGGAGAAGAGAGATTGAAAAAAGAGATTTGATGGTTCAGAATAAGGGTGGAGAGTCACAAGAGCTCCTGCTGCATCTTTTGTGGTGAAATCCAGGAGCACTGTCACTTCTGGTGTTTCATCAGGTGGTTTTAGCCTGCTAGTCACTACTTGAGGAGCTGTGAGATGGAGTTGATAGGTAGTTTTATTTTGGCAATATCATAATATGAAAATTATAAATTGTAGGTAAAATAGGTATTCATTTCTTTAATAATCAGTACTAAAAGCCTACTTTTGGTGTTTTTCACTTAGGCTAAATTTAACTCACTTGAGTCAAAATTCTTTACCCATTTGCCTGATAACTTTTTGAAGGAGTTTTCAGTTGCAGTTGTTCCGACTTCGCAGGGAACAACAGTAAGATGAAAATAAATTCTTCCTGTGATTAAAAAGCACATCACAATAATTTTTTTGAGGAGTGATCTTCATAATGCTTCACTTCAGAGACTTAAAACTTTGGATGTTAGGTCTTGAGTATCAGATGTGCTTTTTAGCGAATTTGGAGTCTTAATGTCAGTATTTAAGAACTTCTGACTTACTTTGCAGCATATGATTTTTGGATATGATACAATTTTTGGGCATTTGTATATGTCAAGGATAATAAAACATAGGCCTCATAAAAGGAGAGCATTATATAGCTTCTGATCAATTTGGGAGTGCTGATTCCTCCCCGCTCCCCTCCACATCAGTAGAAAGACAACCATCTAAAGGCATTGTGCCGATCTGAAATTCCCAGTTTCGTATGAAATCTCATCCTCTGTGTAAAAAGAAGGAATGCTGTCTCTATGTTGAAATGGGCTGAAGCCCTGGTATGTTTGTACTCTGCAATATAGACAAGGAGTTAGACCTGCAAGAGAGAATTTTGAGAATGTTGCATTTTTTAAGAAGCTTCCATAGTCAACAGTGAACGACTGAGATTTTCTTAGTTATTCCCTGACTTTTTTTCCTAATGCTTTTTAAATTTCCATTGTTTTTGTCGAAGACCAGCAGGACACATTAGCCTACTTCCACAGAAATTGTTTTTAAGTATTGTTAAAACTGCAGAGAGATTCTTAAGCCCAGAGAAGAATTTGAAGTTACTGCATATAGACATGCCATGTTGGAGAGGGATTTGTTGTTTATTTTCTGTTTGGAATGGAAGACATTTACTGTAAACTTCTGTTGAGTATGGTATTTAGTTCACAAGTTCAAACACTTAATCAGTTCTCATTTGGATTATGCTGTTCTGATGAACTAAAGGGATACATACTATAAAAGGAGGAAAGGCCAAACATATCCCATCTTTTAATATTTTTTACAATTAATACTTGAGTTTAACCTTTTAATTGATAAAATTATTCTTTCTGTTTAATCCTCAATAGTCTGAAAGTTGATAATAACCAGGATTTTTTTTAGCAGCAGCCAGCAAGTTTGGTTGGCTTTATGCATGTTGGTCTCCTGAAAAAAAGAATAATTTTCAGTCTGTACTGTTCAGTCCTAATAGTGGGGTCTTCACAACTATTTTCCTGTTCTCTAAAGTGATATTCCTATGCTTGGCAGTGGAGAATCCTGGACACATAGACTTAAATTTTTAAATCTGTAGTAGGCTATGGGAGTTCAGTGCAGTTCTGCAATGTTTGGGCCATAGAAGTTCACCCTCACTTCATAAAAGCTAGCAAACACAGACCTGGTTTGTATTACTCAGTGAAAATGTCTTCATTATGTACAGTCCAGTCAGCCAAATGGTTAGAATTTAAATAATTTCTGTTGGTTTAGTATATTTATGTTGTCTTCTTTAATTCAGATACTTTATTCAGAGTGAAATGCGGTGTGGAAGAAGCTCAAGAAGAGCCTTACTGTGGGAATCTGGCATTCGTAGTTTAACGAGGGTTCAGTTCAGTAGCTAAGAAATGTTTTACTAATAGCTGGAATCATGTGCTGACCCTTATTTCACATTAAAATGACCGGAGTTTGACACTAAGATGACAGCTGGTTAATACAACTTGAGATGTTAAAGTGCTTGAGTATATGTAAATATTTTGACTGATGTCCTAAGTGTGTTGGAAGATGCTTTTAGAAATGTCCTTGTTGTAGCAGTTTACTGCAGTCCTCCTCTTTTTTTTTTTTTGAGAGTAATACTGCAGAAGATAAACTATCTGCTGTTTTCAGAGGACATAGATAGAATAATTAAGAACATACAATTGACCCCTGTAAAAAAAAGGTTGTATGCATTTTGTGCTGGCTCTCAACCATATTGTAAGAACTGCTGAGTATAAAACCTCAATTTTATAAAACCTCAGTAGAGATTTCAGATTTCTCTAGTTTGATCACTTAAAAAAATAATGCTTGACAAGTGGACTACTTTGTCTATTTTTTATATATAAATACATTAATCATTCCTTAGAATATGCAGTAAATACATTAATAACCTATTGGTTGAGCTAATTCAGTCACTGGAAATGTAAGGCACAAACTTTTGGGTCAAAAGCTGAGAGCTGTTCAGCAAGAGACATTGCTGTATCTTGAAATTCTGTGAAACTTCAGAAAAACCCCTTAAGTTTTATTAAAGTGCTTAAAGCTCTTTAGATTTCAAGTAGTTGGAGCATTTTCATGTTTTTTTACTCCAAAACATTTTACAAAATGCTTCATGCAGTCCAGCATCCTTTGTATATTGCATAATGGTTTATTCCATTGAAAAATATACAGAATTGTACAGAAGTTTGGGGTTTTTTGACAGAAGTAGATTAAAGAATAAGAAGTATTAATCCAAAAGTGGGTGTGACCGTTCAAGTAGGATTGGAATAGGACAGAGGGAATGTTAAGGAGGCAAAACATCAGGCTTTTCCACCATCTGTAAATCCAGTGGGGAGTAATGAGAGCTGGAAGGAATGAAGCTTGTTTTGCTGGAAATTTGCATCTCATAGGTTGATTGCAAGTTCCAACTGGAGTTTTCTCTGCTGTGGGGCATTTTACAGGGTGTGGTATATATGACATAGATTACAATGCATTAGAACATGGTGGTTCTGCGTATTGAAATAGACGCTCATTTGGGCCGATTTTATGCATCTTTTGCTGGGGCTGGTTTTCAGTGGATCCATTCCCTGAATTGCCCCAACTGAGAGCAACACTGGTTTTCCCAGGTTTCGTTTGCCTGCTACCTCTGTTCATGAAATTTATCAGAAACTTCCTGTCTTTTCTAGCATATCATACATGATTTTTAGAAGAATTTTTATTTACAAGTCCATCCACAGATGGGTTTTACAGAGTGAGAAAATAAAAAAGATCAAGAGGCAGCTGGAGAGATAAAACACACATGGGAAACCAGAAATGGTCAAGCTGTTGTAGCAAGGAGGTGTATCCTGATTGGGCTTCACCTTGTGTTATTTACATGGATATCTGTATCTACATCTCTGCTCGCAGGGGAGTGCCAATCATGGGGTGTTAGTGTGCTTTGGCATTCTTGAGATTCCTCTCCATCCTTCAAATTTGGATCAAATTTGCCATTGGACCCAAAATTTGGGAGTCTGCAGGTGTGCTGGCTGAATCATGGACACAATGGAAGAAAACCTGACAAATAATTACTTATACATACATTTATATACAGAGGATGATGGTTTGTTTTTCATAAGATACTTGGGCTGAAAATGAGTAAGGCTTAAAGTAGGCTAGAGGAAGGAGTCATAAAATTAAAAGACAGGATAAGACTGCATGAAGAATTGTGCAGGTTAACCAAAGAAAAGCACTTTCTAACTAGTAATTTCTTTATTTAATAGAGTCAATGTAGGTTTAAACCTTTAAACACAGAATCCAAAGGAAGGGTCCCATACCAGAGCTTGGTCACCTAGAAAGGAGTAGATTTACTAGTCTTGGTGCCTGAAGTTTTTCAAACCGTGTCATCTACTTGGGAGTTAATAAAAACAGTGGAATTCCAGTGGCATAATCCCCAGTACTCACTGGTTTTAAGTGCCCAGCCATCTGGAGAATTTGTAGTTCTCAGGCTCGGTCCCCAGACGCTGTGAGGAAATGGAAGGCTTTTGGATCAAACGCTTGAATCAGAATAAGTGTCGTGATACGCAGTGTGATGATTACACGAGACAAATACTGTACCTACAGATGAACAGGAGCAGGATATAGATGCACTGAAAGGAAGGTCTCCCACCTAAAGGTAATCACCCCTTTTTGCAGTGCATCAGTTTTATGCCATTCTGACACACAGAAGCTGGTGGAGAGTGGTGGTGAGTTCATTAGCTTGAAACAAAGCAACTTGTTCTAGAGGTTCACTGGTAGCAGATGAGACAATACTTTTATCTGCCTTGGGGCACTGAGGAATGGAGCTCTGATAACAAAAAATGGTCATGTGAAGTTTCTGGGAAAGGAGATCAAGAGCTTCAATTTAGCTGAGAATCTTAGCGATTTGAGACTGCAGCCTGATTGATACTCTCTACAAGTATGACAAATTGTTTGTGTCACTGTAAATAAAGATAAGTCTTCCAGAAAGGAGGGAGAGCATCTGTACGGATATTTAAGCAAGCACTGCAATGTAAGCATGAAGTACAGCACGAGGAGATACTTCTATAAGAAGTTTTCTTGGGATGATGGTTGATCCAAGGAGATCATGATTTAATTAGCAGAAGGTAGGTCTGGCCACAGTGACAGGTTCACTGTTACTTGGTTGTACTGCACCTTCCATTGCCTTCTTTTGGTTTACTGGAGAAATGTAATAGGATTCTGACCCATGGGTTGAGGTGAGGTGTAGTGCTCTCGGGCTGTTCACAGAATTAACAAACTGGTTGTGGCTTACAATCAGTGATTTGAGATTTGCTTTGTCTTCTCTGCCTGAAGCCTAACTAGGAATTTCGTATATGGATAAAAATTAAACTGGACTTAAAAATGCTTCCACCTTATTTATATTCACATAAACAATAATCATAACATAGAACTTAATAATGTTGCAACTGGTATATCAGTGTAGCTTTGCTCTGCAGTTGCAGGGATAGCTGTGGTACCTCCAAAGACAGATCTGCTATTACAGTTGCTTGTGCCGGAGAACTTTAAAAGACCAGCAGGAGCAAGCAGCCCTAGAAGGTTATCTTAGCCTCGAGGTGTGAGCAGTTGTCAGTCTTACTTGGATTGTTTTCTTGTCAGTGTTGAGAACTGTTTTGTTGTAGGAGCCAAGATCCATTGTGTGAAAGCAGGCAAGTGAAGAGCTTGCTTTCAGGATGTTGAAATTGATGTTGGAGCAAAATCTGGTATCCTTGATGAGCAGTTCAGCTGCCTAGCAGGAAGTGACCCGTATGACAATCCACAGATAATTTAACTAGCTTTATGGACCTATATTTTCAACATGACCTTACCATATCCAGCCTCCTTCCCCAGCAACCTAAATAAACAAGCTAGGCACATATTCAATCACTGCAGCTGGTTTTGTTGCTGAGTGGCAGTTCTGCTTGAATGAGTGCACAGGTAAGATGTACAGAGCCGAAACCTTACTGGATCATTTAAAACTGTGTAATACTCATGTAAGGGATTCTTTCGCATTCTGTCCCCCACCACATTTTTTTT
Organism: Mohoua ochrocephala; assembly: GCA_013398855.1. Classification (NCBI taxonomy): domain Eukaryota; kingdom Metazoa; phylum Chordata; class Aves; order Passeriformes; family Acanthizidae; genus Mohoua; species Mohoua ochrocephala. The sequence goes on along the minus strand of VZTA01006896.1, from coordinate 79,069 downwards.
AGCAGTACTTAGGGAGTAAGGAGGTGGTTATTTGTGGTGCTGTTTCTTTTGAAGGCATTTTTTTCCCTGTACTATAAAACATCGTAGACTTTTTTGGGGAAGTTGCTTCTGCTGAGCATGAATATGGCAAGGCTGTGTAATCTCTCCTGGCCCTGGTATGTGTCCACATTGACAAGGCACTGAATCCAAGCTAGAACAGCCTGCTCTGGAGTAGAGGTTATTACTGTTAGCTTTAGTATCATAACAGCACAGTTACATGGCTTTTAGTTTACTTGGAGCACGAACAGAGGGAATTCATGCCTGGGGAAAGCATGAAGCCCATTTTAGCCAGAATTAATTTCACCAAATATACTATGTGGGCAGCTTTCCACAGCACTTGTTTCTAAAAGGGACTGCTTAACACAGTTGTTAATTAATTCCTAGGCTGATTTAATAGATGCATTTTACTGTTTCTTTCCCCTGCAATACTATTTGGAACTCTGATGCAGCATGTATTCCTGCTGTCCGTGCCAAATAGAAGGGTGAGAAGCTATGCTCAGGATGAGGAGAGCAGAACTGTTTTTTTCAGAAATACTGAGCTGGCAGATGGGTTTAATGAGCCTGGCAACCTGATATTACAGTGCTGACTTACCACAGATCTGGGCTCGTGCTAGTGCCTTAAGCCCCTAAATTGCCTGTGTATCACAGAGAGAGAATGGGATCTGCAGTACCTAGCACCTTAAAAAAGCAAAGTTAGTTTAAATGCTAGAGAGAATGATTCAAATTAAAGTTAATCTAAACAAGCAAAGTCATGTTAAACAAATATTAAAAGAAACCATGGTCCATCAGAATTGTTTCTCTGCTCTCTTTGAAAGTAAATAAAACAAGAATGAGAAAAAAAAATAAAGCTAAGTTCTTTTTCTATCAAACATATTACCTCACTGGCATTGATATACAAAATATTTGGAAGAGGATTCTAAAGATTTAGTTCATGCTTGCACACTAAATTTTTTTTGGTTAAAATTTACAGTTACGTGTTTTGCCTTTTAACTTGTATAAAATGTTCAGTTTTGTTAATTTATGAGAATATTTGTAATTTTTAGAGATTTCCCTGCATTTATTAAAAATGGATCAGTTCAAGCTTTGATGAGCTGTGAGCTCTGATGTTTTGAAGATGGCTTTAACCATTCTTTTGTGAATTTAATTTCCTTTTCCAGCCCCTGGCCTCACTGGAATCGTTGGAGGGCGCCCCAGAGTGTAAGTTAACTCCTGATCATTAACTTGTTGTAATGTGTGATGATGATGTTCCTACCAATCACCATCACAAGCTTCCCCAGCTTGGGACAGCAACCACAGAAGCAACTAAATCTTCCTGTGTCACACTATGTTTAATAACTGATAAGATAATAGTGAGTGCTATATGATACGCGTGCAAATAGTAAAATTCTTCATTGAATTAAATGTGAGCTATGTAAGTCTCTGATCAGCTCATAGCAATGTCTTTGCTTAATGAGCTGTAGGGAAAACTTGAAATGCGACCGCAAGGCAGAAGCTCAACCATGTTAATACATGCAAATTTCTGGACCAGTTTTCTCTTGTAGCTGTTAGTTTGGAATATGGGCCCACCAAGTTTACACCTGTATGAGCTCACTTCACCTAGAAATGTAAGGTCAAATGCCAGAACATCCCACAAAATGTAAATGTTAGCATGAAACCATTTCATGTCTGAGCTGAACATAATAATGTTGAGCATATTAAAAAAAAAAAAAAAGGCTTGATTCAGTTTTTTTTCTAGATATGGCTAAAATCTTGAGGTGATTTATATCCTCACCTTTTCATGCTTATTCATCTAAAACTTTCTGTCATTAAGCAAATACTGCACACGATGATGGGAGAAGAACCTGTGGCTGTATTTCCAGTAGCCCTGTGTAGCTGGCCTAGGTGTCAGTGTGGGGCTGCTGACAGTGTAGTAGACTTCAGTGTCATGAAGCACATCCTTTGTCAAGAACATATTTTGGCTACCTCCCCTCAGTAGAATTTTCTTGAATTTTTTGAACAAAATCTTATGTTCTTAATAATGGAATTTAAGGAGTTTTTACAGTTCTCAGGCTTTCCAACGTTGTTCAAAAAACCATTGCTAGTCGTGGTTGAATGGCTTTAATTTCCCAAGTGTTTGGTGTATGAATAGTCCAAAGGTGTATGACCTACCAGTTTCCTTAATTTCTAGTTAAATGCATTTATGCTTGTTGTTTTGTGTGTCTAGGTCTCCGGTTTTGAAGCCATTTTTCTTCTACTATCCCAAAAGCAATGTTCAGGTAAGGCCTGTGCCCTGCTTAAAGTCTGTGTTCTGTGTTCTTTGAAGTAATTTGAAAAATTCTGCTGATTCTGGCATTTTTTTGGTGACTTTGAGTTATAAAACTGCAAAGTAGTCTGGTGACTTAGATTAAAAAATATTTCCTGAGAGACTAATGTTATTCACACAGAATGTTTTGCAACAGCTGAACTTGCCAACCTTTCATTTTAATTTCTGCTAATTTTGAAATATCTTACATCAAAACAGAACTTCTCTTTTCGGGTTCCTGGAATTGTAGGTTTGAATTACTTTTACTGCATTTGCAAAGGGTACTTAAGAAAATTGTAGACTTTTTTAAAGGTTAATGGAGTCTCTTTAAAGAGTAGGCAGTTGGGTGTTCAGAGTGTGGAACATTAATCTTGCGAACTTGGACGCATCTTCTGAGTTTTTGGGGAGTGATATATTTTGTGTATACTACTGGGAATAAATACTAAAATCGGTGAATTTCCTCTAATTCAACAGGTTTTACCTTAACAGAGAGTTGGGCTTTTTCCTGCCATATACCCTGTCTATAAAAATAGAAGTAGTAATTTCTGATCTTGCCTGTATTACAAAAACTGTAAAGTTATGAAAGCCTGTGCAACTGTTGTGCCAGCTGTCATGGAGGAGCCTGTGACTCTGTGGCCGTATTCGGTTCATAGCAGTAGTTAATTTCAGTCCAAGAACTTAGAGTTCAGATGTCTAGGCAGCCCTAGGTGAGAAATTACAGTGTAAGATGACGTGTTCATCTAGCCTGCTTCTTCTCTGTGATGCATGTACCCCTGTCTAGTTTGAAGTTTTCAAGATAAACCTGAAGAAAGTGGTTTCACTGAAACCATAAAATGTTTGGATTTATAAACATTAGTCTCTGCTCTTTTGAGTGCCATCAGATACTAAATTTATCCTTTGAAGACTGCAGACAAAACTGCATATATGCCCTTCTTTTTCCAAGGTCTTCAGGTAGCTTGTAACTGTTGCATCCCTCTCATGCCAAGGCATCCTAATGCTCAGTAAGAGCCTTCTCACTCATCCACTGTCAAGAAAGTGGCCAAAGGCCGGATTGTTGGTCTGTCTTAGGCCACAGGTATTGTGACAGGCTTCTGCTTAGGGTGGCACAGGGAAGCTCTGGGAGCTCAGGCAGCAAGTGAAAAGGTGGGCAAGGGGGAACAAACAGAACAACTTAATCAGAAAGGGACTGTTTCGTTTTCATTCTTTAACACTCATACAGCGCTTAGCACAACCAAGCCCTATTCTTTAAGTAGTGTTCTTCATTAATGGAAAATATTTCAATTTCACAACTTTACAGACAAGGTGCCATTTAGTTATTAAATCTAAGTTAATTATAAACTCTGCACAGTGGAAAAGCATTTAAAAAAAAACTACCTTTCTTGTTGTCTAAAGAAGTTGAAGTACTTACTTTTATCATCACTTACATTTTGCGTTATACAAATGGCTTGTCTTTGCCAAGTTTAGTGAGAAATTGTTATCTTTATAGAAGTTTAGCCTACGACTGTGTTCATCAAATTCAGTATCAACTTACTAATTAGCACTGTATTCCAAACTTGTAAAATGCTGTTGAGATTAAACAGTAACCTAATTTAACAAGGAAAGAAAGCAGTGTCTCGTTTACTCTTTTCAATACAGAAAATCAAAGTCCTTGCTCTGTAACTAGTCTGATAAGTGCACTGATATGCTGTCAGCAAAATGCAATGTGTCCTGTCACTGTTGTCCTGTAGTAATATTGAGGGTAAAATGTGGGGTGATTCAAGTCCCTGATTCAAAATTTTAGCCGTGTTTTAAAAACTATTGTCCAGTAAGAGATTACAGAGTAAGTAAGTATGAATTAACTGATTCTCTAAACTAGAAGTTCAGTTACAAAGAGTCTAGTTGCTCTAGGTCAGCATTTGACCTAAAACTAAAAAAATTCCATAAGCAGATTTTGAGTTATGTTAACATTGCCACAGTGGGTTCTTTTGTTTTGTGTTTGATAACACCTTGCCGGGTGTCAATTTGGATTCAATGTCTTGTTTGTTGTTTCCACTGCTTTTATGCAATTGTACAGATTTTAACATAGATCACCAGTGGTTTTACAGTTCAAATAGTAGTTGTTTTCCATGTGTGCTTTGAAGGTAACCTAAAACTTTTATGGAGGGAAAAATTGCAGCAAACCTACTGAAGGCAAGTCACTATTGGTTATTCTTTAAGGTCAATTATAAGAAAGAGTGCTGAGTAGAGTTATTTTGCATTTACTGACAACTGAGCACTGATAAGTGCTGCAGCTGAGTTAGTTTATATTGTTTTGTTCCGGAAGTTTAACCTGATTGTGTCTGAATCTTTCATACTGGGAGTCCTCCAGTACAGATGAAATGGATGTCACTCACTTCAGTCCCACTTCCTCGTGTCCTGTCAGTGGTCCCACAGGTAAAACTGAAGGGTACCCTGCCGTATGTACTTTCTACATCCTTCCTCTTGATCAAAAGGATGCTTACTGTTAAAAGCTGAGATGCTGGTCCATATATGTATGGGGGAGCGAGATCCTTTTGTTTGTTTTTCATATTGTCGGAGGTGTTGAGCCACTTCATCCACGGCTGGTGCCTCTTTGTCTCTCCAGGTCATTGCTGCCAGTCAGCTGGGATACAGTGATGATGTGCTGCATACAAATTGCTGCCCTGTGGGTCATGGGAACTGGGCTTCATCTGGATCTGTGGGTAGCTGCATGTTAGTCAGGTCATAATAAATCATTTCTAGCATGGCTAATTCCTTCAGGAACTGGATACCTCCCTGCGTTGTGGTCCTCTTATCTGGGTAACATACAACATTTTCCTTGAAAGGATACCTTTCCTTCGGACTTAACAGGAGTCATCTTCAGAGTCTGAGGACCTAGGCCCCTTTTTCAAATCCAGTTGTCAATGCCCCTTTCCCTAGAAAGTGATCACAGCTGCTTGGCTTCCCTACCCTCTAATTACAGGCTGCTAGCTCCATTATCCCAGCACCGTAGCAGCCAGGTGGTGTGCTGACCTGGACAGCAGGTGAAATATGTTTGCGTATCCCACAGCTGATTCAAAGATACCCATCTTGTGCCGCCTCTTTCTCCTGTTCTTGTGATGGCGCTGCTGCATCCACCTTTACAAGTTGAGTTTTGTGTCCATTTCTTGTGTATGGGAGTGACTGATCATTAGGAGGTCCTGTCATTCCTCTGCAGTGCCTGTCGCCAGGGTTGGAGTAGCTGCAGGGCTTTTGTTTCATCATTGGATCCAGAGACCTTCTTTTCCCCTTGAGAAGAACAGTGTCAAACAGAGCTTGGTAGGCCTGGGCCAGCACATTGTAGTGATTTGTGTCTCTCTGGAGTTGCCAAGGTGGCAGCATACTTTTCCCAAATATTTTGCTAGTTTTTCTGGATTCTGCACTTGTTCAAGGGTGAAGTTCCAAAATGCGAGCTGCTCACAGTCCTAGGCACTTGCCCATACCGCCCCATGCACCCTGCTGCTCTTAATGATCCAACCTCAGGGCAGGTCATACAAACATAAACTGTTAAGGGGTTGGAATAGACCTTAAAGATCATCTAGTCCCAACCTTCACTGTCATGGGCAGGGATGTCTCCCACTAGACCAGGTTGCTCAAGGCCTTAACCCCAACCTGGCTTTGAACACGTCCAGGGATGGGGCATACCTAACTTCCCTGGGCAGCTTGTTCCAGTGTCTTACCACCCTCACAGTGAAATATTTCCCCCTCATATCTAACCTAAATTTCCCCTCTTTCAATTTGTACCCATTACCCTCGTCCTATCGCTACAGTTCCTGGTGAAGAGCCCCTCTCCGGCTTCCATGTAGGCTCCTTCAGCTACTGGAAGGTTGCTATGAGGTCTCCACACAACCTTCTCTTCTCCAGCCTGAACAGCCCCAACTCCCTCAGTCTGTCTTTGTAGGGAAGGTGCTCCAGTCCTCTTATGAACTTCATGGTCTCCTCTGGACTTGCTCCAGCAGTTCTGTGTCCTTCTTATTTTGGGGGCACCAGCACTGTACACAATGCTCCAGGTGGGGTCTCACAAGAGCAGAGTAGAGGGGAAGAAGGACCTCCTTCAACCGGCTGGCCACACTCCTTTTGATGCAGCTCAGTATTCGACTGACTTCCTGGGCTGTGAATATACACTGATGGGTCATGTTGAGTTTTTCATCAACCATCACCCCCAAGTCTTTCTCTGCAGGGCTGATCTCTGGGTAGTAGTCTTAAATAGTTGTTTAAACTGTAAACAAGACCTGGAACATACTCAGAAGACATGAGCCAGCGTGTGCCCAGGTGGCCAAGAAGGCCAATGGCATCCTGGCCTGTATCAGGAATAGTGTGGCCAGCAGGACCAGGGCCCCTGTGGCTGTCCCCCTGTATTCAGCACTGGTGAGGCCACATCTCGAGTCGTGTCCAGTTCTGGGCCCCTCAGTTTAGGAGGGACTTTGAGGTGCTGGAGCATGTCCAGAGAAGGTAACAAAAGCTGGTGAAGGGCCTGCAGCACAAGTCTCATGGGGAGCAGCTGAGGGAGCTGTGGTTGTTTAGCCTGGGGAAAAGGAGGTTCAGTTATCACGCACTACAACTGCCTGAGAGGAGGTGGAGTCACCATCCCTGGCAGTGTTTAAGGAAAGACTGGATGTGGCACTTAGGTCTAGTTAACCTACGTGATGTTGGGTCATAGGTTGGACTCGGTGATCTCAGAGGTCTTTGCCAACCTAATTGATTCTGTGAAGACATAATGATAGGAACATGCTAGTTTGGGCATCCCAGGATATTAAAAATTCTCCAGATCTATTGTAATTAGCCTGGAGGATAAGGGGAAGATGAAGGGAAGTGTGTCCCCTCCATGGTCTGAGTTTCCAAAGAGAAAAGGTATAATTATCAATAGTTTCTGATAGATGACGCCCAAGTACGAGGATGACAACAATGCTGAGTGCAAATACCAGATTAGTTTCACAACCAGCAATTATATTGTCTCATTAGCCAGCGTTACAAAGTACAGCTTGATAACCTCAGCCCAGTTTCCATGGGTGATAAACATCCTTACAGGGAACGCATGCTGCAGGTAAGGTGCTACGTAACTGAACTTGAGGAACAAACACATCAACTTTGAGAGCAAATAAATCATTGTGACCAGTGGCTATTAAATTAATACAAGGAATGCTTGTAAGAAATTTGTTCTAACATGTTCTAATCAGATTTGTTATTATCTCAACCCATTAAGCCCCATGTTGGGCATGAAAAAGGCCCGTCACAGTTTATTCCCAGCTGGCAACAAAGTGCCACTCAGCCACTCTCTCACCTCCCCCTTCCCCAGTTGTAATAGGAAGAAGAATTGGAAAAAAGGTGAAAAATAAACCCCACGAGTTGAGACAAGAACAGTCTAGTAATTGAAACAAAGTAGTAGTTGTTGGTATTATTAAAAGGGAGGTAACAAAAATGAAAGGTGAGAAATAAAACCCAAGAAAGACAAGTGATGTCTCTCCACCCACTGACCAGTGCCCAGCCTGTCCCCTAGCAGCGATCAGCAGCTCCCAGCCAACTCTCCACTCTCCCCTTTTACATACTGGGCATGATGGTGGAATATCTGTCTGGCCAGTTCAGGTCAGGTGTCCTGGCTTTGCTCCCTCCAGCTCCCTTTGCACTTCTTGCTGGCAGAGCATGGGAAACTAAAGTCCTTGACTTAGAGACTACTCTTGGTGTTGCTACTGAGCAACAACCAAGCCCAAAATGCCAGTATTGGTGTATTTTTGTAGCAGCTTTCACAAAATATATTCGAAGATGAATACAGGCTGCAGAGAGAAGTTTGTCTTGAATACGAACAGCACCATTAAGAAGAAAAGGGGGTTTGCATCGTGGAAAAGATGGAAACGTTCAAGTTTTGGGATTCAGCTGTCAAGAGCTGTGACACAAAATTCCATGTAGTGTTGCAGTATATAGAGTGAGATGGAAAGAGATTTGTCTTCCTTTAAAAAATACCAAACTGGACAGAGCATTTCTTTGGGGTTTTTTATACCTTTTTTTCCCATAAAAAAGATTTTCTTTTAGGTTTATAATGACTTGTTGCTGTATTGTGACGTGTTAAAAGGGAGCAACAGAGCCTTATCTGTAAACCTATTACTGGAAGTATGCTAGATCAATACTTAATTAGGAATATGCTTTCTTTATTCACATTGCAATGGATTTCTGATTTGACTATTTGAAAATCTGTGTTCTTTGTACAGATCAACCTATTTTTAAATGGACAGCATGTTGAGATATTTGAGGAGGATCTCACATTTACATCAGATGAGGTGGTTTCGTTTGATCTACCCGAGATTAGCAGTGAATTAAAAGGTATGTTCGTCTTTGTATTTGTGAATGTATCATTTGCTATCTTCGTCCTGGTAAATCATGTTAAGATTTTGTCTGTGAAATATGTTTTGCCTCTATGTGATACATTTTTATGGCTGTTGCAGAACACACTGTTTTCTTGGAAGGTGGTTAGTATCATGCAGTATAACCTGTATTTGAGACTATAACAAGTATGGAAGTAAATTTTTATTAAAAACCCCTAAGTCTTAAACACAACTGAAGACCATGCAAAGCTGGCTTGAAATTGAAACATGGTTTCAAAGTATACGGTAATCTTACTTTCCGTGAATCCTGGAAATAGTTGGGTTTATCTTACATCAAAATAGTGTTCAGAATAGAGGACAGACGTACAGAATGACTTACAGCACTTTGATAATTAGAATTTGCTCCTGTTCCATATGGCAGCCTTCACAAAATTAACAAGAATGGGATGAACTTGGAACTGGTGACTTTAAAAGAAACCATACTAGGTTAATAATCCAGCGTGATCATTCCTCTGTTGCTGCTAGACTTGTCTAACCAAATTCTCTGAGAAAGAGAAGAAGAACCTTGAGAAGGGCTAACCAGTGAGCTGAATGGAGCAGGTCAGGATGTCGGCAATGAAAAGGAAGTGTCAAATCAGAGTTGCTCATACAAGCAATTATTGAAAGTGCTGGACACCTGAAAAGTCTTGTTATTTCTAATGGCTGAACTATATACAGTATTTCTTAACGTATAGCATGCTCCATAATTCCCTTTTGGTCCAGACAGTCTTCATTATCTTACTTCTGCTTACCAGAGAACTGAGAGAATTAATTTAAAGCTTTGGATAGGTATTTGAAAATCTAAGTCAGGTGACTCTGCCTAAAAATTATCAGTTAGAAAAATTTCTAAAAATAATATTGATGTTGAAAGAGTAATTCAGTCTGTGTATACTTGAAAAATTAATGCTATTAAGGCACTTAGTAGATGTTAAGGCTTATTCTGGATTCCAGATAAAGATGAGTAGTGTTTCTCAAAACTAGTAATAGAATAGTGTAACAACTAATATGAGTTAGTAGGGAATGTTCTGTATCACACAGAGAAATTTTGAAATATGTCCATGATTTTGTTTATTGCCATTTGAAAGCCCCTGATAGCGGATGCCTGATTGCCATGCACGTGTTCATTTTCCCCATCTGTTCAAACATCTCTTCAATACAATGATTTGTGCTGTGCAGCAACAAGTTAAACCCTTAAGCATGGTTTCAGCTCTTATGTCTGTTGGAAATCTGATGGCACACCAGCATCTCTCACATCCCTGGGAGTTCTCAGGAGGAGGGCAGCAGGGTATTAGCACCATCAGACTGGGCAAGTTAAGGAATAGGAAGTCATTGTTCTGCTTAATGAAAGGGTTAGCAAAGGTCCTGGGTTTGGGGTTTTTTTTCAAGGTGACTACAGTGCTAAATATTGGAGAAGCAAAAAGCTACTGGACTCCCTGTTGCCTTTTTATAATTTGAGAAAACTTTCTGAGGTGCCTGACACCAGCATTTAACTACTGAATTCTTCAGGCTTTTTTTCAGCCAAAACCCCACTTTTGAGAGACAGCAGAACTTCTCTGGTTGTTTCCCCTGAGAAGGATCTCTAAACTTTTGCCCTTAGTTGTAAATATAAATGTTTTCTGTATGTGACTAAATAGTTACCTACTTCTGTGGCTTAATGTAGGACAGCACGGATGAGAAAGACAAATGGGTTAGACTGTAAAAGGAATAGCTTCTCCTAAAGCATTTTCTGTCAGCATTTAGAAAGGAGGAAAGTATTTTTCTTAGTTTCATGGTTATCTCAAGTGTGAGGGACTGTTAGTTGTCGTTGAATAGATAAGAGAAATATGTGAAAATGGATTTAAAATATGCTGCTAGATGTGGTTCTGGGAGGGTGGAATTTGAATTTACCATTTTCCCTAGCTTCGAAGGGAATTCTTTTGTAGATTTGTTTAAGATGTTTATTAAATGAAAACAATTTCCTGATAAACAGATCATGAAAGATAAATCAATTAGGGTAATAATAAATGAGAACACCAGAACACTGACTTGAACTAGTTTTGTTTAAAGGGAGATTGTCAGAGACTGACTGTGTAAAATGTCTGATGGAGAAAAGATTTCTACAGCTTATGCAATTTAGATATTGTCAAATTTCAGCCTTTGAAGAAGCACTATATTTTGTCTTGAATTGTATATTGAATGAAATTATTAAAATTAATGTGATTTCTGTAGTGTATGAAGTGTGGTAGTCTTGTCCAAAATGAGCAATGAGCTTTAGCTGGACTTTCAGATCCACTCTCAATGGAGATGTTTAATAAAAAATAATAATCCCCCATTAAATAAATACATCCTTAAATATCCTCTGCCAACTTTCATGGTGCATTTCTGCTTGCAGGTGAACATGGAAAAGATAGTGAGCTTCAAGCTCAGAACGAACCTCCTGTGTTACCTCTTTCACATTGTATGCTTTAACCTCTTCAAATTCCATGCTACTGTGACTTTCTACCAGTGAGGAGCCGTTGTGCCAGACTAAATTCTAATCACTCTTTCAGCTCATGTTTCACAGTGACCTAATAGATATTATAAAACTTTAGGTCTTAATTAAAGCGGTTAATGCTGATAGGTTGTTTTTCGGGTAGATTGTGGGAAGATTTTCTGAACCAGCTGTGCCAGTAGAAGAGATTGCTGTGGTGAGCCCCCGGTCTTCATAATTGTTTTCCTTGTTATTGCCACTCGCATGTGCCAGCAAAGCTCCTCTTGTGAGTGTTGCCTGATCTGCTTCAACCAAATACAGATACACTATACAAATTATGTGTCGTGTTGTACCAAGGCGTTTCTGTTATCCAATTTATCTCCCACCCCACACCCAATTGGACTTTAGGGATCTGTTCAGCTGCCACTGCCGCAGACTTTCAGCTTCCCTTTCTGAAAGGGTCAGTGAAAACTTCAGCCAGTAGGATTTGGACATAGTTTCTCTCTTACCCATGTCAGCCTGGCTCATGTCTGTGTCAGCAATTTTCTGTGGGCAGGAAGGAATTGAAGGTAGCGATGATTTGGCATGGGCTGGGTTTACCTGATTGCCTGATGCAGTTCACAGACTACGTATCTACTCATGCCTGCTTAGTAGGTGCACTGTGCTCTAAATGATGCCCCTGGCCAGCATTTGGAGCATAATACCTTTAATACTGGGTCTCCTACTCCCTAAAATTTAAAAAAAAAATTTAAAAAGGAAAAAAGCCCCAAATAGTTTGGTATTCTCAGCAGAAGCAATAATAGTACAGAAAGGACAGACTGATGTATTTTCAGATTGTATTGTGCTTTGCAGCATGAAGTTAGTCCAGCATAATTGATTTACAAGACCCTGTATATTCAATTCCTTTATATTTGGGACATTGTGAATTGCTTCTTCTGGCTGCCACCAGCAGCAGTTGCACCAGAAGCTGTCACAAAGCAGGAAGGCTGTCGCTTCCCTGCTCTGCATATTCCCCCTACTGGTGTCCAAGGAGCAGAGAGAGGGGGAGAACTGCCATTTGAGTCCAGAAGGATGAGAAAAAGACAGGAAGGGGACAGAGGAGAGAAGGACTGAGGGGATGAGAAGTTTACTCTGAGTCAGGAATGGAGGTCAGTCTGTTAGCAGTGATGGGATTGAGAAGTCAAGGAGGCCAGGAGAGCTTATATGGCCATAGGAGAGTTGTATCAGAAGCAAAACTGACTGAAAATTACTCAGTTCTCACTGCCTAAAAGCTTGGATATAGACTATGCTTCAAGTTTCAGTGTTAAGCTGTGATCAATGAAAAACTAAGTAGGAAAGTGGGTGCTTCATCTCTCACTTCAGAGAACAGGAGCTGGATGGTGACAGCCTACACTATTAGTAGTCAACAATTGTGAGAGGCCTGTGCTGTGTAACTTCACCATCAAGCCTCAGGTATATACTGTGTGAATCCCACAATATTGAATTTCTGGATGTGGACAGGAGTGGGTTTGCTTTTTGATACGTAGATGGATGAAAATATTTCATATGAACTTCATTCAGTGAAGTGCAACAACCTCCACGCTCCTTGAACTTCCAATACTCAGATATAGACAGGTTAAAAAATCACAATTGGCTTCCTAGAGAGCATACATTTTCTTATATAATACTAAGATAGTTACAAAAACAGTAACTTGAAAAAGAAATCTTAGGTTTCTTCTATACAGCTGGATAAGTAATGTTACAGTAGTGCAAATGCAAGTGAGAGATGTGTTGTCTTGAAAAGGAATTTTAAATTGTTACTGTTTTCTACAGGCATTAGCAGATTAGACAGATGTTACAGAATTATCAGGGCAGTAGCAACTACAGGTATTTTGCACCTGCACTGGAAGCAGAGATCTGTGTGTTAAGGGGACAGAAGTTACTGGTTAGGCAAGGAAAGACAAGCAGCTGCTGTGGCTCTTTCAGAGATGCTGCATTGTTAAGACCCAGATGGATAGTCATATTGAAGGGTGATGCAAGAGGGGATGCCTGGTACAGCATTTGGCTGTAAAATAGTAAAAGGGATTTGGGAGATGGAGCAGGAGGGATCAGCTTCATCATTTTGGCCCCCAGTCTCCCCTCTTTTTCTCTAGGCGCTCCTGTGAGAAGATGGATTGGAAATGTTTTCAGAACTACTGCAAACAATGCAAAAAGCATGCACTTAAGCTGACAGTTACTCCTTCCAAATAGGCTATTATTTGTACCACCATTAAAATTAATTCATTTTTCTGTTGTACAGATCTGCCGAGTGGTCCCCATACTTATCGCTTAGAAGATCTTGCCTACACTAGAAGTGGAGACAAAGGCAATTCTGCAAACATAGGTATTTTTCTTTCTCTTGCTTTCTGAAGTGATGTAAGATTTTCACATAAGAGTTACATATCAAGTGCTAGTCTTAATTTTTTTAAACATCACTTGAGTTTTATTTTTCTTAATTGTGCTGAAACAAAAGCAAATATGTATTGAACATGGATTTTCCAAATGAAATATCTGTAGTCTTCTAATTAGCAGCTGTTGTAATCTGAAGTACTAAGAAAAAATACTAGCATGTCATACTAAAAAAAAAGATTTTTGTTTAGGGTTGGAAAGTTGAGCTCCCAAAAGTTAAGAACTGCCTTTTTAAGGTTTCTTTTACACATCAGTTGCTACTCCTTCATGTGTATATGTTATGTAATATAATTTCTTGGTTGTCTGATCGTGTATAATATTTTCATACATTAGTTTTGTAACATGTCTATGGCTAAAACATTGACAGTGTTAGGAAATACTAAAGTTGTTCTCATGTACAAGAATGTTTTTATTATATTGCTCATGCAAATGGTATATTTCAGTATGCAGTCTCTTTGCATTGATTGTGCTGCTTCTTGCATTGTTTAATAATTCCTTCTATTCCTTACTTCTGCATGCAACAATTGGCTCTCTTACTTGTTGGAAGATGAGAGCGTGTGGTGTTCAAAGCTCAGTATGAATTAAAGGTGCGTTTGGGATTTGATTTGCTATTAGCTGTCATGCTAAAACTGATTAATTTTGTTCATTTGTATTTAGGAATAATAGTTTTCTTGTCCTTGTTTGTGAAACTGGTTTTTTTGGGTTGAAGAATGAAGCAATGTTGATTTTTTTTTTTCCTTCTTTTATTTTCCTTTTTCTTTCTCCATGATTGACCACTGTTGCAATGTAGCATTGCCGAGTCATGAATGAAGGATACCTAATAGACTGCTTCAGATATAAAGACACTACTGCTTTATTAAGGAACAACAATAACAACAACAAACTTGACGTCTAATTTAAGTCCAGGGATAGAAAGGTCCCTGTGACACAAAGCTGTTTTCCTGATCCTGCTCTGGAACCTCAGCTTCAGCATAAAATTAGCTGAAGCTTATAAAGCACATTTACAGCAATAAAAATGTAATTGTGATTTGTCACACTCAAGTCAGAATCCCGTGCAAGCGGTGAGGCAAGGACCAAACCTTCAGTCACTGATCAGGCCTTGTTGTGGTTAATTGTGATGACTTAGATACCTAAGTCTTGCAAACCATTTAAGGGAATAGAGCTGCCTGTGGGTTGTTTGTTGTGATGTTGTTGTTCTTTAGGTGTCTTTCAGTGTGGCAGGGACTGTTTGCAGCCAGAAAAAATCCAGTGATCACTTAGTGGTCACTTAGCATTCTTTTGTGTCATGCTCCGCCCTACATCTCTCCTGACAGAGGGAGAGCTGTCATACTGTTGTATTTTTTATTCAGGAGCTCATTAAAGAGGATCCATATGTACAGTTTCAGTTAAGCGGAGGATCTCAAATCGGTTTTGAAAGGATCAATATAAATTGGTTTTAACAGTTCCTATTTCAACTAATGCCAGTTAATGCCTAACAGGTGTGATAGCACGGCATCCCCTCTACTATCCATACTTAAAGAAAACTTTAACTGCTCAAGCCCTGGAGAATTACTTTCAACACCTATTAGAGCGTGAAAACCCAGAAGAAGAACTAGTAACAAGGTGAGTGGCTTGCTGCTCAGTCCACAGTTGCATGGTAGATACATGATGGCATCAGAAGTTATCCTAAAGTATGTTAACATAAATATTGCAAACTTGTGTGTATTGACTTTGGGTTTTTATATGTATTTTCCTTTGGCATTTTAAATAACTTGAGCATAGTCACTGAGAAAGGACATGAACTTGGGCCTCTCTTGAAGCTGGACAAAGGCTGTGAATCCGTTTAGTGAAGGCATTTAAATTCCCAGAATTAGCATAGTAGTGTTGGGGCTGTTCCTTTGTTTTGTTCCAGTACAGAATGTTTTTACCGACTAGAATTAGCTTCCAATTCCCTTTGAGAAATTTATCTTTCCACTGGTTTTGAACCATTTGGAAACTGCAGGAGCCTTAGTAGCTGAAGCTTCCCAAGCCTCTGAGCCACTGCTGAACTGAGAGTTAGAAATCTGTAAAACACTACCTGAAAGACGTTCACACAGCCAGTGTAGTCTGGAGCCGAAACTTACCTGATGATCCATCAGATAAGGGCCTCATACTATCCCTGTTACTGCAAAACATTTTAATATTTATGAAGTTCACTCACTTTAGAGAAAATATTGCTTCTAGTACCCCACTCTCACCCACTTTTGTGCCCCATATACCAAGCCAGAATTTAAAGAAAAAACATAGCTAATTTCTCTTAAAGTCTGAAAGAGAATACACACTAAACAGGGCACGTTTATGTGATACTCATCTAAAAAAAGAATATCCTCTGCCAGGCAACATACGTAACATTCTTGTTTTTGTGGTGTGGCTGATGCTCAGGGCCCTTCCTGGGGACTGAATGAAGCATACACTGCTCTTGTAGCATGAGGTAAGGAATGGAGCTCATTCTCCCAAGGATATCCAGTAAAACAGTCAAGATTTTAAACCTTTTTCTCTCTTTGAAAACAAGTAAAAGCTTAATACTGCCACAAACCATTCAGTCTTCTAAAACATGTTTTGATACAAAATCTGCAAATAATGGAGATTTTGCCAAAATCTTTTATGTATTTCCATGGGTAGTGGATAAACTGTTAACTGTCTTTTTGCTTGTTCAAAGAGTTTGAGTCAGAAAGGTACAGCACAAAGCTCAGAGAGAGCTTGGAGTTACTTAAACCCCTGATCTTTGTATTGTAAGTGCTGGTTTTGTCTTCATAAGCAGCTCAGTGCAGATCTCACCCACTGTTTCATAAGTGCTAACAAATCTATGTGTCTAATAAACAGTGATACTAAGAATTGTAATTGAATTTCCTCTGAAACAGAGCAGAAGAGAGGAAGAAATAAAAAATGTCATGCCTCCTAATGATACTTCTAGAAATTGATTCATTTCCATTCCTTAATGCTGTTTATGTTCATAAATAAAAGTTGAAATTTGCTCTGTCTGGATGAGGCCAAATAATTTGATTAATTATATTATCTGTTTGCGGTTTTGGCTTCCTTTAATGATGTGATAATGGAGCTCTGTGAGTGAATTGGAAAGCTACTGGGGAAAAAGAATAAAACCTTTTGTGGAAATATTTAGGATTATAAGGATTATGCTCATGTGCTTCAGATTGTGTAGTTTCTTTTTAAATTACTTGTTTATTTTTTAGTTTTAACTGTCATAAAAAAAGGGCTGTCTTACTGTCTAATTTTCTTTCCTTTCCTTTATTTAAAGGGTGAGTAGTTAAAAGCTATGTATCACTTTTGCTACTATAAGCATACCAACCACGGCTCTACCTCACTACAGAACAGTCTGTTAAGTAGTTGCCTTTCATGCTTTTTCACTAGAGGCATTAAATAGGTGTACTAAACAGAGAAAAGGTGGGATTATTTTGATAGAGAACACTGAAAACTATTGAACTTCCAGATCTGCAGGTAAAATAACAGCAAAGGATGGTCTTTCAATCCCCAGATGATTGCTTCCCACTCTGGAGTGCTAGAGTACATTCTGAGTACCTTAAGATACAGAATAAGAAACTTTTTGTGTAGTGGTACTAGGTCAGTTATTTAAGAAGGACAGTAAATCTATCCTATGAGGTTTTGCTGGTTTCATCTTCTGAAATATGGTGTATGTAATGTTTTGAGAACATTCCAATGCTCAGAAATGTAAAAAATGACAGGCAATTCCTTCCTATGCAATATTTTCACCAAGAGCTGAAGAACAAGAAATATGGATGCTGAAGCTTCTGGATGGCTTTTTTGTATATATATTTATTAGAGAGGAAAAATAAGTATTTCTCTACAATGTATCTCATATGCAAACACTTCTTTAAGCCTATGGACTTGGTTCCTGCTTTCCTCTGATGAAAAGAATCCTGTCTTTTCCTTGATTTAAATGCATTAAATAATTTTGTATCATTATTATTTCCATGCATTTTAACGGGAAATACACAGGGAAACCTGGCTTCTCTGAATAATATGGACAGCACTTTAAAGGAAGTAGTTAAGCAGGCACCCCATTGTGCATAAGCATAGGAATTCAGCTAGAACAGTGAATATTCCTTGTTTTACTGGTTTCTGTGACAGATAATGTGTTCTTTGAAAGGTTTGTTTTCTATGGTTTTTTAAAAGCAGCTCTTAAAACATTTGATCAAATTGTACAATTAGATAATTTTTTTTCCTTTAGATCTCAGTTAATTAAACTTAAATTGTTTAATTATGCTGAGTAAATGCCTGCCAGCATTTTTGTTAATGTATTGTTGCTGCTTAAGACAAGTATGATGGTTATAGTGGTTTTTCTTCCTTTTATTGCGCGAGTTTATTTTCTGTGTGGAAATCTTTTGGATGCTCAGATGCTTCAAACAAGCCTTAAAATAGTGAAGATGCTGACCTTTATATGTTATTTTGTAATCCTAGTTTTAACTAGAGTATCCCACTGTAAATATTTTCTCAAAGTAAATAAAATGAATGTGCCATTTTATAGTGTTCCAAATTAAGATCTGTTGCTTCTATTACACACTTTCTGTGCCAAAATTACTGCAGAAAGTGAAATTAAATTCTTGCACTCTTTTGTTTCTGCTTTTATATGCTCTTCAGCTTCTATCCTGATTTGTTTTTCCTGATTGATTTTCATGACACTTCTTTTGAGAGACGAGATATTAGCTTCTGGAATTGATATTCCATCAGTCTAGTTCTTGAGGAGAGGTCTGCCAGTTGTGAAATTCTTTGCTGCCTAGAAATCTTTGCCGTCTTTTTCAGAGTAAAATTTATAGTGTAGTGCTTTGGTAGATCTCTGGCTTTCGTGGTAAGTGGTGATTGGTAATTTTTCATTTAGTTTTTTAGAAAGTTTTGTGGGGTCATCTGGTTGTGCTATATAGTTGATTATGGTATTAAATTTAGTAAATTAGGTAGGTAACTCGTTGTAGAAATTGCTTTATTCTTCATATTCGTGTTGTCTAGTAGAGCACTGGTGGATTAATCTACTTTCCTGCCTTCCCAGTGGATTTGCCTTTAAGCGTGATAATGTGGCGTGTCAACTAGTTTTTAAGGAAGGGCAACAGAATGCTGACACCAATTTTTTTCTTAATAACAATAGAGTGTGGTAATGAAAAAGTAGAAGGAACTTAAAACTTTTCGCCTGGGAGACAGGCACGGACACTCCGTGACTACTTGCTTTCTAGAACAAGAACTCAAGTGACTGCCAGACTGCTCAGCAGAATCATCTCCTTCCATGGGAGGTTTGGGTCACATGCCCGAGATAAAAGGGCAGACGGGGCTGTGAACACCAGCCACAGCCATGGTTTTCACAGTGCTCAAAAGGAGCCAAAAGAGAGAAACTTCAAAGTGACAAAATCAGCAGTATAAGAGCGCTGCAAGAAATTCCAGGTATGTCAGGGGAAAGATTTGAAGAATCTGTCCCAAACAGATGAAGATCAGATAGGTGACTAAAGAAAAATAAGTGGTGTTGGAGGAAGCATTATTTAAATTGCAGCAGTCAAACATCTGGAGACAGAGTGAGAACTGGATATCATTTTTCTCTGCTATTCCTCATCGCTTGAAGATGCTCTGATTTAAATCCTTCCCTATGGAATTAAAGCAAAGCTATCAAGTCCTTAGATGAAGAAAATATTGGAGGAGAGCAAAACCAAAGAAAACCAACAAGAGAAGGAAGATGACAAAACACTGAAAAACTGCAAGGAGAGGCACATGGAAATATACTGTAGACCTATTTATGGAATTTGAAACAATAGGAAACCACAGAGCCATTTGCCAAACTGCTCCAGAAGTTTCCAAATTGGAACTGCACCAGTCAAAAGCAAGGATGGAAAAATGCTTACAGTGGCAATGGAACAGAAAAAGAGGTCTGTCACACTAAAATAAAATTTTATCTGAACAAAGTACGTGGCTCCAGGAAAGCGTTGAAATGGAGCTCTGATTTTAATTTGCCGTAAAATTATCTGTTTGTCGTAAGAGTGATGTAGTGACTCATAGGTATTTCTCAGGAATGAAGAGGGTGTCTTTCCAATTAGCTGGTGGCATTTGTTAGCAAAAGCGAGTTCCAGGAATTAAGTGATTGTACTTCTCAGTATCAGAACTAGGAGCTAATAAAAATACTTCATTTTGCCCATTATGTTGTCTGAGTTCATATTGGATCTTGAACCTCTGGCTTACAGATATGGGCTTTAACTCATAGAAAAAAAGAATTCTAGAAACAACCTTATTAGAAATGGATGAGTTTTGAATGGAGGAGAATGGGTTACCTTATGGTCCAACTTTAAAAATATTAAGGACTGTTAATTTGGAGTAAGAGGAAGGAACAAGAAAGCAGGCAAGGCCTTTTGTTAATCTTGTTACCTTTTAGACTTGACTCAGCACTGGGATGTGATCAGAAGCATGAAAATTTTGCATGCTGGCTTTTGGTGGATGTTCTCTACAAGTGTTCCTTCCAAAATCTCCTGAGAAATAATGTGACGTTTCATTTTACAGATATGAGTTGCCAGGAATCCATGGATTGAATTTTGTTCTGAAGAATTCCCTTGGCGGTGGTGGCATAGCATCCCTAAGAAGTGACCCACAGGCATGTATCAAAACAATAATATTAATGTAGTCATCTTTTATAGGTCTCTTTATAACCAGCTTTTGGGCTGGAACTGTAAGCTCTCGGGCTTGACTCTAGTTCCTTTTAATTTCCTGTTAATAGACATGGTCTATTTAATTTTGTGAGGTTTGAAAACAACAGAGGAAAGTAGAAACTGGATTTAGACTATTTGGTGAAAAAGATGTGCACTATTAAGATAGCACAACTGATTTGAAGATTACCAGTTTTTAGATGCACCAGCAAAATTAGTTTATCAGAAAGGCCGTCACATTTTGAAAAATGCAGGTTTACTAGACAATTCTGATTGTTTCTGAGTATGTACAGGAGCCATGCTCTGTAGGACAACTCCTAATTTAGCCTATGCTTTCTGTAGTTAAAATACTGATAAATAATACAAACATAAAAAACAGATGGATATGAGGTCTTTTGTGTTGATGAAGTTATGTGAATCTGAAAGTAACATTTTTTTTGCAAGTGTACAATCTGAGTATTAAATATTTGAAACATCTAAACCTGAAGACAAGATCCTCAGCAATGCTTTGGTTACAGCAAAGCACAGCTGTGCTACTATAGGCTCAGAAATGCTTGTGTGTGCAAATAATCTCAGTGTAGTCAAGAAGACTGCTCACAAGATAAGGCGATGCTATGTATGAATCAGATAGTAGAACTGAACCCCAAATAAATTGATTTTAGCACTAATGGAAGCACTAAATGGAAGAAACTGTTCAATCTCTTCAGATTCGGATGCTTGAAAACTCAAAAAACTTAAACAGGCTGAATTTTCACACTAATTATAGGAAAAATACTCCCATGAAACCATTTTTTAAAACTTCCCTTAAAAAGGTGGTATAATATTTAAATAGTACAATTTAATGTTGGTTTGGTTCTTTTTCTTACAGGGTAAAGCACTTGGACAGATGCTGTTGGACTTCCAGATTAAAAATGTTCCTGATTTAAAATCACTGATAGAATAACAGGTGTTTAATATATATGCTTTTAACACTGAGTGGCATAAAAACCATGTTATAAACAAGAACTGGCTTCTTGAATGAGATTTTTTTTAAAGTTAAAGAGTAGAAATTTGACAGTTATTTTTCAGAGGCTTAGCTATGTGGCACAGATAAGCAAAAGTTTTGAGTAATACCAGACTAGTGGCTTTGTCTGTGCCTGATAGCGTTTCTTGTCTAGATAATACAGTGGATGAAGAATTAATTTATTTCCTGCAAAATATAATGAATCAAATTACAACATAACATTTAATTATGAGACAAGATAATCTTTGTTTCAAGATGGAAATCACCTCCTGTTCGGTCCATCTCTCTTTCCCTTCTCTCAGCCTTTATTTGGAAATCGCATGGACTGCTGTCCTATCAGCCGTGTTTGTCCTGGGCAGTGAGCGAGGCTGGGTAACCTGCTCTGCACTGCTGGGAAGTCGGCACTGTCTGGTACTGGGGAACAGTTTTCCCTGCTGGGCAATAAACAAAAGTCATAATTGGTACTGTTATACAGTGACTGGTCGTAAATGCTGACCTTTGGTGGTGATCCACCAAACTTCCAGCACTTTGTCTGGTTAATGACAGACTATGTTATTACATTTTCCAATCTCTTTTACTAATTAATCCTTCAGTTGAAAGCACTGAGTAGTAGTAAATTGCAGATCATAGTGTGGTAATAAATTTTGAAGATGAGGAAAGGGGAGTCTGCCCGCTCACTCCTTCTTGTAATGGTGCAATTCTGGCAGGGATGAAGCAGGGCTGGGTGGTGGAGGGATACCTTGTTTTGTTCCAGGGCTATTAAATCCTTGTTTTGTGCAGCAGAGTCATGCCTGGATTGTTTATTCGACTGTCATTTGCATTGCCCTTCCCACAAGAAGGTGTCTTCTGCTGTGAAGGAAAACCCATGCTGAATGCAGTGTACTCTGTCTTTCTTCTGACTCCCAGTTATCACCTCTCCATCTCCCTTCCTGCACAATATGATTAGCATGTTCAAATTGGGATACTTCTGAACTTCTTCACATCATTAAGAAGAGACTTAAAAATCTGTATCATACTTTCTGGGACAATAGCAAGGTGGAAATTCTGTTAACTGTATTTTCTCTGCAGAAGCCATAAAAATATTACTCCACATGTTCAGGCATTTTATATTCAGAAATTAATCTTTTTGTTTATTTTAGGGAGATTGTATTAATTGTTTAGTGCTGACAAAATGAGGCATTACTAATACCAGACAAAATTATGGAAATAAGTATTTTTTTAATTGTCACCAAACCTGTTAGTTGTTCCAAAATTTCCAGTGCTGTCTATCACTGTTATTAATTTCCTAGCCTCTTGCTTGCTAATGGGTACTTTGCAATGAATTGTTCCCACCTTTTCTGTGGTTTTGTTCATTTGAATTGAAGGTATCATAAATGAATGCTTTATCCATCTAAACACGTTATTCCCTGAGCAAGCCATAGGTACTATCCATGTATACAGCATGATTCAGTCAGGTTGTAAAAAATGAGTCATTACTTCATTGCAGAAAAATAGCCAGGTTTAATAACTTCAAAGGGAAAATGGCATGCAGGTTTTATTATGTTTACAGTCATTGTTTGTTAGAAAACTCTCAATAATTTGGAAGCCTATTGAGAGGAAGTAAAAAAGAAAAAGCGATAGACCTCAGTAGCAAACCTACAAGGATAAAGAGGCTACAGTAAATATTTGCAGTTCACTCAATATGCTGCTTAAGTGACTCTGGAAATGTGTATGCAATAAATTTCTGAATAAAAGTGAACATTTATAAAGTATAAATTTGTTTTAGTCATTTATGTTGTTTCTTCTACTGGAAGAGAGTGATACTTAGTTCAGGGGTTCTTTGCTTGGGTTTGTTTGACTTGCCTGCAATTTCATGCATTGTCTTGCCTGTTCCCTTCTTTGTTCAGATTTTGTCTGTTCTGTCCCTCGTCTTTGTTAAATACAAAAACCAGAAGAGTAAATGATACTGTTTTCTGCAGAGCTGGTCACTTACAGCTCTATAATGGAAGCTGTAATTTGCTGAAAAGAATGATACAGTGTTCAAATGGATTGGATATAGGATACAAAGGTGTTATTTTTTATCTCTGGAATAGCCCTTTTGGATGCTGTGAAACCATCCTTCACAAACGTATTTTCTGTCCATTATTTCTTTCAAAAGCACACCAGCTTGAACCAAATGGCATTGCTTTTCAGATACTTTTCTTGCAAATTATACCCTCCAAAAGTCCCTATCCAAAGATTTTATTCTCCTTGAATGTCTTAACATGTTTTGAATTCATGAAACTATGCTCGTTTCAGCAGTCCCAAATGATCTGAAAGTAAAGCTTGAGTAATTGAGAAAGGTTTGGTAAAATACAAATTGTACACGAAGGTGAGCATGTATGCAGTCAGCATTGGTTTAACTTCAGTCAGTAAAAAATTCATTTTGCCTGCTTGTTAAACCAGGTCTGTTCCTCATATAGGCAAGAACTTACCCTTCCAATTCCCCGCCTTTCCTGCCTTTTCCCTACTGTGTTAGCTGTGAGAGCAGGATGGAAATAGTAATGTCTAGTGCATAAAATAAGGTTCCTTCTAATACAGGAGTTTCAGTGTAATGGAAACTGGCTTAAACCTCTTACTTTAGTTTTTGTACTGTGGCTCATCTGCACTACTAAACAAAGGCTGCATTCTTACCTCTCACAGCTTTCTTACTGCTTCTCAGCTTAACTCTCAAAAATAAAGCATGGGTTTTATCGTTAAATTGTTCCACAACAGTTAGCAGTCCAAACAAATGCTCCCTCAATGTTTTCGGGTTTATATTTAATTTTCCAAAGTGATTTTCCCACTTAAATTTGTGTACTAAAGGTACAAAAACTGTTATACAAAAGTCACCCAAGAGGCTGTGCCAGTGCTTGATGCACAGTCAATGTATATTTTTAGTTTTGCCATCTCCAGTGGAGATGTTTTTCCACTAAAATACATGTTTTCTTCCCCCTTTCAGATGAAAAATTTTGTTAACTATACCTAACATTGTGGTTGCACTGTGGAAGTTTGACAGTAGTAGAAGTGCAGCCCCTTGGGTTTGAAAGCAGAAGATGTTGGGTTGCAGGTTGCTTTTCAAGAATCTGAAGGGCTTCATTCAGGAATTACTTTGATGTGTTCAGTTAAGTGCTTTGCACACAGTAATGCTCACAACAGTTGCGAGGTAGTGGCGAAGCATTTACCTGGGTGGATCCCACAGACCTGTCTGCTCTGTAATGCCTTTTGGGCTCGTTCACTGGGGTTTCTGGGCTTGAGAGTGAGTGAATGAGTGAGTGGTTGGGGGAGGAGGGAGGGAGAGAGGAAGCTCTTCAGTGCCCCAGGTATGAGGAAATTATACTGCAGAAATGTCAAACCTTTCACCTTACTACTTTGAAACCCTCCCATGCACTAAGACTTTGAGTCTCCTTCTCATGGCAATCCCTCTTCTTCAGTTTCATCCTGCTTTCCTTTCCGGATTTACTTGAAATGGACCCTAGTGATTTTGGGATTAAAGCTCACTGGCATGAAGAAAGCAAACAAAGGATGCTTCCATGTGAAAGATCCCATTGGGAAGTGTCTGTATCTGCCAGGGAGTTCAGCTGAGTTCCTCTACCTTCCTTTGGACAGGGAAGAGAAACCTGAACTGTAGGACTGAGAAGCATCTCTACCACCTATTTCAGCAACGGCCATCCCTAGCTAGACAGCTTTAGGGAAGGGGACAGGGGAAATCTTGAGATCCTGCACAGGGCAGGAATGG
Source organism: Mohoua ochrocephala (assembly GCA_013398855.1). Taxonomy (NCBI): domain Eukaryota; kingdom Metazoa; phylum Chordata; class Aves; order Passeriformes; family Acanthizidae; genus Mohoua; species Mohoua ochrocephala. Next base: position 54,095 of record VZTA01006896.1, on the reverse strand, counting down.
TGCTTATCCACACCGCAGGGAGACAGGAACCTTTCTATGCCAGGACTTCCTATGCAGTCTGACAACCTTCTGTGGCTCCAGCTCTGGACCAGCTGCCATGACCACCATCAAACGGGTGATACCCTTTATAAGGATGAGGTGTTTCAATTTTTTTTTCCTCTCGTCCATTAAAATGCACTAGTTAAAAATGAGAAGTTCCTCCTTCTCCTCCCCCCATTTTTATTTACTAAGAGAAAAAGCCTCAAACCTTCCAAATACATTTTTCAACAGCTGGATTTGAAAATATGCTGGTTTAGTTATATAATCGTGTGGCTGGTGGCTAATCCACAGGGTTCCTGTACCAGCATCATACACTACATCTATAAGGTATTTTCTCTTTTTAAGTGATGTGATTTGAAGTAGGGGGCTTGAGAGGGGTAAGCCTCCGTTGCATAAAAATTTGGCTTGAGACTCCAGAGAAAATCCCAAAGGCCTGATCACTGTTACATAGTGCTGGAGCTCTGGCCTGTAATCAGCAAGCCAACAAGAGGTTATGGTGGGCCCCTTTCTTTGCAGATGAAGCAAGATGAGGATAGTCTTAGCTTCCCAGGAAGCTGCTCTCTGCTCCAAGCAGGAGGAAACGGGAGGGCACCAGCCATTGTTTTTGTTGACAAGTAGTGAGGTAACTCCTTCCCCTGAAATATTTTCTTTATTGGGGAAGTGGGAAAACTTGCTTTTGGTTCATCAATAAGCTTTCGTGTTTACAGGATCCCGAGCCTTGGTTTAGTATCTGTGGTGGTAGAAGGCACTCACCTGCTGGGTCCTTCACATCCCCTTTTGCCTTCCGAATACCAGAGCTGTTTGCTAATGGAAGGAAAAGGGATGGTGAACATTTTCTCTTTTTTGCTGCTGTGACCAAAGGGATTCTACAGCTCTGGGGTGGTCTAGAGATCTCATTCGTGTTCCACAGAGTTTAAAGTGACTGAGGAGAGAAAAATAACCTACTGTTTCAACGCGGTTTGCCTGTGGAGAGCTGCCAAGCTGTTACACATCAGCTCTCCTCTTCCCGCTTCTCCGTTTCGTATTTGACATCCTGAGGTTGCGGTGTTTGCCCGAGTTTAAAGGAAGATGCTCCAACAAACTTCTCCAGCATTCTTACACGCATATCCCTTCCTCCTTCCCCCTCCCTCCGCCCGTTCCGCGTTTCTCAGAGGCGAAAGCTCCCCCCCGCAGCCGCAGCGACAGCGCCGGACCGGAGCGGCTGCGGCACGAACAAAGATCCATGGCAGCGAGCCGGGGCGCGGCGGCGACAGCGGGGACTCGGTGAAAGGCTGCAGCCACGGCCACCTCCCCTGCCCCTCTCCGCGCCCTGTCATCTTCCAGGTAAGATGAATGTCTGTCCCATCCATCATCCCGCCAACCCCAAAGGGGCGGGAACCTGCTTGGTTACTGAAACTTCCGAGCCCGGTCGGGGCGGCATTGTTGACCTGACAGGGCTGCTCTTTTGTGGGCTCTGTTGCCAGGATTTAGCCATTTGCATAATGGATTAGCATGAAACTGAACGCACGGGAATGCCGCTCCGCCGTTTCCCACTCTTTCTTAGCTGGCGGACCTTTGGGGCGAATTAATTTATAAATGTGACTTGCCGCTCTCCCTCGGAGACCTGTTTTCTTTCAGGAGAGACAGACGCTCCCCCCTCTGTCCCGCCGCCGTGCGAGCACCGTGGCAGCCCGCCCGGCCCCCCCCCGATCCGATCCGGTCGCCGCTTGCCCCTCGCGACTGCCGGGGCGGGCACCTGGCGCCCCTCGGGTCCCGCCAGCGGGGGAAGGTGCACGAAGCGGCTGTGGCCCCGGCAGCCCTTCGCTGCTCTCCCCGGGGGGGCGAAGGGCTTTACACGCACTTTTCCGTGCACTTCTACCTGGGCAGCGCAGGCGGCAGAAGGGGCGGAGCTGCGGGTGGCTCCCGGCTCCAGGCTGCGGGCACCGCGCCATCCC
>VZTA01006896.1:36821-52091 GCA_013398855.1 Mohoua ochrocephala | reverse complement strand
TCCTCGGGGCGGGCGCTCCCCGCACGCCCCTCACCCGGTGGGCCGGCCCGGGTGCCCGCCCCGCCCCGCTGGTAGCTTAGAAAAGCGGTGCCGGGGGCCAGGAGCTGCTCGGAGGCACCGAGGGTTTCCCCCGCCGACCATGAAGAACCCGGTGCCGCAGGCGGCCTCGCTGCTGCTGGAGAAGCTGCTGCTCCTCGTCCACATCCGGCCCTTGCCCGCAGGCTCCGGCGAGGAAACGCCACCGCCTGCACCCAGCTACTACGACACCAGCTGCTTCAAGCGAGGAGACCTGCTGGAGGTGCCCCGCACGCTCTTCATCCACTTCGGCATTTACCTGGGCGAGAACCGCGTCGCCCACTTGATGCCCGACATCCTGCCCGCCATCACCGGCGACCGTCGGCAGATCCAGCAGGTGGTGACCAACAAGCGGCTCATCCTGGGCGTCATCGCCAGGACGGCCAGCGTCCGGGTGGACATGGTGGAGGACTTCGCCTACGGCGGCAGCATCCTGGTCAACCACATGGACCGGCTCTTCGAGGACCAGGTGCTGGGCAGCGAGGAGGCGGCCTGCCGGGCGGAGAAGCTGGTGGGCGCCACGGCCTACAGCCTGCTCTGGAACAACTGCGAGCACTTCGTCACCTACTGCCGATACGGAGCCCCGGTCAGCTTCCAGACCGAGAAGGTACGGCCCGGCCCGCGGCGGCGCTGCCCTTCCCCCGGCGACCCCGCTCCCCGGANCCGGCCCGGCCGCCGCTGGCGCCGCTCTTCCCGCAGCGGGCAGTGCCGCCGGCGCGGAGCTGCTCGGGACGGCGGCGAGCCTGGCCTCAGCTGGCTTCAAGCGGCGAGAAAAGCGAAGCTGAATTAGTAGAACAATTAATACGCTTCTAAAATGCTCTGAAGCTACAGGTTCCAGCCGGAGCCACAGGCGGTACCGGGGCTGATGCTGGGAGTGATGCGGTGCCAGCTCGGCTCTTCCCCTCTCTCCGGGGAGTCTGTGTGAGAGCTGGGGCAGCAACTGCTGCTCTGTCCCGAGAGAGTGGGCATCGCCAGCTCTGCAGCCAAAGCTTTCCTCTTTAAATCTCATCTTTTGCACTTTTTTTTTTTTTTCCAGTTCTGTGAGACTGTGAAGATGATTATTCGGGACCAGAGGAGCGTGCTCGCATCCGTGCTTGTGGGACTAGCGTCAATAATCTGCCTAGGTGTGGCACCCTCCACCACGCTCCCCACCATCTTCATTCCCTTCTTTCTGTGGATGGCTGGCTAACAGCCTTCCTGGAGGCTTCCCTCCAGCGTCTCTATATAGGATGTATACTACTGTATTTATAAAAGCACAGATTACTCACTGGCATCATGTAAAGTTTCTTAACTTTGTGCACCATTTTAAAATACATCTTTGTCTAGAACACAGTGCACAAAGCATAGCTTACTATGTAAGCCAAATAACAGATTTCCTGAAAATCTTGGTATATTTTAACACACCTTTAAATAATGAAAAAAGTAGGGTTGCGATGCAGTTCTGCTCCTTGTCTTTTAGCCAAAAATGGATCTAATAACATCCTTCATGCTCTTCAGTTTCTTAGCTGCATACCTGGGTGCCATAACTATTAATAAAAATGGATGATGGAGTTCTACAAAGTGATGGAAATGGATAACAAACTGCTTACCTCTTCCTTTTATGCATATAGTGTATATTCAGAAATTACTGTCTCTATTCCTAAAATACGCCTTGGTGGAAATGCAAGTAAATTGACTCTTTTTTGGAAGCAAAGAAGAAAAACCAACCCTGGGCTGGGTGCTGCAGGAGCACATCTGGCCAGACCGGTTAAAGTAGTTTCCCTTCTGGGAAATGTTCAGAAATCTGTCATTTTTATTAATTGTGTAAACACTTGCTACCGTATTGAATAACTTCTTAATTGGGTTAGTGATAAGGAAAGATGGCAATTCCTCACCAATTTCCTTGCCAGTGATAGTGGCTTATATGGCTAATATAAATGGCTACAGAGGGATTTAGGAGCTGTAGGAAGAAATTAACTTGCGTTATGTCAACTAGTGATGTACAGATGTTGGACATTTCCAGCATTCCAGGGCACATGGCAGGGAGGAGGAGGAGGAGGAGGACAAACACCAATTTAGTTCTTACCGTCCCTCAGCAGTGGAACCTGTGTAGGTGCTGTAGAGCATCAGGGATCATTGGAGCAGTTCCTGTGGTGTCTCTATTGTCATTTCGGATAATGCCTTAAAACACGTTCTCAGTGAAAGACAACGTGTCTTCCTATACTCATCTCTTGTAAGTATTCACTTTCAAGCCAGTAGCTGGTGCTAGAAATGTTTTATCTTCAGTGCTGACGCCTTTCAGTTTATCAAGAATGTGTAAAGTTGGATTTGAAATCAAGTTCATGTAGGCAATTGTTTAAATGCTAAAAACCTTCGCTATTTTTTTTCTTAGCAAGGTCTTTTATATATGCAGAGAAATTGTTCTGCTCCTGGAATTGTTCAGCTTTGTGTGTATACATGTGCCTCCTTGCTCACATGCTGTGGTTGCCTTCCTTTCTAGTCCAAGGCCAGTATGATGGTGTTTTCAGCAAGGACTCAACCTCAGATTGACTTCTCCTAATGGTGTGCAGTGTCCTGCCATCAACTGAAATGGCCACTTGCCCATTTTTAGAGAGACGCCTTTTAACTGTGCTATAAACCCCCTCCTCCTTCCCCTAGACCTTACAGATGCTTGAAGATTGGATTTGTAGAACTGTGAGTCTACTTGGCTGCTCTCTAATCATCATCTTCTGGCTGCTCCACCATAACCGACGAAGAATGTAAAGACTGGAGTGAAATTCCAGCTCATAGGAAAGAGCAGCATGACTCCTGCTGCCATCAAATAAGAGGGGATTTCAGCCCAGCTTTCACTACATGTTCAATCGGCAGCCCAGCTCCAAGCAGCTGGATATCAATTACTGCTGGATCCTTGTAAGCAGCTTCTGTTCTGCTTTGAAAGATTGCAATGCTCAGTGTAACTGTTTCTGTTAAACTTCTGAAATTAAGGTGTTTTTTAATTAACGTGAGTTACTTTTCCATAGTGTATGCATTAGTAATATTTACATAAACTCCAGCGTGTTTTTCCACTTGCTGTGAATAAGGCATGAGCTGTAGTCATTACTGTAATTATATAAATAGTTTTTATTCATTTTAAAATGTCTACTGGCCTCTTGAAATGGAGTGTAATGCTGTAGCATGACTCTAAGATATCCCAGTAGGGTACAGAACAGGCCATTAACATGCAGTTACATGGTGTGTGATTACAGGTGGGCTTTTCTTTTACCCTTTATTTAATTGGGATTTACAAGAATTCCAGTAATTCTTACGATTCACATATAAAATAAATATCAGGGTCATGACCAGTAACCAAATCACAAGTGGGACTGTTGGAAGGCAGAGAAATGTTCCTGCTCTAGCTTCAGTATCAAAGGACCAGTGCTCCTGTGCTGCTAATGCTGTTGAGCAAGAAGCATCCAGGTTGACCAAATTGGGATTTTCACAGGTATCTACGAAAGAAATGAAAGCAGTTCCTTGCAGGCTTTCAAATGTATTAGCAGAGAATTTTCCTTCAGCATATGAAGTTTTAAACTTATGAAATGCTATGAAATGGTCTAGAATGTCTTGCTGTATCCTTTCATCAAAGGCAAGTAATAGGAACATTACTTACCGTGGGCATAGGAACAGAAATTCAGCTGCATGTTTAGGCATTTTTCCTACCAACTGTAATTCTAGCAAAGATCTGGAAATTTCGTTGAAGTCAGGCATGAGTCAAATCAGTCATACTCTGAGGAGAAAAACAAGACTAGCAGGCATGAATTTTCATGTTCAGCTCAGCGGGTGGTGTTTGTGCTCTGAAATATTTTGGTAAATGTCAGTGTCAACTTTTTTTCTGTAATTACTTGAGTAAAAATAAGCACTAGCTGGAGCATTGCATTTCAGACTCGAGCTCAACTGTGATGCCATTGAAATGAAGGAGCTAGTTATAATAAGAAAAACACAGAAAACTGTGGAGCAGTTCAGCTGTTGGGGAAATGCGTGTGCTTAGAAGTGAAATTGTTCGTCGGTAACTGTAAGTGATGGTGATGGGGAGTGTAAATCCAGAGCCACAGCTCATTTTAGTGGGGGCTGTTTTGAGAAGCTGTGTGGTTAAACCAGACTACGTTATGAGGGAGTATAACCATCACTCCTGCGCCACTGGAAAAGGCAAGTAGTGAAGACATCAAGTTTAAAGGATAGATGTTTCACTTCAGGCTTTCCAAGGAAAACAAAAATAAAATGAGTAAGGCTCAAAATGTTTTTAGAAACCCTTGTTTAAAAGAAATTAAAAAAGAGGTAAGTTACTAAATGAAGACATTAGAACAGTGCGCTTTCTGGTTTTCTGTTTGCATTTATTTTAGCGTGGACCATAAATGATTGCTCATTTTGTGGTGAACAGTCATCTGCTGATTGATTTCACTTTGCATTCTCCTGTGCTGGAGGAGAATGCTACGTATAAATACCATTGAAGCTTTTAATGAAAACAAAATCATAGCAATACTTGTTAAAGTCTGAGGGGGTGGGGAAGAGGGAATTAAACTTGTGTGTGACTTGACATCGTCCAGACAGGTTTTAGAATGCAAACTGCAGCAACAAGAAGCATTAGAACTGTGATCTCTAGAAATGATATGGTGCTGTGTTATTTATTGCATGTTCTCACATTAAATAAAGCATCACACACCACGGGATGATACAGAACCATGTTAGACAGTCATTAGTTAGCATCTCCTTTATCCACTGAAATGAGAAAAAGTTCTCGGGTGACTTGGAGCATTTCCTCATTATGCTTTGTAATAGCTTCAGACCTGATCCATCTGAGTACTCAACTGTCAGGAATGAGCTTTCCAATGGGAAGTGAAGATAGAAAAGCTTAGTAGTTTTGAGGCTCTTTGCTGTAGTGCATTCCAGTCTCTTTTCAGCCTTACAAAAATCTTTCCAAGCATTGTGCTCGTAAAATAAACAATCTCCTCTGCTGTAGGAATGGAACACTAAAAGTATTTGAGGGCTCTTTTTGGCATAATTTCTTAAAAAAAAATTACTCTGGTGTGCTTTGTGATGGAGCTTCAGTTCTGAAGTCAAGAGAACATTTAGGATATGGTCCTGAGTGCTCAGAGATTGCGGGAGAAGGGGACAAGTGGGGAGATCTTTAGGAGGCTTAAGTCAGAATTACATTGATTGCAGTACCACAGTTCTGTCTGTCACAAAACTGGGGATTTGGATTTACTGTTTCTGTGTCTTACATGGTAGAAAACTTTCTGTAAGACTTCCTGTAGCTTTTTAATGTTCCCCCTGTTTATAAGAGAACTTTGTTTAGCCATGTGGCTTTGTTTCAGAAGTTGCTTCCTCTGTGTTGTGTACCTGTGAACTGCAAAACTGTTGGTGATAGTGTGATTTGAAGCAAATCAGCTGCACAGTCCCCTACAACTACATCACAAAACCTACAACTTGGTGCTTGGTCTGAACAAAGCAGTGCGAGTGTGACAGGCAGATAATGTAGGTTTGTTTTACTTGCAAGGGCAGGGCATATTAAGTGTGGTGAAGGAACAGTCAGTGAATTCAGAGGTGTGTGCCTGAAGACTCGGATGCTGCTTAGTTGGATATGCAGGGCACAGCGTTGTGCCTGCCTTCCTGTCCCCAGCTGGAGTTTAGGAGGCTTGCAATGGGGTTGTGTGTTAGCATAGAGATTGAAAGGATTAACTTGCCACAGGCTGTAATCTAACCTAGTAAATAAAATGGGTGGTGGTCCCATCTTCTGACTATGTGCTGGTACGCTGTGACTCGTGTACAGCTGAACTACCCCCCTGCTTCACCTCTAATGGCTATGACTAGCACTCCCTGGCCTGCCTTGACCCAAGGCATGCTCCAAGAGAGCACCAGTTGGCAGGTGCTGCAACTGGAATCATGCAAACAGCATCCATGCAAACATGGATAACCATGTACAAATGTGCAAACCTATTTTGCGACCTTGTTTAGCTGACTACCCTGGCCAAAATTTTAAGGTAGACATCCCCATTTGTTACCCAAAATCTTGAGCCCCTTCCTAACCGAGCAGCACTTTGAATGGAAACAGCAATACCAATTTATAAAGAGTGAAAAAATGTGATGGTTAGAGCATTTCTGGGGATTTGGGAGACCTGTTCTTTGGACCTTCTCAGTCCATCCTGCAGAAGTTCACAAGACTTTGGACAAGGCTATGAGGTGGCTACCCTTCACCTTTTCTATTTTTAGTCTCATGGTGAGGACACTGATTATTGATTTTTTTTTTAATCAAGTCAGGCAACACCTTTGACTTTGTGTTACAAGGGCAAAATGGCTCTCTGTCCACTCCATGTTGGAACAGGCTCTGTTTGGGATCTCCAAAGGAGGGTGTCACTTCTCAAGGTCTGTGGGCCCCAGTGATGTTCAGAATGGGAAATGGATCCCTAGATGCAGTCAGAAACTGCTAAGATTGTGACATTTCCGACTTTGACACAACACAAATTGAAGTAATTAATAAAATTTTCAGGTAGAAATAAGGGAGAGACTATTATTTTTGATCAGAGGTCTGTTTGTTTGCTGCACTGTTGCTTTCATTATAAGAACTGCTTTTAGTTAAAGCAGATAACCTGCTGTACATCCCAAACTATGGGATACGGTGTCTCCTTTTTAACTCTTTCCCATTTCTATAACCAGGACGATAGTAATCTCTCTGATTTCTGGCTACCTCCAAGACTTGGTTAATATTTGCATAAGGTTGTAGGTTTCTTGCATTGGACATACCCAATAAATAAAATGTATGGTTCCTCCCCAGAAGGCATCTTCTCTGCCTGTGAAACCAGAGTTCTGTGAGGCTAAGAAGGCATACTATAGTATATAATTAAGAATACATTCAAATGAAGGGTTATGCTCTGCTAAACTTGCCAAGCCACCTTATCTTCAGTTTGTGCATAGTCTGAGACCTAACTCAGATTTGCACCCATGTTCCTTGCAGTTTTGCAGAAAGTACCTGCACGTTTCCATTTGGTACTGCACATAAACAGAGGGAGGGGTGAGTCTGCCACTCCTAGTAGGTAAAAAGTTAGTATTAGTTCTAATCAAAAGTGAAGAAATGTGGATGTGAAGATAATGAGCAGTTTCCTGCACTCCTGCTGGAAATATCAGAGTTATGTATTAAACAGAGTAACTTTTGCTATTTATATTTGCAGACTAGATTGTAGGTAGTTCCAAGTGAATATTCAGGAGAAGGGAGGCACCTGGTTTCAACCACTTCATTTAGTGTCTAAATGACATGATAATACACTGTGTAAGTAGCCTGGAGCCAAGGATGACTTGGTTGCCTCTGGAACCAGAAACAGCATGGCTGTGAAAAATGGAGCAGTGCATTTAGCCCTAGGGGGAGGCGGCTGTTCACTTCAGCACCACCTATCCCATCTCTGCCTCTTTTAGAGCCTGAACAGAGAGCGTTTCATGACCCTGTCCCGTATTGCAGTCATACCTGCTCACCTGAAGCAAGAGATCTGAATCATGCAGATACACTCCAGACTGTTTAAATTCCATCACAAGCCTCATTTTATTCATGGGTGACTTTATACAGGTTGCAGCTCTGATGGTATCTCAGGAGTCCCTTCCAAAGTATCTCATTCTTCCTAAACTTTGGAAGAGGAGCCTGAGTGTCCCACTTAGGGCTGCAAATCATCTCAGACTGTCAAGTGTGTAAGGTTGCAATGCCGTGAAGTATACATGAAGATGTAGCCTGTGATATCCACAGCCATGTTACCATATCCCATTCTTCAGCTTTTCATCAACCTTGGGATGTAGACAAACCTCAGCCCCTCTGGAAATCCAAAGGTGTAATAAACTAGGACACGGCCTTGACAAATAGGTAAAAATAACATTTCTTCATCCAGTACCTCAGCCATTTATCATGGATGATTGCATGGTAAAGACAGCAGTTTGTATTCTTTTAGTTACTACTCCCAATTTCTGGCAGCAAGTAGGTTTGGTCGCACTGTATGCAAGAAAGAACCACTCCACTGTACAAGTAACTATTTTAGAATGACAATTTCATCATGTATTGACAGACAGGGTGTAGGCTGGGAATAATGTCTTTTCAAAAACTTGCCCAGAGAAAGCAGTAATTCTGCTTGGCTGATGAACTGAAATTCCAGCAAGGATCAGAGCGTTTCTATTTCTGATGTCTTTGAGCAGTTCCAGTAACTAATACTGTTACAGCATTGAGAATTGCACAGGCAGTAGAGCTGATGCATAGTCATGAAATGTGTTTCAAAATTATAATGAGGTTTTTATGACTTGCAAAGAGATTTTTTACTAGCAAGCTGAAAATATCCACCCAAACCAGTTAGAGAAGTTACTTTCCCTCAGTACTTTTCTGGTTTGCATTTTTCATTTTGGGGAATGTTTGCATTAAAAGCTCTCTAACAGACAGTACTAAATACTGCAATTAAATACAAATTTGTCCTTGGAACAACAGTCTGTTCTTATGGGAAAGACAGTGGATTTGTGACATTAATTGTGAGCTCTGTGTATAACTGAGCAGGAAGAGAAGGTGGGGTGTAAGCAAGATATCTATTTATACAAAAAACATTTGATGCTAATTAAAAAAAAATAGTAAGAGAAGTTCCTTATTTAAAAAGTTGCTTAATTAGGACTGCACAGTTAAAAACTGCACAATTAGATCTATAATTAAGTAGTACTCCATCTTCTTTATTACAACAGCATCACTGGGTTATGTTTCTTCCAGCTAAAACCAACAGGAGCTTTGTAACTGTCTTCATAGAGAGCAAAATTAAATATGAAATATTGCCACCAATTCCCTGACCTCTCCAAAATCTCGTACCTGTGAAAATATAATAATGATGTTAAGAAATGAACCCCCAATAATAATGAACTTTACATAGAATTATGATTCGAAGAATCCTACGGGTCAAAAACTCTGCAGCTTTTTTTTTCCCTTGTAGTTTTTCAAATCTTTTCAGGCAGCTGTCTACAGATGGTTTTGCACTGCCACCATAGTTTCTCTGAAGTTTTTTGTTGGTCTAGGCAATGCACCCTTCAGCTGGCTTCTGAGATTTTTTTCTGTGAACAAAGCTACTCCCATTATTATTTAGGAAAACTGGACTCCCAATCCAGAGCTGCAGCAAGACAACCAGACACTGTTAACAACTTTACTACCTTTGAGCAACTTGAGCTTATAGATGAGGGCCAAGCTTTTACCATCAGAGGAAATAGGGAACGACCTCGGGAATATCGGAAAGTCAGTTTAGTGAAGTATCGTTCTCCACCAATGAGCAACAGTGAGCACTTGGGGACAGGGTACAGGTACAGATGGATTCTTGGTATGTTCTCAAAAGTTTGCAATTTGCAAACTTCCAGCTTTAAAGCTTGCATTCATTTCATCGTGTTTAATACTCTTACCCTGTGTGAACTTGTCTTACTCCATTTTTGGTTTATCAGCCTGACCTTCAAAAGGCTCTATGGCAAGATAAATTATGACATATGAAAAAGCTCCTTTAATTTTTTTTTTCCTTACATTAGCTGTCCCTCCCCTTCTTGTACTACAGGGAACAATGAATAATCATTTCCATTACTTTTTTTCCACTTACAGTCTTATAGCTCAGATATTCCTGATGTGAAAATCAGAGTTTTTGCTGTTTCCACAAATTTGTACTTTAGGAAACAGCTCATTTGGCACCATCTTTCTAATACCATGGTTGCCCTCCAAAATTTACTACACATTACACTTCTTAGTCCAGTAGTATCATCCTGGATCTTTAGAGCTGAACACACACATTCTTCAGTTGTTACTTGGATTCTACTCATTGGTGCTAAAATGCCTTTTACTGTATCCTCAGTTTAGGACTAATGGGAGGCTCTGTTCTTTTAAAAAAAAGTACTAGCTTACTTTGAAAACTGCTCTATCACTTTTGTTGAATATTGCTACAACTTTTTTTCCCCTATAGCCTAATTCCTCAAAAGACCCTTTCTTTATCACCTGCCAGTTCTCTCTCTGGCAAATGCCTGGCTTTTAATATATTTTAACTAGGCATTATTATTATTATTATTATTTATGTTAGCAAGGTGATCCTCTGAATCTATTTTAACCTGGGTCCTCAGGGCTTTCTATGTAATTAGCTTGTGTTCCTTGTTTGGACAAGAGATAGACTTTCTGAAGGGTGGCACTTGTAGTATTACTAGAGAGTGTCCAAAGAAAGGCCAGAAAGACGGTGAGGGGTCTGGAGGGGAAGTCATATGAGGAGCAGCTGAGGTCACTTAGTTTGGCCTAGAGAAGAGACTGAGGGGAGACTTCATTGTGGTCTACAGCTTCCTTGTGAGGGGATGAGGAGGGGCAGACACCGATCTCTTCTCTGTGGTGACCAGTGACAGGACCCAAGGGAATGGCCTGAAGTTGTGTCAGGGAGGTTTAGGTTGGATATTAGGAAAAGGTTCTTCCCCCAGAGGGTGGCTGGCACTGGAACAGGCTCCCCAGGGAAGTGGTCACAGCACCAAGCCCAACAGAGTACCAGAAGTGTATGGACAATGCTCTCAGGCACATGGTGTGACTCGTGGGGTGGTCCTGTGCAGGGCCAGGAGCTGGAATCAATGATCCTTGTGGGTCCCTTCCAACTCAGGATACTCTATGATTCTATGAAGTTTCTTGCCCCAGCTCACGTCCTCCTGGGCCGGAGGTGCAGTGAGGCAAGCAGCGTCTCCCCAGAGTCCAGTGTGGAGACGAGCGTCGAAAAATCCCAACTCGATCACCACCAATTCGACGTGGTATGAAGAGAGTCCCAGAATCTCCCGGCTGCCGGGAAAACAGAGGAGCGGAGCTCCTTCAAAATGACAACTGCCGTGGCTGACCAAGCGCCTTTTAAGATAACATACTCCCACCTAGTGGCTCTCTTAAGAGTCAGGAAAATGCACCGTCTCCAGCAAACTCTGAAGTTAACCATGGAACTCGCATTTAAAGAACGAGTAAGTCAGATATTTACAAAGTCGATGTAACTCTCAGTAGGTCTAGAAATTTTGATTTTGAATTCCTGTTTCACTGCTGTAACTTCTAACCAGAAATCAGGAAGGAACAGTAAAGCTGCACAACACTGATTTTTTTATATAGTTACCCACGATGTAGTTAGTAATTCTTAGTTTAGTTTTTTCACCACCGTTTTGGTTGTGTCACCAGGCTTTGTAGGAAAGACAACAGCTAGATACAGAAAAGCATTTAAAAGCCATTTGCAGAGAAATAAAAAACGGAGCAGGGACTTTGATCTTTCCAAGCCTTTCTGTGAGGACTGAGACACTAGTGGTGTGAGGAAGGAAGCCTGCTTCGTAGTTCTTTGTGTTTCACATCTTTCTGTGAAGAAAACTCTGGTTTCAAGGTTGTTGCAGCAGTAGCCATTTTCTCACCAATCCTCTTCAATTCCTACTCCACGGAGGTGAGGAGGATATACCTCTGTGTCAGAATGCTTTTGAAACATCTGCCTAAAAAGCAGACTGGAAAGCATTCTGTCACGGTGGAACATCAAAAGACCGCAGTGCTGTAGGACAGGATTCTCCGTCTCCCTTGGCCCTTCTCTCCTTCCTGTCCTTTCCTCACTCCTCCTTCCTGACATTCACCACTTCTTCCACCAGCCCTTTGTGGTGTTACTTTCCCCAGCAGTTCCCATCTGCTCCTTCCCTCTCAGCCTCAGCTGTACTGCCAGAAAACTGCCGTTTTGCTCCGCGATAAAAGGTTTGGCTTTGTCGTGAAGGGCCCAGGTTTTTAGAGAGAGCGGAAAGCAATAGCTCTGGAGGTAATGAGGGGAAAAACAAGAAAAGAGATTTTATACATTTTGTTAATGCACATTTTACATCACTCCACACTCAGCAATATTGGCTCAAAGTTGATTTAATTCAATTTACATCAGTGCAATTGCTGACATTTGTACTCATTGAAGTGAAGACAGAACTTGCTCCAGGATCCATTTTTTCATCTTCATTGCATATCTGCATGTTAAAATCATGTGGCATGTGTCTCAAAGTGGTTTACCAAAAAAGGAACTCTGTATTAAGTTTTGCTGCAATTAATATTCTGCTCCCCCAAATGCTCATTTCAGCCATATTAGATCTTGTAATTTTATAAATAAAAAAGGCAGAAATATATATATATATAATTTTTAAGGCAGAAAGCTGAACAAGAACAAACCGTGCTTTTCAAGAAAAAAGACCCTTTAGGCACTAGGATGCCTTGTAAGGAGGATCCTAATAAACAAGCATTGCAGTGCTTGATAAAATGAAACCCAAAATAAAATGGACTGATTGACTGAAACGAACTCTGTCCAGACAGCTTACTATAATTAGATTTACAATCATATTATGTCTAGGTTTTCTACAGAGACCTTTGTCTAAACTTCAAAGGATGTCTGCTTCCTTTTAAAGTATTTCTGCTACCTACATATCAAACCTGTCAAGAGTGCAGAGAAATACTACATACCCTCTTTTCGTGCTCCAGGCCATAGCAAAATTTACACTGACAAAAAAAAAGCTAATGCTCCTATTAAAGCACATTACAACTGCAGTAACATCCCACTCCAGTAATATATAGGCTGGGACTTGCTAGCACTCCAATAAAACAGAAGTGAAATATCAAGGACTTCTGTGTTACAGCTACCTAAAATAACTTAGAAGGAAAAGCACTGTCTGGTGCAGTGCTATAAAATAAAATGTGTAAGAAAAAGACCTCTTTCACATTTTCAAATCCAGCCAAAGGAATCTATGTCATAATCTTGGCAAGACTCTGCCCTCATTCCTCATCCATCAGATTCGTGAGAGTTTCAACTAGGCATTAGTGAGGGAACTAATTCAGTGTTAATAGGAACTGTATAAAGCTTTGGGGCAAATAGTATATTATTTGCAATTCAAAGTAATTTTCTAACCAGAATTGGTGCCAAGTGCTCTTTGGTAAATTATGCTGTAATTCTTGTAAATTAATCCTAAAATAAGTTTCTGTTTATCAGGTTTGGAAGTTAAACAGCTATGTCCTAAGGCACTGATTCAATAGAGCAATAAAAAAACAAATGCTGTGATAAACACCAAAACATGTTTTGGGCCTTGTTCTTTTTTCCCATCCTTTCATAAAAGTTCATTAAAAGCAAGTGAATAAAACTTTCAGGTGTGTAAAATCTCTTCTGAAGACCTGAAGTTATCCGATATAGTTCTTAATTTAATAAAAAATATTGCATTCCCCCGTAAATCATGTCTTTTTAGAAAAAAAAATTCAAATACTCAGCTCAGATTTTGAGTCATAGCAGAATCCAAGAAAAATATAGGTTATAAACAGTTGTTCTTAGTAAAGCCTAATTATAGTGAACAGTCAGATTGTCAAAGAAAAGCAGCTAGCACCTGTGGGCAAGGGTGTACTGAGAACTCTGATACCCAATTAGCACATGGGGAACAAAGGAAGAAAAGGATCATTAATTTCTTTTAAAAGGCAAGGGTCAGGGAGAAAACTAAATGAGTCTTTAGCTCCTACATTCACCTTTGATGTTTAATAAGAGATAATAAACATTGAATATTTTTCATTTACTTTTATATTCTCTTTTATTCGTGCCATAAAGTGAAAAACCTGATTGCAAGTTTGTGTTTTCCTTGAGACCTTCTACTGGAGCAGCACAGTCATTTGTACTCCAGAAACGGCTGAACACGGTGACCTATCCAGTAAGGTGTCACTTACACGAAATACACAGAAAATGCTGAGGAATTGTGGGTTTGGGAAGGGTTTTTTTTTCATCTAAAAGAGATTGCCTGCATTCCTTCAGTATTTCCCACCAGCAATAACAACTGAGACACAGGGAGTTTTTGGCCAAGGAGTGAGCAGTCTCTAAGGTAACAGAGACACACAGTTGCAGTCAAAATGTCACAAACTTTATTTGACTTAATATACCCCAAACTGATCCCTATGAGAGGCTTCGTGGTTGATTTAGATGGGGGGGGATAACCACAACAAAACCAAACAGGCACCTGAAATGAAGAAGTGGTGAAATTTAATCTTGAAGGCAACAGCTTTGGTATGTTGGCCATTCAGAACTTTTAAATGGAGACATACCATCTGTAAATTACACGATGGCGTAACATGCCATTATTAATAAAAGCATTCTCTTTGAAAATTAAGCAAACTCAAATGGTTAAATGTCAAATATTACGATGTAACAATTCTGTAGCTGTACAGATTTAAAATGAGATTGCTAAAAGCTCTGGAACATATTCATAAGAAAGATGAATTTGCATGTCCCAAAAGTAAAATTTTAGGGATTCTCTGCCTTATTAGTAAGTGCTGTTGAGCAGGTAAACCTTAGGGAAAGGGAAGGGGAAAAATATTTGGTGAAAGTATATTGGTTTTGAAAGACTTTAATTTACTAGATGGGGAAAACGGGCCACGACATTTTGATAAAAACGTGAAGAACTTGCAAGCTAATCTCACACCCCGTAATAACCCTGGTACATTTGACATGTGCCTTTCTACGTGAGCCCTAAGGAGTTGTGATGGGAGTTTAGGAGCAGTGCCAGAACTACAGGGCCTCCAACCCAACGAGCTTGGCAGGTGTCTGTAGTTGTTACAAAGCTCATGGGGTTCATTTCTGAGAGACTGAAATATTAACTGAGCTATCAGGGATTGAAACCAGACACACCTTCCCCCAAGCAACCAGCAACAGGACAAGAAGACGCAGCCTTGAGCTGCACCCAGGGGAGGTTTAGACTGGACATGAGGAAGGATTTCTTCACAGAAGGGGTGACTGAACATGGGAATGGACTGCCCAGGGAGGTGGTCAAGTCACCATCCCTGCGTAAGATGGGACACGCACTTAGTGCCCCGGTCTAGCTGACATGATGGTGTTGGGTTGTAGGTTGGATTCGACTCTTTCAGAGGTCTTTTCCAACCTAATTGATTCAGTGATATTTCACTCTGGTATTACTGGTCAACACTGCACTAAACACTCCTTAAAGCACAAGTGCATGCCAGCACAAATCCTAAAGGCCCAAATACGCCATTCAGGAGCAGATGAAAGCCTAGCACACAAAAACATATACCAGCCAGGCTCTGAAACGGGTAACGCTGAGCCGAAGAGCCGGCACCCATTGGAAGGGAGGGGGGTTGGAACGCAGGGGCGCTGAGGCGGCGCCGCGTGCCCGCCCTGAGGGCGGGAGCAACACGCGCCGGCCCAACGG
>VZTA01006896.1:0-36727 GCA_013398855.1 Mohoua ochrocephala | reverse complement strand
CATGAGGCGCTGACCCCGCTCTGTGGCGTTCGGCTCCCGACGGGACAGCGGGGAGTCATGCCGTGGCCTCGTCTGCCTGGGGATAGCGGTGGGTTCGGGTCCGTGCCGTGCCATGGGAAAAGGCGGAGGCAGCGTGATGAGAGACGAAGCGGTGTGGAGAAGGGGCCTTGACGTGCGAGTCGGCGGGAGTAGCGCAGGGAGATTCCGGGAGTGTTGGGTGTATTCTCTTCCCTCACTGCCCCATATGCAGTCGCGTCTCCTCCCGTGCGTGGCGTTTGTGCCCTGGAGCGTGCCCGAGTTTGGTTTGCTTCCTGCGTGGGTCTTTTGTAGCTACTCAGGGCCGCTTCGCCCCTTTGAGCTCCCGCGGTGCCACTCGGGTGTCTGCTTGCTGCCCTTGCTGGTAACGACGTTCCTGCCCTGGTGTTAGAGCTCACCGAGACAAAGGGAAAATAAATTCGCTTCTCCCTCGCTCCAGCTTCGTTGTGATCTCCATACCTTGTTAGGCGTGAAGCTGCCAAAAGATTTCCTGATTACGGAATCTGTGTGCAGCTTATAGGCTGTGAAACACAGTAATGCACTTGCTGAAAGGAGATGGGACACGGTTGTGGCAGATGGGAGCCATGCTGTTTCTGCTGATGCCTGTCGGGGATTTTTTCGTGCTCTACCCTGCTGCTTTTCTGGAATCTCATTTTGATGAAGCCAGGAGTTTTGTTCAGAATTTGGCTTTTTTAGTGTCCGGGTGACAGATAAAATTTAAGTTTCTCGAGAGTGGTTGCTTGCATAGATTCCTGCCCCAAAATGAATACCCGCTTGATGAAAAGACAAAAAAGGTGTATCCCCACCAAAAATCTTTTTTTCTTAGGGTGGGAAAAATCACTGTTAACACTATTCTAATGAAAGGATTTGTGGCGTCTGTTAGAATGTCACGTGAAGGCTGTTGTGAAAAAAATGCACTTAGAAATAGTCATTGCATTGATTCATTGATTCAAAGCACATTTGAATTGACAAAGCTGAGGCAGGAGTGGGGGAAGCTGCAGCCCCACCTCTGGATAGTAGTATCATTGCAGAACATCCGTAAGTGTAGTAGGGGAACAGGCACTTCATCGCTCCATAAATTTAGTCTGTAATATTTTAAAAAACTTCAGTTTTGTTCAGCAAATAGTAGTGGGTTGTCAAGAAACATTTGTGTAAAGTTTAAGCTGTTTTTAAATGTTTCTCTCGTAAAAAGTAAACTGCTGATGTCTCAGGACATTGTCTTTTGGAGCGTGGTCTGAACGCGAAGAAAGCTGAAAGTAAAAGGGGCACTGAAAAACAAACAGTGGCACCTTATTTTTCTGGTGATGAATGTTTGGGCAGCATTTTTTTGGAGAAGAAGTGGCATAGCGCTTGGAAATGGCATTTGGACGAAGGATTGAAGTGATGAAAAAGATTGCTTGTCTAAGTATCACAGACGGTAGGCAGAAAATCTTGGGAAAGGAATAAATAAATTGGAGAAGGAAAAAAAAAGGCAATGAAAGAAACATCTGACTTGAGATTTTTTTTAGGGGCTTGACTAATAAAATTGGTAATTGCCAAGTGGTGTGGTTGTTTTCCATCACCTGGGTGACAGAAACTTAGAGCTGTTGGGTGAGATCTTGGCATGCCAGAGAAATAGGAGGGCAGCAGCAACCATATTGATAAACTTGCTTAGTTGTTGAAATTGCAAAAATGGATAAAGCCATGAAAATAGGAATCCCAGAGCTGGGATTATTTCACGCCCTTAGTTTTGCCAGACAGTTCTGCCCAATCTTATTATATATTGGTATTAATTAAATTATTTATGTTCATGAGTTCTTTGAATGCTTTGTATTAACTGGGCGTGGAGTTAATGTGTTCCTTCAGTATTTTTGTACTGAGATACAGTTTTGAAATATTGGTATTTTTATAAAATGTAGTCATAAGAAAATGGAACTTGTCATCTCGAGTAGCTTATTGGTCTCTTACACAACTGTGATAACATGGTTTATGAAAGAATTTATTCTTCTACCTGAAGGGTAGCATTCTTAAAAATAGTTGTGCTACTTATGTTGTGATAGGTGTGATAGCACTTAAGAGAGTTTGTATATGATTATGTGGTTGCTGGGTAAAGTTCAAGATTGTCCCAGCTACAGAACAAATGTTCTGAATTCAGGTACACAGGTGATAATGGTTGGATATAGGATTCAATATCTATCAATATCTATTCAATATCTATCTTATGCTAAACAAAGTCACAGTAAATAGGCAAGCATAGCCTGAATGCTTTTTCTGTATTTTGGTAGCTTCTGCCTGCACATATCAACTTAGAATTTGCTGAATTGGACTATTTGCAATATTCTGTTGAAGCTGTTGCAGATATGCACGAGGAGAATAAAGCTGCAGCAAATGGATGCGGCAAAATCCGAAGTGGTGCTCAAAATGGGGCTGCTTTGCTTGCCCTAATGGAGAAGACTGGATACAGCATGGTTCAGCAAAATGGGCAAAGAAAATTTGGCGGTCCTCCACCAGGTAAGCGTTTCTTTTGAGGTTTCTTTTGAGACTGAAAATTGGTGTAGGCTCATATTGTGTATCTTGACAGTGACCAGTAGTAAAAGCTTAAGGAGACAGTGGAAGAAACACAACTCGTGTGGAGGGTCCTGATGTGTTTTACAGTTTCCAGCAATTTAAAATCTCTTGAGCTAGACTATGTTGAACATTTTCTTTTGGTGGATTAAAAAAGTTACAGCTTTAAAACCAGCTAAAATTGACAGGTAGCAGAGCAAGTGTGGAGCTCAAAATGCCAAGTGCGTTCCATATGGCTGAGAACACGCTTCCAAGCCTTTAGTGGCACAGAAGGGAAGAACAAGTTGGTGATAGAGGCACAACCTACGTAATGTCTTCTCTTACTCCTTACCACTTGCATTGGCCAAAGCATTTTTTTATTTTACGAACATTTGTTCTCTGAGAGAGCACCACTGAAGATTAACTCATTTTGTTTTCAGAGTTGACGATAAAATATTTCTTTTCTTTTGAATAATTTTTCCGATGTTGTTGGCATCAGCAGTGTACAAGAATTTTGCTACTAAGCGTGGTTGTATGACATGGAGTACAGTAACTCTTCTTTCTGAATCGCATTATGCACTTAGACAAGCAGAAAGAAGGAAAATTCTTTGTGCTGCTCTTTCAGTTCATTCTCACTTGTGGCCTGTGACCCCCTGTCTTTATAAGTTATGCTCATAAGTATGAACTGTATTTGCACATTGCTACATGTAGTTTAAGTTAGAGCTGCGTCAAAATTATTTCTCTGGAAGTTTTTCTGTCTAAAATTTTGTACGTACTTTTACTAAGCCTGTCTAGAATAGCAGAAGGAAGCCCTGTGAAACTATTTTGAAAATGGCACTGGAAAAAGAACTGCAGGGCATTACTGACTTAAGTCTGTTATTAAATTGTTATACATCTTTTACATAATAATTATGTCTTTTAATTAGAACATTAGGCAGTATTAAATGTGTTTGTTTAGCAAAGCTACTTTTATTTTATTATTACTTTTATTAATACTTTCTGAAACGAGATGTGTTTGAAAAGGTATCTCTTCCATCAGTCTGTTCATTGACAATAGTTAGATATTTTTCCTTCAAATCTTCATGTATTTTCTTAGTTTTTTTAAGTTGGAAATTACCCTAAGTTACTATAAATGGCTCTAGGCCAGATGAGACTTAAATGTTTGAGATGGCTTGTAAGAAATTACAATTTCTTTATAAATGAAGGGTTTCACTGTGAGTTTTGCTTATTTAGGATGTGATTTCTGTAAGTTTGTGTTGCTGTCAAAGGATAGTCTCTCTGTCAGCTCTGTTCTCAGCAGATATGGCTGAGAATTGCCCTGAAAAATTACAGGTTTTTACCTGGCATCAGCACAGTTCTTGTTCAGTTTGTGCCACTTGTTAAAAATGTATCTGTAGAGTCTTTAAAAAAAAAAAAAGATGAAAGTGAGTTTTCATAGTCTTATGTCTGCTGCCATTAAACACTGGACCCAGTGATATCCCTAGGCATGTGAGTCATTGCAATGACATGGGAGTTTAAGATGGCATGGGTACTAACAGTGGAGGATTATGACTGATGTTGATTGAACCTCTGCAAATACGGGAGTCCTATTTTCTGTTGTCCAGCAATGAATCAAGTATCCAATCAAGGAAACTCTCTGGTCAACTCCTTGTGGAATGCTTTTGACTGACATATTTGCTCTGCTAAGTACGTGTCCCTCATTGGCAAATGTGGCACAGACCAGTTTTCTTTAAGTCAGGAGTCGGGTTAATTGCAGTTGGCAGCAATGTGCTGTACTGCTAAGTTAGTATGCAGCTTTAAAGTTAGAAGGGGGGCTTTTTGTATGGTAAATGGCTACAACTTACTGAGAATCACTGTTCAATCAGTTACCAGGCTGAGGAAGATGGTAAAAGTTTGTCTAGTTAATAAATAAATAAAGATTGTTACTTAATTTCATGACTTCCCTACACAGTTTTTTTCTTGACTGAGGTGTGCGGTTGCTTTTGTCTTTGGAGCTCCTAAATGGTGTACAGTTGGTTTATTGTTTTTATGTGGGAAGGGACTGGCACGATGGGAGCGATGGCAGTACTGGCCTGCAAATGGTGTTAGCTGCCACGTCCAGTCAGACCTCAGCTGAAGTGGTTGGAGATGTTTATAAAGGTGAAAATGATAAAAATGTGGAATGCTGTGTGGAACAGAGCCAAGCCTTTTCCTAGATAAGTCATGGCAGTGTGACTCCAAATGCATGTCAGTTCTGATGCCTTGGTAGCTTCCCTGTGTGCCATGTAGTTCTTTCTGTACAGTTAGTGTACAGTTTATAGATGAAAAATTACTCTGTGAGAAGGCAAAAATGTCTCAATTCTGTTAATTTTTTTCCCAAGTAAATTACAGGCTCTTTGACAATACATACATGAAGGAAACAGTGTTAATTTCAAAATCATCTAAATGTAATTTATTCTGAACTTCAAACCAAAGTACATTGTTTAATTATCTTTTTGTCTTAACTTGTCAAGAGCAATTATTTTTTCACCCTGCCTCATTATGCTTTGTCATTTCATACTAGTACTTATTTTGTGTTAGTTTTTTCTACCATCTTTGAACTCCTTGCTTTTTCTCCTGTAGAAAATCTTTCTTGTCAAAAGCTTTAGAAAAAGCTTTTAGTTAGGATTTGAGTGTCTACCTTTGAACCTTCTACCTGATTTGTTTGTCTTATTTAAAAAAAGAAACAAAGCCAAACAAACTTTTAAAACCTTTTTTTTATATTATTTTGGGGAAATGGAGTGCCATATTTGAAGATCATAACTCCATAATATTAAATGCATAAATACATTTTTACATTATCTGTTGAACATATTTTTCAGTGTATCTGGCAGAGATATAAAACAATGTTTGAATGTCCTTGGCTTAAGGAGAGAAGCATAGATGTTCTTGTAGCTTTCAGATGTCAGCCAAAGACTAACTTATTCTGTGGATTTTTTTATTTCCTTCTTTTTTTCCTACCATCCACTACTGCCTGTGAAAACTGTGGTCTGTTTTTGGAGTAAAAGTGTTCAATCTTTTTGCCTGTTGGAGAAAGTTTGGCTCTGTATCCTACCTTCCTTAGGGAGTCCTATTTTATTGGATGAATGGAGGTGGAAGCAAAATGTTTGGACTTTTTGAATGATGTCAAGAAAGGAAAAAAAAGTGCTCCATTGGAGACCCTTACCAAAATTTATAAAAATATGGGCAAGAAGTGCAGAGAAACATTTTGTAACTTTAAAATTTAAAAGTTGCAGTAGCAAATAACACTGAAGTTCTTACTGACGTATCTTTCTTAGGTATATCAGTTTTATTAATAACTGAAATAATATTGTAAGGGGCAAAAAATTATTGAAATAGAGACTCTTGGTAAACCCGTCAGTGTTTTCGATAAACAGATCCAGTGTGTTGTCATACAGATTCCATTGGAAAAAACCCTAAAAGATGGAATTGAAAGAAATACAAACTGTGGGTTTCTGGCATTTTGCTTTTATTTAAACATAAAAGAAATGAGACGTAATAGAAGAGAATGTGCTAGTTTTCAGTTGAGACCAAAAATAAATAACTCCCACATTTGAACTGGGTGTGGGGGAAATGTGCCTATCTGGCATTTGTACTAAGATTGCTGTTGGACAATTTATTTTAAGGTTGGGAAGGTCCTCCACCACCTCGTGGATGTGAAGTTTTTGTGGGTAAGATTCCTCGTGATATGTATGAAGATGAACTAGTTCCTGTTTTTGAGAGAGTTGGGAAGATCTATGAGCTCAGACTGATGATGGAATTCAGTGGTGAGAACCGAGGCTATGCTTTTGTGATGTACACCACTAAAGAGGAAGCCCAGCTGGCCATCAAGATTCTTAATAATTATGAAATTCGTCCAGGGAAGTTTATTGGTGTCTGCGTAAGCTTGGACAACTGCAGACTGTTTATTGGAGCAATTCCTAAAGATAAGAAGAAAGAAGAAATACTGAATGAAATGAAAAAAGTTACAGAAGGAGTGGTGGATGTCATTGTTTATCCAAATGCCACTGACAAAACTAAAAATCGTGGGTTTGCCTTTGTAGAATATGAATCTCACAGAGCAGCTGCAATGGCTAGAAGACGACTAATCCCAGGTAAAACTGTTTGTAATTAAACTGAGTTTTTACGGGGAGTATCTGTTTCCATATTGTGGGGAGACAAGATGGTGGATCGTCCCTGTTTCCATTCTTTAAGGTATTTTGAGAGTTACAAAACTGCAATATTGCCTTTTGGCTAAGGACAATTTTATTTTTTATGTTTTGTTGTTGTGGGGGGGTTTTAAGCTATAATTTAAGTAGTTCTGGCAATTAAAAAGTAGACACCAGTTTTATGTAATTTAGCTATTGTGATTTACACCAATATGTATTTGCGTGGGCACACATTCAGTTTTCATTTACATGCACGAGGCTCTGCACGCAAATTCTCTTAAAGGTGAGCTTAGAAAGGATAATGCCTTGAATGTGCCCCGTATTTTCTGTGGGTGTCATGAATGATGTCGTTTTCATCACTGTGAAATATGTGAATGTTTCATATTTTAAAAATACTAAAAAGTAGGTCTTAAATATTTTAGTAGAAAATAATTTTAAGAGTTTAACAAGTAGAAGATCATTTTTTCATCTCACCTTATTTTATACACTCTGAAGGATGGAAAGTAGAAGGGATTAAATGTACTGGGAAAGGAGGGAATAGGTAAAGGTACAGTTAAAAAGGGAAATTTTAGAAGAGAAAGGAAGAGAAATGAAGTGCAGAAGAAATAAAACAATATAGTTGAAGAAGCGTAGTCATTCCAGAAGATAATACAGCATTAGCTTTGCTGAAATGAATGCCAAAACTATTAAGGCTAAGATGTAGGCAGGTCTTGTGTTAATTGCTGACAGAGTGTTAGGAGTGCTACCTAAGGGTTATATAGGATGTGTATTATATATACACAGATATAGAATATGCAAAAGTATATACAATATGCAAAATGCAAATTATCAAATGGTTTATAGTAAATAACAATGTAATACTTGTAATAATATGTAATATGTTCAACATACAATTGGTGTATTTTATATATATGTATCTGCAAAATGGTGGGAGAAATACCTCCAGACCACTGAATGGAAAATAAACCAGTATGATGTGTAAAATGATGGGTTGACATGAGTAACAAAGCAGGTTTGGTTTTGTTTTTTTCTTTTAGTTTGAGTTCTGGCATCTGCTGCAGCATAGAGTAAGGGCTGTGCCAGAGATACAGTTAGGTTACTATTTCCAGGTGTTGCCCATCGTTTTTAAAGTGGTAATACTATTGAAGAGGCTGTGTTTAGTAGCTAGTTAAATATGTTACTTTTGGTCTCCTTTTGCGTGTGTTTAAATGCATGTCGCAAAGTCTTTGTTTTGACACCTTATGTTGCTTAATGAACCCAAAGGTAACAGAACACTTGTAATTTTTGCAGAGTCTCATTTACTTTAACAATTTCAAGTAACTTAAGTAGATGCAGGCAACAAAACCCAGTTTCTTGTGGTATGGATCAAGTTTGCTTTTTGTAGAGGTAGGTGATAAGAACGATTCTGGTTTACTGTGCATGTTTCTTATTTATATAATGCTTCTTTGCTGTAGGAACGTTCCAGCCCTGGGGTCATACTATTCAAGTAGACTGGGCAGATCCTGAGAAAGTAGTTGATGAAGAAACTATGCAGAGAGTTAAAGTATTGTATGTGAGAAATTTAATGATATCTACTACAGAGGACAAAATTAAAGCGGAATTCAACAAGTTCAAGCCAGGAGTAGTCGAACGCGTAAAGAAGTTGAGGGACTATGCTTTTGTTCATTTTTTCCACCGCGAAGATGCAGTTGCTGCTATGTCTGTAATGAATGGAAAGTGCATTGATGGAGCCAGTATTGAGGTAACACTGGCAAAGCCAGTTAACAAAGAAAGTTCTTGGAAGCAACATTTTAATGGTCAGATGAGTCCCAGTTCTGAAAATCTCTTAGGGTTTCCTAACAAAGAAGATGGTACTCAAAAATCCTTGGGGAAACCAGCAAATCTTTCAGTTCGTCTCAATGGTCAGCACAGTCCAGGTCCCCCTGAAGTTGAAAGAAGTACATACCCCATTTTTCCAGGAATAAAGCTTACTCCAATTAGCATGTATTCTTTAAAGCTGAGTCACTTCAGTTCTGCAGTAATGCATCTGGATTATTTTTGCCATAAAAATAGCTGGGCACCACCAGAATACTGCTTGTATTCAACCACAAGTCAGGATGGGAAAATACTCTTGGTGTACAAGGTGCTTATTTCTAGTATTGCAGATGATTCCCAGAGTTATTTCATGCCGGAAAAACTCTGTACAACAGTAGAAGATGCAAAGGAATTGGCAGCACAGTTCACACTTTTACATCTAGGTAAGCATAAACACTTTTGATTATATATGAAGAACTGAAGCTAGAAAAGTTACTTTTAAATTGTTCTTGGTGTACATATCTTGGTGCGTGTGTGTTTTTATATAACGTATGAGCTAGTCTACAGAAGACTTGGTTCTTGTGTCAGTTGAGTCAGGACCATCAGATGAGAGCACTGAAGAAACTCTGTAAATATCTAAACAGCCCAGTGCCAGGGTCATTTTTGCTTACATTCATCTATTGCAATGATGTATAAGGAAGCATTAGATGAGCTGTAAGTGACTTAGGTTTAAGGTCATCTGTGAGATGATTATGGTGCTGAAAATTTAGTTGGAAGTCTGTGTTCTATTGCATCTTCATTTGTGTATGTTCCATTTTTTAAAATTAGAATGTAACTACTAGGAGAGGAAAGCTTTTATACTATGAAATTGGAGGTGTTAGGATTTTTTTTGTTTGGTTAGGTTTTTTTCCTCCCCTGTTCTAATTTTGGTGAATTGGAAAAGTGATTGCAGTACATTGTTAAAATAGCGTTGCCATTCTTCTCTTCCTCATATTGCTACGTAGCACTTGTTCTGGAAGTCTCTTGAGACGTACATAGGCTGTGGTGAGATTTCTCCTTTGGATGAGTTCATAGCAGACTTAATTCAGGCTTGACTATGATGCCTTTTTTTTTGCAATGCACGACTAAAATGTAAACAAGCTTTTTCTTCTTGCTTAAGTTCTTGCTTCTCTTTGGATTTGGATTTGGCATGGCCAGAAGGTCTCATAGGAAGAAGAGCCTCCAAAGCACAAAGCCTTATACATTGTCTCCACTTCAGCAGTGGTGTGATTGGTTGACATTAGTGGGCCACCTCCAGAAGGTGATGCTTTCAGGTGGCCAAAATGATTTTTAATAATAAATGGCTAAGTATCTGTGTCTGGTTTTGTACACACAGCATTTGACTAGTTGAGTGTCTGTTTCCATATTTTTCTCACTAGGAAAATTGGGCCACACCTTTATAACCCATGTAATCCTGGGCACAAAAGATAAAAGGGTACTCAACTCAAAATAGTTATGTGAGGCTCTCCTTAAAAGAAGAATAAAGGCAGTTGCAGGTTTTGTACCTGCCCAGTTTGCTTCTTTGTTACCTAAAATTATTTTCTCTCCTGTACTTCTCTGGGAAAGAATCAAGGGAACAATTAAAGAAAGTTAGATTAAGAGTGATTATTCACAGCTGTGGGCAAATCCTGAATGCAAACAAGTTTAAAAAAGAGTGAATAAAGTATGTGTTGAGATTTTTATCTCTTCAGGTATAATTACAAGTGCTATAGGGAAAAGGTTTTAAAGTGGATTTAAATTAATAGTATTCTAAAGCTTTTTAAGCACTTGATTGTGCTATACAATCACAGTTAATGTGAATTGGTATTTAGGAGAATTCCCAAATACCTGGTTTGTTTTTTGACAGCTGTCTACCTAATGGCCTAGTGCTAGTAATGCTGTTTTGTTATCTTTGAATAACACTTTTTTTTTTTCTTTTGGCCTTTGTGCATTCTGGTTTGTGAGGGTTTGGCCCTGCAAAGAGCACATAGAGCCATGATTTGAAGCAAACATACAAGGCTGACTTTTGACAGATACACATTTTTCATAGTGATTAAAAACCCTCTCTTTTGACGTTGGCGTTGTTGTGATACTGAAACATAGCCCCAAGGAGTCTAAAAGTACAATTTATTTTCCCTATGTAATCTACAGAAGTTGTTTCTGTTCCAGTTCAATATATATTCTATGTTGAAAGAAATATCTGAAGGTAAAGAAGAGTTGCTAGATGTGACAGAATCCTCCCTTCTCATGGAAGTGTTGCGTGGTTTGACATGTTGAATGATGCTGCTGATGGATTATGGGTTGTGGTTTTTCTTTGGGGTTTGGGGGTTTTGTCTGTTTGGGGTTTTTTTGGTAACTAGCAGCGGTTTGAGAAAAATCTGAGTGTTTCTTGGAAGCAACTTACTATAAACATGAATGTGCAAAGATGACATAGGGTCTAATTCTGTCTGGTAAGTAACTTCTCTTACAGGAACTTAATTTTTTGGCCACTTAATTTTTGATGATGTGTACAGGGTGGGTTTTGCTGGTTTTTTTTTTATTTTTAAAGCATATAACTAGTCTAAGGTAAGTAAATGAGCAAGGGCTGCTTTCATAGGATTTTAAAATTGGACTGCTTTGATTAATAATCTCAAGGCATTCTTGCTTCTTTTTTTTTTTTGAGATATATATTTCTGTGTTTACTTTCACACATTACAGTATGTGTGTTTATAGTATATACAAACTGTATATAGTACTGGCACACAGCAGTCCTGAGCAGACAGCAGTACAACAACAAACCACTTGGTGTCACCTGAATATTTTGAAAATGATGGTTCTTAGAAAACACAGAAAACTACTTTGTCAGGGAAAGATTAATAAGATATATTTTAATGTTACTAGATAAATCACTAAGAGATCAAGGGAGTGAAAACACTCAGGCTTGGCTAAATGTGTGTAAATCACATGTCTGGATCTCCATTTGTGAGAAGGGGAGCAGAGCTACACGTTGAAATTTCAGAAGGTGACTGTTGTCAGGGGGAGGAGTGTGGGGATGGGGGAACAGAGTAGGGAGACACCTGAATGTCCTGTAGAAGAATTAATACCTCTACCATTAATTCGAATTGCATTTCTACATAAATAAGTCCGTGCCGTCAGAAGTTACACAACACCTGAATGTCAATTGCAAAATGGTGCTTGGCTGTTAAATGTTGGCATTCACTTAGAAAAACATGTGAGACTTCTTCCTCTCGCCTGTGCTGGAGGCTGACTAAATGTGAGGCAGCTCCAGTTCAGAGAGTGTGTAGTTGTGTAATTAGCACACACTCGATATTCTGCCTGTGGTCCGGAAGCACTCTTAGTGCAGAGTCAATCCCGAAATAGGCGGTGGTGTTATCATTCAGGTCCTTTGCTTCAGGAGGTTTGTAGCTTATGGAATCAAACTGGCTCATCCACATGTCTTCAAAGTACAGGCCAGAAGAAAACTTGAAATTGCGTAGATATGCTCTCAATTGTTGGAGAACTCCCACCTCTCTTTCTTTAGTAAGATTAAACATCTGATGCCTGGAAAAGCAGAGCCTTTTTTTGGAAACTATTTTTTGTTTGTTTGGTTGATTTGTTTTCACTTGCTGCTGTTGGTTTTCCACTGGTTTAAGGAAATACCAGAACATGTCAGAACCTATTTCCAGTCCTTAAGATAAAACTCTCCACTCTCTACAGCAAAGGCTGAGTCCTGGGAAATTCTCTCCCTGCTGAGTTTGACTTAAGGGTGATGGGGAAGAATGAGAGAAGTTAAAGTTTCCTGTTTCAGGGATCTGCCACGTTTTAAATGGGTATTACACTATAGGGCGTTCTTTGCACTTTCACACTTGCTATTTCATGTTACGTCTCACTGAGGCACAATTTATGAAATTAATTTCTTAGGTAGAGAGCATATTTCAAAGTATTTATAAGAAAAATATACTGATAAATCTCCAAATCAAGAAAAAGCCTTTTAATAACAAATTATAGCACATAAATAAGTTTCCTTCCAGTTCCCCACATACAACTTTTATAGTAAATAGTACTGAAATAGGTGGAGCAGGCATTGTATCTTGCTATTATGAATTCACTTGTTTAAACATCTTAAATACTGAATGCAGTAGCAATTTACAAGTCACAGATAAAACTTTTATAAGCTAGTTCAAGAGTCTGTATTTAGCATCTGTGTCTCAGAACAAGTGTATCTGCAGACTGCTGTTCTAGATTTTGGACATTAAACCTAAAGGTCAAGTGAGATGCTTTTTATGTTTTGTTGTAGGAATTTTCTTTACTTAAACATTGCTGTGGTTTGCTTTATCAAAATTAATTATATTGCTGTTGGAACAATCAACAGCCACAAATTGTAAGATGTTTGAAAAAAATACAGAAGTTGCTGGCTTTGTTTAGCAAATACAGATGATAAGTGGTGATTGATGGTTTGAGGGTTTTTGGTGATCTTTAGAAAGGCTCAGAATGTAGTATAAGAAGTTTTTTAACAGTATGAATTTAGAAGTCTGAAATATTTATCAGATGACTTACACATAGTGGTTTTTCTTACAGCCCCCGAGCAGGCATATATAACATTGCTGTCCCTGAATGCAGCGTGGTGGGATAGTAAAGGTGAGTAAGCCTCTCAGGATTGTTTACTGCTGCTTTTTGCCCTCTCAAAGACACTGTCTTAGCTGCACTGTTTGCACTGTTTGTTAGAGAAGTTGTACTTTCCCCACAGACACAGCTCTAAGAAGGCTTGTAGAGATTCTCAGTTGCTTTTTTCCAAAGGAGACCATTCCCCTACTGCCCTATACCTGCTGATGGATCACGCAGTCTGATGTTCTTGTCGGTTGTGCAGCACAAAGGAAGGTTATGATTTTTACTCCTAAAATGACTCTGAGTCATGTTTCAGTTGTTTCTTAGTTATATGCCTTTCCAGCTCTGACTTTTTTTTTTTTGACTATGCTATTGTGGATGAATTTAGGTGTGTATATCTGTCACTTCTGAGGCCTCCCTCTTTTTTTTTTTAATGGTGTGAGAATGGTTTTTAAAAGCTTACAAGGCAGTTTGAAAATGGCATTAAATGCATGCTCTGTGTTAACTGCTGGAAGCTTCTAATCTCAGGCACACAGAATATTTCCCAAAGATTCAGTTATTTTTTGGATGCTGCTTATGGACAGGGAACACAAATTTGTAAATCTTGGCCTATGTAGGAGAACGTGGAAAAGAATGAGAGATACAACAATGTTGGACTATATTTATCTGTGAAATAACTTGTCTGCCTTCAGTAGAGTCAGTCACTTCACAACAGGATGTAATTCAGCATAGTTTTTTCTACTCCACTGATGATCACAGTGAAGTTGGGTTTTGTTTATGCAGTGTACATCAGGCAGAACTTGGTGCTTAGTTGAGTGTAGACTCCGATCTAAAGTGTTAATATGCAGTATGGATTATGCTGCTGTGATCTGTATGATATACGTAGCTAATACAGCTCGGAACAATGTTCTGATATGCACTTGAGAGTTGTCTGCATTAATATTTTGTGTTCAGTGAAGGTGAAAAAGGGCTGTTATTATGAAGTTCAGTGTGTGTGTGTGTATATATATGTATATATATATGTATATATACGATGTGAAAATGGGTTCAGTACTGAAGAAAGGGGTCTCTCGGAAGTATAAGGCTCTAAGGAAAAACAACTCCTTGAACAGTTGACTAAACAGTTTCTTAATTATTTTGAGTTAGTGCTGCAGAGGAAAGGGAAGAATGAGCATTGGCATAAGACTGTGAATGCTTTTGTTACACCATTATCTTAAGTTCCTTAATAGTTAAGTCCATCTTGAAATGGATAATGCAGTATGTTTGCTGAAATCAAAGTCTCTTTCATCCCCCTCCCTCTCTCTTTCTGCAGCCAACTGTACACCCTACTTGATTTGAATTTCCCTGAAGAAGAGAAGTTTGGAATTTATTGCTTTGGATCTTGTCATGAAAGGAAAAAGAACACTCCACTGATACATAATTACCAGAAATTCACATTCCATGTTTTTTGATGAATAATTCTTCAAAGTGTGTGTATTAAGCATTTCGATTTAAAGATTAGTGAAATTGAATGTTAAATTGTTTTGGTTAGTTTGATTAAATTTGGGTGTTAAAAGATAATTTGTTTAAAAGATTTTTATTACCT
Source organism: Mohoua ochrocephala (assembly GCA_013398855.1). Classification (NCBI taxonomy): domain Eukaryota; kingdom Metazoa; phylum Chordata; class Aves; order Passeriformes; family Acanthizidae; genus Mohoua; species Mohoua ochrocephala. The sequence continues at coordinate 22,021 of VZTA01006896.1, read as the reverse complement.
GTAATACTCTGTACAGCAGTAATTTATATTTAGTGTTGAAACAATTTGCCACAATTCCTACTCCTGTATTTTCACACAGAATTTTTACAGCTTCTATTGTATGTAATAAATCTTAAACAAATGTTAAAAAAAACCCCACCAACAAAACAATACACACCATTCTGGCAACCCTGCCTTTTCATATGTAAACATGCATAATAGGAAGCTTAAATACCATCCTCAAGTTTGCTTCCGTTAACTTCATGCAAAATTTTATAGGAAGAACATGTCCAATAAAATCTTTGCTTATGCTATAGTATTACATCAATGGAAAACTTGTATTTTGACGGACTTTATTTCAGTGTTCCATCAGGCTGCGTTGTTGTAGTCATAACACTGAGGTTCAATACCTTAGTTAATTCTTGGAGACAAAACCACTTAACTTTTATCCAGGCTCTCCCTTGAAACCAGCACTTGTGCTTGCCTGTGGTAGCCATGTGGAACAGCAGCTTGCTCACTTTCTAATCAGGCCATGTTCTTCTTAAAAAACACTGTTTAGCATTAGACTGAAAATAGTTTTTGATTTTTAAAATCAGATATATGTAATTTTGAGTGAGCCATCTTTAATTTTATTGTGACTATTTGGCATTTCTCAGTCAAGTGCTTTATTTATTGAATGACAAAAGAATAACAACTTTTTTTTACCTTTTTAAAAATCTGAAACTAATACAGTAGACCATTCTTATTTTTGGAATTTTATACATAGTTTCAGTTCTTTGACAAGGAGTGGGCCAAATGGTTAAAATGTCTAAGGGCCTCACCTATGCAAGTATTGTTTGTAAGCTGTTGTATCTGGAATTTGTTTGTCAGAAAGGAATATTATGTAGACAGAAAACAATGCAATGGAAAGATTTCAAGTTGAATAATTTTCCTTAAAAGCAATCAACTGTTGTGGTCCACTATGTATTTTGGTTCACTGTATTTCATCACCATATTAAATTGTCCTTTTTGCTGTTAATTTAGGTGCAGTTACAGCAGTTTCATTTTATTTGCATTTGATATTAGCTACATAATAATTCTTTTAAACGTTGCAATTTCTAATGTTGAAATAATGTGTTTGATGTCTGTACACGAATTAACATTTATATTAAATTTATGCTGTTCATATTTGGTGTGTGTAAAAGAAAAATAAATTATTATTTTAGACGTGGTACCTTCACAAACTTACTTTGCAGGATTCACTTTGCTTTCTCTAGGAACGAGCTTTGGTCAGAGGCTCCAGTGCTTTGCTGAACAAAAGGAAGGGTGATTAAGTGGCTGGGTGAACCCTTGAAAAAAGAAAAGTAATTCTTAAAAAGCGAGGTGACTCACGGCTTCTGTCACATGTGAAAGTTGTTAAAAGGTTAGGATTTCCTAAAAAACTCATGAGGAATGGGAACAGGGAACTTGTTTCATCCATGTTTAAACCAAGTGTCCTAAGGCCAAGACAAAAATCGGTGTTTGAGATAGACTGATACAGTTTAATGCTGGTAATTTGAAAGTGTTTTCCTGGCAGCCTGAGAATTCTAGTCTGTAGACTGCTGAAATAAGCTTCATTTTATTTTTCAAGTGTCTTGATGAAGACTCAGATTTTTGCATTTCTGAGGGAAATCTGGGCCAAGCAAACCTAGGTACAATTGGTATTGTTAGCTGCTTAAGGGAGCTGTGGGCCAAGGTGTCTAAAGATTGCATAATATTACAGTGAACACCAGAAAAAGCTGTGAACAAAAGGAGGCACTGCCCAGTACTGGAAAGCCAGGGGATTGCATTTTTCAGGTATGTAACATCCTTTTTGAACAGATTTCCAACTGTGCTCCCATCTTTGAGGCAAAAACACACCCCAATTTTGCTACAGACTAGCAAATCCTATCATTATTAACATGAGCATGTATCTTGGCAATTATTTTCAATATTCCCAACATGTGTGACAGTACCAAACTATTATCAATCGTTTGAGTGTAATGAGTGCTAGGTTGATGTCAGCCAAGTAGAACCCTCAGGCAGAATTCTGCTTTGTTTTGCAGCTGAGAACAGTGGTGTAAGGAATAAGCAGCTGAAGCAGCAGTAGCACTCAGTTGCTATAATTCAGGCTTTTTGAAGTTTATTTAGAACACATCATTAGAAATCTCTAATCAGTGTGCAAAATTGCAAGCATATTTTTCATGCTTATAAAAATCTCACTGGAGCTTATTAACCTTTGGAAAATAAACCACCATGTATTTCTTCTAAAAAGGTTGTGACAGAACACGGTGTTGCTTTTTTTTTTTTACATTACCTTTGTATAACGTAAAAAGTCAATTGGTTTTGTTACTTTGAGCTAGACCCACTGCATCAAAAACTTGCCCTAAATAAGAGAAGGAGGTCCTTATTCTTACAGTTACTTTTCTCGTCTATTTGCCTTTTTTTTTTCCTCCTTCCTCCCTCTAATACTATTATTACTACCATGTTTTTTCATGGGAAAGAAACAGTAAATTGGGATGGGGGAACCAAGATTACTTGTCACCCAAAGTTAGCATCCTGTATAACAACATGAACAAGAGTTAGTCAATTAATGGAAATTTCTTTTAAATATGAAACAATATTGAAGAGCAAGTCACCTGGAAGATACTGAGTTAGTGCACACTTTTGAGGTAAAAACAATCCCCAAGCAGTCAGTTGTTCCAAGTCCTCTCTTTCAGCAAATTTCTTGACAGCAGTTGCCGTGTATAAAAAGAATTATCAGTTTACCATCTCTTCACGCTGCTTAGTGTCCAACTTAGTGGACAACCAGAGGAAGGAAAACAGGTACTGATGGAGCAGTCATAAATACATTCTTTCTGCAGTTAGAGCCTGGATAGGCCCCAAGCAGCCAGGAAAAGGGAAGGCTTAAAGCAGTCGTTTAGAGCTCCTTTCTCTAGCACCCAGTTGTTCCCCATACTGACCAGGAGCCCCCATGGCTAGAAATCGTTCCAAGTTGTCTGTGGCTAAACTTTAAGAGACAGAAGGATTAAAATGGCTGCGTCACAGGCTCTGTCAGCAATAAAGCAGCTAACGCCCTTAACCACCTCGGGAGACAAGGCCCATGAAAGCAGTGCTCAAGCCACCAGGATGGCACCTGGTAGCAGGAATGGCAGCAGGCATGTGGGACCCAGATAGGGCAGGCCTTTTCCAAAGATCCAGACGCTGCAAAACTACCATGGAGAAGCATTTAACAATGCAACCACTGTCAAACAAGGTGGAATTTTTAGAATTCTAGAATGCAAATAGATGCTCATGGGAATGGAAAGAAAATCTTATGTACTGCTTGAAGGTGGGTGAAATTTCAAGACTTAAAAAAACACAGGTCTCTTCCAAAAGATCCCACTTCAGGCTTTGAGCATTTTTTTCTACACTGCCAGAGACTGTGGCTGCTATCAGCTTAAAGCTTCCTGCAGAGGGAAGTATTCACTAGTATATGAACAACAAATTCATGCAAATACTGGTCCCTGCAGCAGCCAGGCCTTTCTGTCCCAAATCGGGATGTTTCCCTTGCTCTGCTCTACGGATTTGACAGCAAGGGAGGGGAAGAACTATTCTTCCTATTTCCCAACAGTTTTCCACAGGCAGAATTTAGTATTTGCAACACATTCCTACAGAAGACAAGAGTAGGAGGTTGGATTCAGACACATCTGAAGGAAGAGACCTTTGACTCTTCCCCACTCTCTCTTTTTTCTTAAGTTATAAGGATCACAGTGTTTGTAGGTACCTAATTTAACATTGGCAACTTCAGCATAAGTAAGGAAGAACAGCATCTCTTGGGAAGGTGTATCTGGGCTGAGGGCAGGAAGCTATCACGATCAATCTTCCAGGAATTAAGTAGTTCTGACTGAGGAGGAAATGCTTCAGGAAGCTCAATAGCAAAGAAGAGCTTGGGTGCAAGCAAAAAACAGCAAACCAACTCAGGATCCCTCCAGGATGACACAGATTTGGAGGACCATACAAAAAGGTTTAAGTGCCAAATTCCAGTTATCTCTTCTTGTAGAAAACTGAAGGTCAAATTGTTCATGGAATCCAAAATGTTTGGTTTTTAATGTGCTGTTTTTATGCCAGGGACAGAGGCGTAGGTCAGAAAATGGTTAACAGCTGGTTTGTAGCACTAGGTTTCTATGGAGTGCTGGTGAGAAGCTTTCAAAGTCTTAGGGTGAAAACTATGATCATAAGAACACTGATGAAAGGATTTGGTTTTTTTCTTTAAACTAGACAAAAATGTAAAAAAGGCACACCCCATCCTCCAAAAAGCTTGCCTCTGCTATCTAAAGCAACATTCATGAGACAAAACTACCTGAACTTTCTTTAACACTAAGGCATATATTTTGATGAAACTTTCACTACACATTTTTCCTTAAAAAACCCATAGAGTTTTCAGCTACCATGAAATCATATTTATTTTATCCATTCATCCTAGTCAAGAATTTAAGCTATGGAAGCAGTAGATTAAGGCCAGAGGAGACAGTCACATCGCCCGGTTTGTCCAGCGCTCCAAACACATCACCCGATTTCACATGCGGCCCCGGAACAAGCCAATAACAGCTGATGAAAGCACATCTTCCAGAAAGGCAGCAAAGCCCACAAGGGGTTGAATCTTGCAACATAAATTGGATCAGGGTGTCCTAACTTTAAACAGACACAGTACTGTACTGCAAAAATACTCCATTTCCCCAGTACAGAAATACACAGGGTATCTCCTAAGCTCTTGATATCCACTCCTGCTTTGAGCTTAAGAAATTTTCTAAGTATATATATAGTACCAGTAGCTCTACATACTGGTAATAGCTATCAGCTGTACTTTCCTGCTCTTCTTTTCACCACCACATTCTTTTCACTTACATATCGGAAAAGTAACGAGTGAATAACTGTGAATAACACTGTGGGGGACTCCAGCAAGCTACGAAGCAGGTGGAGTTCGACTCTATTTAGCTCTGGTGAACCTGTGCAACAAAGTTCACAAGCTGGTCCTGTTTCACAGCTGAACTGGTGGGAGCTGGGTATTAGCAGATCTTGCTCCCCTGATTTTGATTTATGTCACCTGAAGGAGGGATGTGGCCTCCAATTTGCAGGATCTCAGGGGCTGAGCTGCTGGTGGAAACACCGGTCTCGGGTTTCTGAGAGGAATGAAGCCAGGCGGTGCCACTGGAGAGTTCAGGGTAAATGTGGATACAGGCATTCACAGGACTGTATGTCTGGCTGCCTGAGAAAGTCATCTGGACAAATATGTGTATTAAAAAAATCTAAGAATATGAAGTATTTTCATCCTAATGCAGAAGAGGAATTCTTTTAGAGCTCAGATATTGTCATTTGTGTAAACAGTTCTTACTTAGGCTCTTCTAATGCTAGGGGTAATGGAGGTGTGCTGCACACTGTACCAGTTAGGGCAGGCATTTAGTGAACTCTCAAATGCATCTGTCTGTACACAGCTGGCTAATGGGTTAACACTACAGTCTTTGGGAAGCTCACCTTCCAGTTTTCCTCACCCATATTACAAACCCTGATAAAATCAAGCAGGCATAGCTGCTTTTAGGGCTGGTGTAAGGCTAGCAAGATTCCTGCTGCAGTAGAGTCTGCTGAATTTTGCTGTCTTACCCTAGAATTCTTTGCCAGAAAAGTAAGTTGTTCCATTTCATACTGAATTTGTGCTTGTTAAATCCATTTAAACTGCATGATATACCAGTATTTCATAATGAAAAGAAGTTATTCTCCTGTATAGGTATGACTTCATTTTTTCTCAGCTATTCTTCTTTAAGTTTTCAGCAACCCACTGAGACAGGGAGATGTCAGAAAATTCTGGGTAGTGAAAGCCTTCAGTGCAGACACCCTCTAAGGTTTTAACATCCTCATTATTGCAAACTAACCAGCAGTAATTTAAAATACCTTTTTTTTTTTTTTGCCAGCCAGAGTGAAAAGATTTTTATTTCTATTTTTCACATCCTAGTGTACTGTTTGTCAAACAGGACTCAGAAGAGATAGGAGAGGCACCTAAAAAAAGAAAAATATATGTACTAGCAGCCTGAAGACGACAACCAACGTAACTCAAGGAAACTTCGTGTCAGTATTGTGTTAAAAATTTATGAATGATTTTTGGAAAACATTTTTAAAATTCTACTTTAAATGACATTTACTCATATTCTTGGTAATTTAACAGTTCATTTAAAAAAATAAAAACATAGTTTAATTACTGTTGCATGGGAGGGAGTTGCAGAGAATATGAGAAGAGTAAGGATAACAATCTAGAGTACCAGTAGGCATTTTTAATTGCATTGCATGGATAACTATTTCATAACTTTTGAAAACTTGTTGGATTATTAGGATTCATAATGCTGGGATAAGCAGATGTTTGACTATAAATGAGAATATCCTACCCAAACAATCTAAGTCAGTGTAGATAAGACTCAGATATATTATAGCTTCTGAAATTGAACTATGATCAGCTTTTTCACTATATTGCGCGTTTTGTCTTTTTGGCTTAATTTCCAAGACAGTTCACCAGGCTGAATCTCAAACTGCCTTTCTCATCAACTTTCTCTAAATTCTCCTCTCCTGATTGCTACTTCATAATTTTGTGGGCCTTTCTTTCCCCCTCAAATATTTTTCTGTGTCATCGATTCATTGAATATTTTGGGTCAGAAGGGACCTTTCAAAGGTCATCTAGTCCACCCTGCCCTGCAATGAGCAGGAACACCTTCAGTTCCATCAGGTTGCTCAGCACCCCATCCATCCTGACCTTGATCATTAATTATTCTTTCACAATAGGCTTCAGTCTACTGCTGAAACTATTTGATAGTTTTTCCTTGTCGGCTGACATTGGTTTTTTTCTTTAAACTCAAACTCAAATCCCAGCACAGTCCTCAAGCATATTTATTCTGATTCTTTTACTTAAATCAGTGCCAACTTCTCTTAGTTACACTGCTTCATATCAAAATATTCTCTCATGTGTTTCCAGACTATTTCAAATAGACTATGTCCATCTTTAAGCGTGCTTTTGAGATAAGGTACCGGAATACCGCTTTGAATATGAATTCAGCATCACTAGCACATGGGCTCCTGCCAGTTCTGCTGTGTCTGCCACTTGTTATGTTTTCTCATATCCTTGAGAGCCTGCAACAGAGTGCTGTTGGAAGCTTACAAATTTCTGCAAAACATCAGATGTAATCTAGTTCTTTTCATGGTGAGTAATCTTTTACAGATGTTGTTTTACAAATGGAGAGTTCAATGCATCTACCACTTCTCTAATTCTTTGGCAAGTGGAAAAATGGTCCCACGTGATCTTTGCATGTATTTTGTATTAGTGTGCGTTATAAACAGGTACTGTGGTAGTTACAGTGTCTGTACAATCATTTTACGTGTGCAAATACAATTGGTTAAGCACCTGATGAACTTTCAGTGTTCATCATCTGGCCAGTTCTGGAAGATGCAAGAAGTGAATGGAGGAATGTATGAAGCAAACTCAGGTCGAAGGCAGCCAAAATCTCTACTGAAAATGAAGTAGGGGATTTCAAGAAGTTAGAATCAAAGTATAGAGGAAGTATATGAAAGTTTGTTGTTAAACTGGTCTCCAGGTGGCAGAGGCATATTGGGTAAATACCCCCAAAGTGAATAACAGCTTTCTGAAACGAGATTTTGAGCAGAAGGACACAGATCTTCCAAGTCCAGTTCACTGCTAACAGTCCCAGTTGCATTCCCTAACCCAGGATGCACCCAGTTTTCCACAGTGGTCAGGTTAGCTGCTCTCACCAAAAAGCTCTTGCTGCACAACAGAAATCCCTTCTCCAGAGAACCAACTTGATGGAGTACTGTCAAACTTTAAAGAATTTGTAGCAGAAAGAAATGGCCATTTAGTTTTATATTCTGAACTTTGTTCCTGTATAATCAGCCTCTAAGTGGTAGCCAATTGAAGGTTTTCAAAAGCAGATGCAGGGCTAAGACAGTAGGGCAAGATCTTTCCTGGTTATGGAGGAGGGGAAGATTATTGGTGACTTCCCTTCCATCCTGCAGAGCCTCACCTGCCGGAGCTGTCCCCACTGCAGTGTAAATGCCTCTGCCAGTCTCTTACTTAGCCCTGGCGAGAGCAGCAAGGCTCTGTATCTCCATGCTATTTCACATGCATTCCTGCATCATTTCCAATTAGTCAGAGTTGGGTTTTATTTTTAATGTACAAATTGAGAATTCAGTACACATTAAAACATGCTTTTTTCTGCCTCTACTTTTTCATTCATTTTTAGCTTCCAGTCTTCTTGGACGTGCCTGATGCTTCCTGATGCCCAGAGGCATTAGACTACCCAGGCCTGGTTAAGCACAGTCCTTGATGCACCACGGAGTTCAGAGAAAGGGAGAGAGGTTTAAAATATCTGACTGCAGGAAAGACAAGGTGTCAAGGAGTTGGGATAATTCCAGATCCCCTGCTGAAAGAGATAACAGAGGGCCTGCAAAGCCCTTGCCAGCCCTCAAGGTAGATCAGCCTCTGTAATTGTTCTGCTAAGTTAGCAGTAGACAACCAAAAAGGTTGTAAACAAGGTTTAAAGCAAACACCAACCCAAACCAGAAATAAGTATTTGGTACATTTATTTGCAACATATGTCTAAAATCCTGACCTAAATCAGAAAATAAATGCATTATTAGGGCTACAAATTGCCGTCGACCTGGAAATGTTCCAGTCATCATTGAGAAAAATTTAAGGTTGCAGGACAGGCAGTAGCACGATGCCTTGGCCTGAAAATATGAAAATCTTACCTCTGAGGAAAAATAATCCAAAACAAAGGCATTCACATATAGCTTGGAGAAAAGTGTCAAAGGGGCGGTAGTTCTAGAGGGACAACTGTTTGAGAAAAGATTATGAAAGCTAAACATGAATATTTGCCTAAGCACTAATTTAGTAAGGGATAAAGAGATAATTCTACAACTATTTTTTCTAGTAGATACACATCAAAATTTTGGAGAGCAAAACAAAGACAGTGGTTTCTTACATATCCCATCAAAACATTAAAACCAGTTCTTAATCAGGCCCTATTTGAATCAGATCCTAAAGTCTTGAGCAATTATCCTATAACACGGGGAAAAAACCCCAAGAAACAGGCTTTCTTGTGACTTCTGTGTTAGGTTCTTCCAGAAATTTCTACTGGGTTTTTTTTGGAACTAGAAGTTTCACACCGTGTGCTGACTTGTGCTGAAGAAGCACCTTAGACCTCAGCTGGGAAGAATGTGAGTGCAAGCCCGACAGGGGAAAAGCCCATTTTCCAGTTTTTTCAATCAGCACAGCTTTCAAAACCTTGTTACCATTAAACTGAATTTCTGATATATGACCATACTATCCCTATCAAACTAAATCCTGATGGAAATCATAGGAAAAAAGTCAGTAGCTCAAGCTAGGCTTTGAAGGTAGCTGCGCTCAGTGATGGCACTGAAAGCAGCAGTTGTGAGAGAGATGAAACACGGTATCACAATGAATCCTTGTACGTGCAAGGCACCAGGCTCAGAGCAATCTGTAACAGTCATTACTGCGATCGGCCAGCGATGACAGGATGACAAATGGTAATTTACATCAGGGACACAATGAAAGCTCTGATTATTCAATTAACATACAGCTTTATGAAATGGAACATGGTCTCTTTTTTTTTTAATCTTGGCTGGTTTAATCTCCAACTTTGCAATACCTGATACTAAGTGAAGAATTTTAGAGGCTTTCAAGAAACAGCCTCTCATGTGAACATGAGCTTATTTTATATTCTTGTTTTTTCACAAAGTACTTATTCGTACTATCATAATCAAGGACACTCACTGCAATAACATTTCAGAATAGATTTTCACTGAACAAAGCCTCTATTCTGCAACTACTTCATCAGTTTCTGCAAGTGAATGCCTATCACTCACCTTGAAGGACGACAAACTCAGTCTCAAGTGTGCCATAGCTTTGTTCGTCTGTGGTGGACCAGAGCCTGCATTCAGCAGAACACCTCCAGAGCCAAAACTCGATGTCAAACGTTTAAAATAATGTCTGGTTTTGAAAAACGTGCACACCTAATAAACCTCAGACATGTGCTTGTATTTCCATACCCTGAAATATCCAGGTAAAGGGCAAAGAAGCAAGGCTTGCCTTGAAGATTTTTTTTATTATTTTAAAATTTTTTTTCTGTTGAAGACAAGTTTATTGGAGAAAGCCAAGGGACAGAACAGTGCCAGCAACATCCTGACCTACACAGGTGACACCCAGGGCACAGAGAAGGGTGTTGCCATTGCCAGGTCTCGAAGGCAGCCAAAGGCAGCTCCATGGAAATGCCTGCCTTAGTGGGAACCCCGGGGACAATAAAGGACCATAAATATGCAAAACCTCACAACTGTACAATGAATGCTCGAAAGGTAGGAATTTGGTTAACTTCCAGTTTTAAAACAAATTAAGACTGCCTTTAAAGGCAGTAAGGCAGAGAGATTCTCTCAGTTCTCACTACATTTTGAATAACTCCCCTGGTTTCTCTCCAGCAGGAACAACTTGTTACGCTGCTGTTACTTTGAACTGGAGTCTCAATACACAAGCACAGAAAATGAACTTTTAAAAGATTAACGTGAAAAGTAACAATTCTAACTCTTTGGCTAAGAGATTCATCTGACCAAGGAGACAAAGAAACAAAAAAAAGCCATTCTAAATATCAGACTTAATTGGCCCAGACAGATGAACTATAATGTTGCAGTAGCCTGGGACATAAAAAATGAGGAACGCCTGGGTGCTGGGCAGGGCACCATTGTGCTCAGAGTGCCAGCTTGTTCCAGTCAGGGGAAGGAAACAACTCCCAGGGGACAGCCCTACAGCATCAGTACCATCTCCTGTGTCTCTTGCCCCTCAGATTTCATCAGGAATACTCACCCAAGCCAAAAGGATTTAACTGATAGGTTTTAGCACAGACACTGCCAATTCAGCCTTTAGATGTAAGTAATCTTGGTGAGACGTAGCTCTGTGCCCTTAACAATTTACCTCCCCTTCTACATGTGTAGTCTGCTGTAAATAGATTACCAAAGCCTGATCCAAGCTGTTGTGCTCTGAGGGACAAAGCCTACCCCTGTCTCTTTTCCTTTCCCCAGTTCTCAGTCCGCTCTCCTCAGGCTTGAAGTCCATCCCCTTGTGGAAGAAGACAGCCACTGCTACAGCATGGAGGAGTTTGCTCATGAGATGCAAGCGACAAGGAAAAAGAAGTAAGATTGCTTGCTGTGGCAGGGTCCATCCCGTGGTATTTCTCTACCTCCAGTCACTTCCCTCTAACTTGTTAAGGGAATTGGAAAAGATCCTCCCAGCCTGATGGATTCATCCCAGTGGTGACAGACATGTTTACTAGTGGAAGCATCCTACAGTCTAAGTAATATTGCCCCTGTGGAGGTGTTTCTCTGATACCACACTTGCATGATCTCAGATCATACATGCAATTGAAATAGGCTAAAAAATGGGTTCAAAGGAGGGAAGACATTATTCTGTCTCAGGGAAGGATTTCACTGAATTAAACTGAATTCCCCACAGGCAACATGCTCACATTTCTGAGTGATTCAACCTTCTTCCTTTAGTGGAAAAGGAGTGTAAAAAAATCTCAGCAAGAAAATTGCTGCCATCGACTTCAGTGAGCTGATATTTCAATGTTGAAATTTTATTAATAATATTTTTTAAAGAGGTATTGGATTAGAAGTATGCTCTTTGGTGGTTCCCTTCCCCCTGCCGCCCCCAAAAGGAAAGAAGCAACTGTTTTAAATTTCCCATGAAAAAAAATAAAATTAGGAGAAGCCTACTGGAGAGTATTTAAAAACACGGTGTTATTTTTGTCAGTAGCCACCCTGAGTTCAGAAATAAATAATAAAACAATAAGTAAAACTATATATAGTATGCATCTTCAGCAATAACTTGTCAAATGTTGGCTACATTAGGAAAGACATTAAGTCACATTAAGCCTTTTGATCTACTGAGGGAACATCATCAAGCCAGTGTACACAAGAATGGGATGCCAAATGCATATTATTTACATATACAATGCCAACAAGAGGATGGAGGAGCTCACTCATCTCAAATCACCCCAGAACCACTCTGAAGTACTTCTCTACTGTCAAGTGTCATCCTCAGCAAGACATAGGCGCTAATCTTGCCTACACAGCAATGTAGGGTGTGACTGAGGGAAATGTGGGTCATGCAGAAAGGGATTCAGCATGAGGGGGAAAGGATTCCACATAAACTGGGAGACCAGCTGTCCTGCTGGGTAGCTGCAGTGTGCTGTCTGTGCATGCACAGAGGAGAGAGGGGGCTCAGCGGGGAGCTACTGTGATGGTCGAGTGCTGGAGCACTCCAGGCACGAGGAGCCACAGAGGGAGCTGGGCATGCTCAGCCTGAGGCAGGACCTGAGGGCTGGCTGGCACCAGCACTGGGATGGGGAGAGGTGGGCAGAAGACAGGCAGATCCTTCTCAGAGATGCACAGTGAAAACACAAGAAACAATGGTCATGGGAGGAGCAAGAGAAATTCCAATTAACCTTTCTTTCCCTTCCCCTCCAGTGAAGGTGGTTAAGCACTGCAAAAGGATGCCCGGAGAGCATGTCGAATCTGTCTTTGCAGATACTCAAAACTCCCTTGGACAAGATCCCCAGTGCCTGATTTGACTCAGATGTCGGTCATGTTGGAGCAAGGGTTGGACTACAGATCTTCTGAGGTCCCATCTAACTGGAATGAGGACACACAGAAACAAAACCAAACACAGAAGAAAAGCCGAATAAAATCCATTGGTTACCCAGATGGAAGATGGCAATGGCTGGCCATGACCAGCATCACCAGCATTTCCAGAAGGTAACAAAGTTTGGAAAAAAAACATTTGTGAAAGCAGGAAGGTGTGAGACTGAAGGATATTCTTGCATCCTTCTCTTCAGTTCAAGCCATGAATTACAGGGAGAGGAAACTAGCAGGCACCCCTTCACCCTCCATTCAAAGTACCTCCCAAGGTTGCTTCTCAAGAACAAAGGATGTTCAGCACAGCAGGAGTCCTGGCAATGCATGTGGAGTAAGTCTGCTTCTCACTGGGCTGTGGGAAGAGAAACCTTTTAAAGACTGTCTCATGTGACATCTTGACTGCATGCAGTTTCCTTTCCTTTCTGTCCTGCATCTTCAAAAACCTCTGTAAACTGTATGAGTTTCATAAGTAAAATATTTTTATTTGCTTCAACCTTGATCTGGCTTGAATTCAAATGAATCTCACAATGTTTAAAATCAAGACACCATGTAAAATCATATTTTGTGTACTCCTCCTAATGTATCCGAAGAGGCATAAATTGCATCCCTAGCTAACTGCTCGGGGGGCTGCGGAGTTGGCAACACGGTAGTGGTGGTGTTTGGGTGGAAGTTTCCAGTGAAGGATGTAATGTAAAGAGCTGCAAGGGTGTCCCTGCAGTAGGCTGACAAGCCAGCAGGCAGTACACCTCAACCCTGAAGGCTCAAAGAACTGCACCATTTTTTAAAAATAATTTGTTATAGCTTGGTGGCAGCTTGGGGTGAGGAGAAATCAGCTTATATTTTTCATTTTAGTATGTCCAGCACACGCATTAGCTTTTCAGAGCAGTACATTTGTGAGAGCAAGCCTCTATGCTGGAGACTGAGAAAGGTCACTTCTGAGTCACATCACAATATTAATTGCATACTGCACTATAATTTGTAGCAAATCATTGTACAAGTCTTCATTTAGAGGGCATAGCTGAAATCCAGTTTCTTCTTTCACAAGCTATATCAAAGAATATTTGTTTGATATGACCAGAAAAAAAAAAGTCTGTGAAGCGTTTAATGATTTAAACACAGAACAACAGCAGAGCCACAAGCTAGAATTAAACAAGGTAAAATTGTTTTTCTTCGGTCTTTTTCACATCTCCTGAAATCGTGCCTGATCAGCATCCCAGCATGAGCTGGGACACGCTAACAAAAGACTCAATCTAACGAATATAATTATGTCTTTTATTAGACACATGGTGAAGTACTGTATAGATCACTATTGGCTTGCATCTCAAAAAAACTTTCACTCTCTTACTGTGGAGATAAAATGAGACAGTTGAAATATTTTGGACTTGATTTAGCAGCTCTTTGTTGTTTTCAAATAAGCACCACCAGGGAGCTGCCACGGTAGAGGTTTCTCTTTTTAGGAAGACCAGGAAACCTCTAAAGATGCTAATGAAGGTAGTGGAGCACCCAAACCTGTTCCCTCCACGAGCCAAGTCACCTTCCTCTTGCTGACCACCACTGCTCGGTTACTGTGATGAGGGTTTGTCCTACAGCTTAGCTCTTCTGATTAGGACTTTCTCACGTTTTCCAACCAAGGTTTAATTGTGGCTGGTTTTGCCCCTCTGTGCTCTTCCTGAGACAGTTTCATAGCTGTCTATTCACTGAAGTTCACAGGCAGTAATCTTGCCCCCTCCCACCTTTACTAAAAGAAAGGGCTAACCCTTTTATTTCCTAATACATACATAATTGATTCTAACCACACCACCACTAGCTTTTATCAATATGTTGAAACTTTGTGTCATGGGGTTTACTTTGAGCTTTGGCTGCTGGAGCTAAAAAAACCCCTCTTTAACCAATTAAGTAATGTTTTCCTACTGAACTAGTTACAAAGGAAAGTTGTAAATGTGCCTCAGGGGAGCTCTGGCATCTCAAAAACCAGAAGAGAAATAACATTTTTTCTAGCATGCTGTATGTTGTTTCAGTGCAATTTGAGGTGCCTCAGAAGTTTGTAGTATTGCAGTAAGCGCATGGTTTGATGAACACAGGACTCGCTGGGTATTTTTCATCCATTTAGTTTTCCTCCCACCTTTCCAAGACTGTTTCTATTTGTCTTTACAAGTTGTCTGAGCAGAGCCATCTGTCAAATGTAGCAGCAGAGACACACAGACACAGGGAAGTTCCCAGGCTCAACCCGCCTCAGTCAGCAGGGCACTGCTTCCGACTTACCAAGCCTATGACTCCCTTCAGTCTGTTCCCAAGAAAGAGCAGCTGGCCACCACCAGACCTTCTCCAGCAATGCTGTCCGTCTCATCTCAAGCAATGACTCCCACTTTCTTAGGGAAAGTCTCAAGGGGAGACTGGGGTTAATGGTATATCAGGTGAGCTGTTCTTCAGTGCAAACATCTTCCAGCCGTTTTCTTCCTTCACAACTCCCTCAGTTTCCCCACTCTATGAATCCCTGTGCTTGTACAGTCAGAAGCTCCCAGGGTATCCTGCTGCTCCAAAGGTGCCACATGTGGCTCAGAGCCTATTTCTGACAGGCCCAGGAAAACTGGTGAGCTATCCTGGATAATTGCTGAGGCCCTTTGTTCCAGGAGACCTGCTATCAATCTCATTTATTTGTGCAGTGCTGCACTGTAGTGTTGTAAAAACCACTAAAAGGAAAGCTGCTTGGATGGAGTTACCTGAAATGTGCTTTTCAGCTTGTTTCCATACTCCTGTTCACTGCATGAAAGCATTGCAGAGGCAGCAGTAGCAATTTCGTGCCATCACTGTCCCATTTGCACTGGGTGCCCCTAATAGATTGTCCCCTTCCTCTGTTTCCCCGCCCACACCCATTTCAAATCTCACCTCATGGTGGCATTTTTAGCAATAATTTGCAAACCCCTGACTATGACACATGCCAAAGCAGAGTTCTCACCAATTTCACCAACATTCTATGTCATCAAATGGTGGGGGCTGGTGACACCTCAAGTGGACAAATTTTAGCTGTGGTTTCATTGCATGACTCACTCAGTACTGGTGTTGAAATCCCAGATTTTTCTGTGCATGTGAGCGTTCTCTCCTCCCCACCCATGACCGCCAGCAGGACACAAACACCTGCAGTTTTTATCCCACTTCGTGTTACACAATGCCTCCTGAAACACGGAATTAGCCGCACGCATGTAAGGCCCAAGTGAATACACAAAGTAGAAACCTAAGTACAGGCATGGCCCCACAGGCTGCATGTCCTGTGAAATCTGCTGTAGCTACGGCATCCTTGTCCAGCACAAACATCAAAAAAACTGCAATGTGCTGGAGGCCACCTTGGAAGAAACACTGACTGCATGTAACCAAAGCCAGGACAAGAGACGGCAGAAGAGCTCTGGCTAAAGCAGACGGCTCAGAAAGCAGGAGTGATGCTGGAGCAGGACATCCGTGGTGATCCACATGGGCCCAGACACTCAGCCTCTCTTGGGATCAGGTGCATGGTGAGCGTGACATAATTCAAATGAGTATTTATGGTTTATTAGTAAAGCAGATGAAATGGAATGAGAATCAGAAGAGCCCATCTAATCCTCTTTGCAAATGAGGTTTTTTTAAGATGTAAGACTTGTATATGATTTCTAACATTCAGAATTAAAGACAGTTATTTCTGATTAAGTTCTATTACTATGTTCAAAATGAACTTAGTCATGATGAATTTTTTTGGTACTAAAAAAGACATAAAAATGCAAATCCAGGGATCTTCTTTAGCTGCTTAGTATTAATGTCCAACTATGAATTGAACTAAGTTAAAATTGACTTAGGGGTCACTCTTTCAGCAAAAAGAATCCACAGTTTCGGGAAGATGTGTCTATTTTTCTGTAGCACAAAAACTGTTATAACTCTCCTGGCTACTGCAGCTGTTATTTCAGATACAAAAACTATTATCTCAACAATCATCTTCAAAGGGAGAAAGGCTTCACATGAAAACAACTAAAAGAAAGACCTTAACTTTAAAAATATCTATTTATTGAAGTTTGTTAAATTTGATTAAACTAATAATGATTATGTCTTTCACTAAGAGTTTCAATGGCAAGGTTAATGTTAACTTTTACATTTTTGCACTGGCCAGCATCTGCTCTAGAACAAAGGTACTGTCTACTGGGATTCAAACCTGCAGCAAAAATCCCTGTTTAGGGTTTATATGTTCTCACACATCACCCAGCAGCAGCGAGGCTGAGGTGACACCAGGGAGAGATACAAAATGCTGCAGCTTGCTCATCCACAGTCCATCTTGTGACATTATCAGAGATACCAGTAAATGGCACTAATTTTCAAGTATGCCTTCAAAAAAAAAAAATCACCACCTTCCCTTGATGTCGATTGGTCTTCTAGGTTTTTAAACTGTGTTCACTGAGCAAAAAGTTACAAATGAAGATTGGCTTATTTTAGCAGAGGTGAGTCAGAGATCTGCAGGAACCAGCCAAATTCAGCATTTGACTGTGTTCTTTGTTTCTTGCAGGCTCTAGAGGAAAGAGATGGCAACTCACATGGCTATCAAAAATTAAAAAAGTTTCTGTTTCTGTTGTGTGACTGAGCTGAGGACCCCACATTTGCTCCTCTTCCCTGCCTATTCCATGCCATCAGTTTGAACAGCTGCATAAATAAATGCTTCACACACACACGTTTGCACAAGCTCTTTTACTGCAGAAAAGTTTTAAATGAAAACTTAAACTCTCAGATTTGAGGGAGGGGGTGTGATGTTGCTGAAAACTTCCACCATCATGCTAGTTTTGTGCCATAGCCATCGAAGGGCTTAGGTATTAAAAGTTTTGTACAAAACCTGAATGCAAAGCATTCACCATCACCTCTTTGATAAGAGTTCCATGAAACTGTTCAAAACCACTGACCTCCTTCCTTGCTTGGGAGGAAACTTCACATTCACCGACAAATTAACTTCCCATTTTGGAAGACTTGTGTTTAGTTATAGCCAGATAATTTTTTACTTCTAAGCTGAAGGAAATGCCCAAACACTGCCACTTTTAATCATGAAAACTGCCATGCAGCAGCTAATGAAGAAAGCCAGACTCTGGCCTACCACAAATGAGTCCCGTGGCCCAAAACACAATTCCAAACATCACAAAGTTCAGCCTCATTTTTGACAGACTATTTCCAAATAAAGCAGAAGAGACATGCAAACATATCTTGCTATAAATCTTCCTCTCTCCAGCATTTCCCAGAAACTGTAACTCAAACGGGGATCAGATCTAGCGGGCCAGATTGAGGCAAAATACAATTTTCATTTAAATCAGCGAGAGCTACTGGTGACTAGCATGCAGCATTAAACCACGTGTACTTATTAGCGTCCTAACAGAAACATGAATTTTAAAACAGATGGTAGAAGTTGAAAGAAATTGAATCACAAAATAAGATCATTAACATAAATGCTTCCTCTTCTAATCAGCTACCACTGTGGTACTATCAACTGGAGTGTTGGGAAATATCATTCATTTCCTCATCCCAGAATGTAAATATATGAATTGTTTCACTCTCAACTTTCCCCCCACCCCCATATACCCTTTGCACAGGCACTTTCTTTTCCCTCAGTTAGAAAAAAAATTAGGGTGGACCATTTTCTCTGTTCTCTGCACCTACTGAAAAAACCCTAGATGCTGACAGAGAGGGATATTCTGGGACAACATTTCAGACTTATTCCTCCCACGTTAGAGTACAACCTGTCAGGTGCAAGCATAATAGCTTGGGAAAACAGCTAAAAAAGTACAATCATGAAAGAAAAAAAAAGCAGAACTTGGGCATTCATATTTTTCTGTTTACATAGCAAGTAAACAACCAGTACTTTGTGCTCAAACCAGTCAGCTACAAATAAGTTGTTTTTTTCACCTTCTCAAACAAGATTTCTGCAGCCAGAATTTAACCCCCACTTTAACCACATCATGGACCAGAATGCTGGTTAAAGTGCTCTTCACTGGCAATGGCTGTGAGAACTGACCTGCTGGTGCACAATACAGGGGGGAACTAGAGCACCAGCAAAACCCAGTCATCGCAAGAGCCAAGGATGCTTAAAGTACACTGGCACACTTCGAGGAACGTCAAAGCTACCTCAGAAAAAAAGTCACATAAAATGGTATTCTCTTACCTGACAGAGCTTTCAAAAGTGCACATCCATCATAAATCCCCCAAATGCAATAAGAAAATGCACTGCTGTGGTTTCTTTTCCTTCAGGAGCATGACAGCTCAGTGCAGGCTCCTGCCTACCCCCTTGCTCAGCTGTAAGCTGTTAGTCCTGTCTGATCCCTGCCCCGGTCCTGACCTGCCCAAGCCCCAGCTGACAGCAATGGGTAGCTTGTCCCGTAGGACCCTCAGGGAAATAAATTTTTTTTGGTGCTGAGGACCTGGCATAGTGCTCTTTTTCTCTGGGAAAAGGCGCACGCTCCTGAGATTATTGCGAAGCTCCCGAAAGGGCTCTGTGCAAGGGGGCTGCTGGGCCTGGGCTGTAGGAGCACCACGCGCATAATTTTGTTTTAAGCGTGCTCAGCCTGAGCCAAAACACTGTGAAACTGTTACAGGCATCACTTTAAACTTCTGGGCAAGACAGTCACAGGTTTTGCTCATTTCCAGTGTAATTCACAGTGGCTACACGGGGTTTTGATCTGCAGTAATTTAAACAGACTGTAACAGGTCATAGAATTTAACCCCCAAACTTTTGTTTCTCTTTCTAACTTTAGGTGCTGCAAATGCTGCAGCAACCTAGAAATAATTCTTTAGATAAGAATGCTCAGTGTAGTAATTTCTCTGCTCTTCTGGGTTGAAGGAGTAAGGCTAAATATATGTATGAGGCAAAAAGATTTAGGCATACAATGTTGCAGGTACAGGCCTGAGTTTCAAAATCATTACCACCTTCCCCTACATCAAGTTATCGTCAATTATTTATACACAGAAAAGAAATTGCTACCATTTTGTGTAGAAATATCCATGTACTTGTTCTCCCATGAATAAAGGCACAAAACTTCTACCTATTATTTTCCCAGCTGGAAGCTAATCCACACTAAATTCTGCTGCAGTGCTGAAGATTTCTGAAAAGCTTCCCAGATGATTGAGTTGCAGCTTCAATACACAGGATCTCTCAGTAGGCAAAAGAGTATCATCCTCTGTTTGTCATCAGCCTTTGTAAAGCAGGAAGAAGATCAAGAAAAGAACAGATGAACCTGTTGAGAGGTTCTGACAGCATTACTTCTCCCAGCAGTGTTAATAACTACCCCACACGCTTTTTTTTTTTTTTTTTTCCCTTTCCATGGTTATTTCAAGGCCTTAAGAGTTAGGGACTGACTTAAATTCAGCTGTGCCACGCTGCAAATGCAAGTGAACTCGAGTATTTCCATTCACCTGGCAAGTCTGTGTGGAGCTGTTGGCCTTTCCACGCAGGTATTTCCACTGACATCTGATGTTCAAGGTGGGCTAACAGGCTTTCACTGTTGCGGGACCTACAAGGCAGCCGCCTGCTTAATAAGGACCTGCATTAATTGCTCAGGCAAGCTCTCATCAGGCTTAGCATGGGTATAAACTGAGTCTGGAGTGGATTTGGGTTTCTTCTGGGGCTTTCTAGCACAGTTTTGAGCCATTTGTCCCACTGAAGCGCTGATTCAACAGAACAGAATGAGACATTTGCAACCTAATTTTATGACCTTCTTTTCTCTTTCGTTTTCAAGTTCACCTGAACTTCTGAACTGGTACCTTTTTTTCCCAGTTAGCTTAAGTGACTGTTTCATGGCACAGTGACTTGGAAAATGGTCATTTTATAAAGGCTTATATTTCAGTCATCTTTCAGCTCCCAGAGACAATTATAACACTGAGTGTTATAAAGCTAAGGCTGTTAACATACAGATGGCAAAAACTGTCGGTGCAGCAGGAAAGGAATGGCAAGTGCTTCATCCTACCAGCTGCTCTGAATCCTGTGCATGTGCAGGGGCAAGAAAACACATTAAAACCTTCTCCTGGCACAAGACTAGCTGTGAGCTCCTGATTGTAGGAAGTTCAGCAAATATCCTTCAAGCTGCCTTGCTGAGCATCCAGTCTCTCCCGTAATCTCTCTCAATGCTTTCTGGCGAGGGATCCCCTCTTTTAGGACAGCAGTTTAAGCTTTCTCTAAGACTGGAAAGCTGAAGGAAACAATGATAGAATGCTCTTGCGCTCCATGAGGAGAGCAGCCACCTCCCCAGGGCAGATGTTGCAGTTCACTGCCTGGGAGTTTTGCTGTGCTCGCCTTTGCCAGCACAAGTTGACCTCTTAAGCAGCTGTTTCTGGACGTCAATGGCTCTCAAAACCAAACATCCCACCAACAAATCTTAAAAATATGACTCCTGCTTTTAATAAAGTTATACAAGGGATGGAATGGAATTAAAGATTTGCTTACTGATCAAAACTGATTTGAGCCATGATTAATTAGTTTTAAAATCCGAAATGGCAGGTTCATTCCTGGCTAAGCAGAAAAAGCATAGCAGTTTTCTCTCTTCTCCCAAACAATTATGATGGTAAGTTGGACATGATATCCCATTTCTAAATGTTTTGCTTTCCCAGTGTCCTGAGCTGACACAATAAGAATAACTTACACTGCAGAGGAAATATTGCTGGACGCAGCCTGAATCCTGTGCAGCTCAGGTCAGCAGTCTTCACTTTCCCTGAGTGCCTTGCTCCAGCTGGGATTACCTGAAGTACCACTGCAGTTCAGACCTTGGGGTAAGGCACTAAGGAGAAATGAAGCACCTAAAACTGGGAGAACAGATTTGTTGCATTGTGCATTTTCCTAGTGGATTGCTTTATATTGATACAGTACTTAATACTCAGTTTTCTGAGCTTATACTGCCACTTAGCAGCAGCTCATTTTCCAGAGAGACATGCTGATGGAGGGATTTGTTGCAGTAAGATGGCAGCCTTTGTGAAAAAAAGTATGGGTCTTTATTCATCTTCATAGGACATTTCAGACGGTGACCATTCAGGGGCATTTTTTGTCACACGGGGATGCTTGGAGTCGAGGTTGGTCTGAAAACCTTCCCACCTTGTAAAATGTCACTGCACACATCACTGCCATTATTATAATTGCTGCAGTTATTAGATTTATTCTTCCCATGAAATATAGAGCTGTGAACTGTATGTGTGTTCACGGCGCAGCCACAGCTACTGCTCTTCTCTTGTCTGCTGCAAAGCAAGCTGTGTGTACCAAAGGCTGCCACCTCCTTCGTGGTGGAAGAAGTTATCAAGACAAAACAAATGAATAAACCCCTTTCTTCTG
>VZTA01006894.1:38009-78270 GCA_013398855.1 Mohoua ochrocephala | reverse complement strand
TTTTTTTTTCATTAACTACATGAAGGGGTCTCAAATCTGTTATCCAGGTTTTTCAGGTGGAAAAGCTCTGCCAACATTGCCGACGAACCTGCTCATACACACTAACTCAGGCCTGAGTGGGTTACTGGGAGAAGTCTGTCTACTCTTTCTTAAATTATTCAAGAACATCTTAGTTTTGTTTCTGGCAGCTGCTTATAGGGTGACCCCTTCATACTCCTGGCCTGCAGCGTTAGCAAGTGCAGAGGAAGAAGAAAGCTTAAAGGAGAATTTTTAAATTTTGGTGAAAGAGCATTCAACTCCGATAGAAGAGGTACTGAAGGACTTATCTTCAGGATTTCTATCTCAAAATAGGGCAAAATAAGGTATTCTCAAGTAGATAATGTCATTGCCTAATAGTAAAATCTTAGAAACACTATTCCATACACCTGAAACAAGAATTATTATTGCAGAAAATCCTCTAGACGTGGAAAACTAAGGAAATCATTGCTTAAGTTTAGATATGACTTTGGTGGCAAGGATTATACACACTTCAGTAAAGTCTCTGACTACACATTTCTGTCTGGAAAATGAACCTTGTATTTCTTTTCTCAACAGCACACATTTGTTTATTTTCTTCTTTGCTCTTTCCTATCTAGAGGTTTTTTTCTTGGATATTATTTCAAATGAAACTAATATTTTGCAAAAGAAATTCCCAGTTTCCTAAGGATTTTTATTTCTTGATGAAGTCAATTATACTGGATATGTTGCATTATAAATGGCAATGCTTTGACAAGAAGACGTAATCAAGGTCAAACAGTCATGTCTGAATTCATACATGCACATAAATATATGCATTAATAATATTTACTTACATACATAAACAAAGCATTTGTAAAGCAATGTGCTTATTGAATTGCACATTGAATCTGAAGTGCAAGTGTAATGCAAGCAATGGATCAAAACTCTGCTTGAAGATATACAATGGTGGGTGAAAAAAATAAGCCCAGCCTAAAAAAAAAATCCTGCTATAAAAAAAGAATCTTGCTATTTTAATTATTATATAAGAAATAAATTGGGATTTAGATTATGCTCTACACATTGACTCAAGATAGCCTGAAAATAAAGTTTTTAAGATTTAATTTTCTGTTGCTATTAATGAATATTACAACAGTAGCTGCCCCCTGTGGCTTGGTATAAAAAGCAGTGTATATACCTAGCACAACATTTGCAGACCTCCTCAGTTTTGTGTTTTTAATGTGATGAAAAATTGTACAAGTAACAAAGGAAAATGTCATGGTAACTAAAACATTTCCTATACATGTATTTTAGAGGGAAGCTAAATCAAAGGTCTTCAAAGAATTACTAGGGTTCTTTCTAGGAGGTTATTGACAAATATGTAGTTTGTCTTCTGAGTTTGTGCCTCTTTCACAGATTGGTGTATTTGTGATCCCACAGGCAGGAATAAGTGTCTGTAATTCATTTCTCCTTGTTAACTAGTGTGCTTTTGTGTGTAGGATGATTGACAGCAAACTCGGCTTAGTCCCAACGGATGAGCTTGTTAGCAAAACCCTAGCATCCTATCTCTAATAAAGCATATCAGCAGTACATTTTGTCCTATCTATTAGCCTCTCTGTTTCTTTTTTGTGAAAAGCTGAGTGTCCCTTTGAAGCAATGACAAATAAACCCCTGAACTGAAGTGCTAGGCTGCCTTATGGACAGCTGGATAGTAAATGTCACACCGTGTATAGAATGCCTATTATCAGAGTGAGCCATTTGTTCCATTCCTTTCAGTATCTTAATGTAATACAAAATTGCTAAATCAAGCCCCATGTCTGTGACAGAACATAATTAATGAGAAAGCAGGAGCCAATTCAACACTCTTTATTGGGACCTAATTGGCTCAGGCAACAGAGTTGTCACTCAACAAGAGACTTCCTTTAAAGCAATTTTGTTCTTGGTTGTATTACAGAGCCTATTAAATTGTCCCCTCCTTGATCACACAAAGAAGTATCTGCATGCAATAATTAGCTTTTCCAAGGGGATTTTTTTTAACTCTTTCAATAATAGCACATTTTCAAGCACTGCTGGAGGAAACGCAGCACAGGGATATGTGCAGCCTCTGGACTGAATAATTGTAATACATGCACTTTGGGAAAGCCTGTGAGGATTGCATCAAAGCTATGGCCAGGACATAATGGAGTGGCCTGATTTCACAGAAGGTTGCAGGTCAAGCTGGGCACCTAATATTGCACTCTGTGCAAACTGTTCAGCTAAAGGAGCAAGTGAAAGTGTAGAGGTATGGATTGTTTAACTGAGTGCTTGCTTTCTGACAAAATATTAAGCCACCATGAGGAATGAGAGGTCCTATTTCCCAGTGCCAGTATCTGCAGATTCTAATACCACCATGAGCAGCCATTAATTTTCAAAGCCTGGGAGTCTTTTTTCAGTAATTATCCACCAGAATTTCCTGGACTTTGTGTCTTAATCAGTAGATTATGGGACAGTAGACTGGGAAGTCTGTTAGTTTTAAGAGAGATTTTTTTGTTTTGCCACCCAAAAAACAAACTTCACACTTTGGAGTTAAGAAATACCTAAATTGTGCCTAAGTAAGAAGGAATTCTAGAACCTGGTTCTGTAACCTCCAAAAGCATAGATTTCTACAATTTGTCAAAAGCCAACTTACTCAAACCCAAAACACATCACTGATTGCAGTCCAGTGATTTAACCACCATCAAAAATGTTCAGAAATGTTCACTGTCTGTAGCTTGAAAAATTTAACTTATTTTCCAGAAAATTTCAGCTGCAGCTACTAAGCCTCCTAAGAACTTATCTGAAAGCCAGACAACAAAATGGGACGGTTCTGCACCAGTTGAATATCTCTGTGTTTAGAAAGGCTCATCATAAATTGAACTTCACATTTTCTGTTCAGTTTAAAGATAATATTGAAGTGAAGGACGTGGCCCATGTTTTTTCTCAAAATTGTCACACTACATCCTGTATAACATCTATTAATAGATATGTAAATTGCTGTATTAGTCGTTAGTCTTGGAGAAAGTTAAGTGTAAGAAATCAATATATTTGGGGTTTAGCAATCAGTACATTTTAGTTCTTCCCTCTTATGTCTTCCAAAGACTAGAATGATGTGACAAATCCTATAAGTAACAGTGTATTATCACTTACTGTTTTCTTCAGCGTAAAAATTCCAGGGATTTCAGAGGGAATTACAAAAACAGAATTAAAAGAATGCAGAATGTTGCTTTTTTTTTTTTTTTTCTCCCAGAGAAATGTGTATTTAATATTTAATGCTATATATGCAGTTATATTAAGTGATTGTGATGAACACGTTTTGATTTGCATGTTTTATGTCGCTTTTTTAGTGGTAGGAGTTCATTGACATCTGCTCTCATATGCAAACTGCAACATAGCCACCACTTTGACGGCTCAGCTAGAAGAGAATACATAAATACATTACAAAACCATTTTTTTTCAAATTTAATAATGTGCAAGACAAAATCCTAAATGCAAATGTTGATCAACAATGTCTTTTCACAGGTGATTCATGAACTCTGAAAGCATATATTCTGAGCACAGTTTTATAAGCTTATTCTAGTAACAAGTGAAAATGATTACAAAACCTTACGTAATCTAATTTTCTTTAATTAATCATATTCAATCAATATTATAAAAATAACAGTGTCTGTTATGATTAATTCTACATGGTATAGAATACTAATGGGCACTGAAGAATTAAAAAAATTGCAGCACGGGCATCTACTGAAGAAGATTTGTGACAAGTCAAATTAGAATGTTAAAAAAATAAATATTTAAATTGAAATATTTTACCAAACAAATATTATGTGGAAAAATAGTCATGGAAAAGATATTTTGGGAATATGTTCAAAACAGCACTGATTGAAATGTTTTATCTAATGAAACAGTTCTCTGATGTTTAATTTTCATTCAAAAAGTACTTGAGTTCCTAAGTGAATTGCCAAGCTTCTGTAGTTTTGGGCATCATAACTGTATAACATGAGTTGGATGCCATGCTGTTTGAATATAACACAAGACCAAAAGGCTGTTTCTCATTTCAGAAAACCTTGGGATCCAGATATTAGTAACAGTCTCCTGACAACACATAGGCTGAAGTTAGATATCTCCACATGTCTGCGCCTGAAAGGTCATTGTCACTGATGACATAAAAGTGAGGTCTAATCAAGAGAGAAATATGACATCATTTGGTTGTCAGTGCAAACAGAACTAGAATGTGTGATTCCAGGACTGGTGGTTATTAATACTTCAGCAACTGAAAAAAGACAATCCATATTAGTATTGTGTCTCTATTTAATGCATAAGGACAACATCTTGCATCTACATTAGCTGACAGTGGCTAAGAATAGACAAGAATTAGATGTGTGTTTTTGTGAATTACATAAACAATGTTATTATGATGCATAAAAAGCCATTGTTTAGGTCTGTAAGTTTTTCCTTCTTACATATGTGAGGACCTCACAACAGATGTCTCAGTAAGGACTGGTTTACATTGTGGCTTTGAACTGTTTCCTTGTTTTGATAAACAAAGCATTGTTGCAATTAGTAAATTGGGCAAAAAAGTCTGAGTCAGGACAGAAATCCGTCCATCATTTTTTGTGTCTAGTATTATCCTGTAATAGTCCACAATATTAGCCTAGGAAAATGACGACAAATTCCTTAGCATACAATTTTCCAGAATATTATGAAAATGTCATCTTTTTCATGTAAATGCTGTCTGCTTTCTTCATCTCATGCAGAAATGTAATAATACTTGTCCCAGGATCCTGGTCCCCTGTTGCATAATTTTACACAGGTCATTACATTTCAGAAACAAAAATATTGAACACTCTAAGCAGTCTTGGATTTCCAGGCACTAACTCTGAGGGAGTCTGCAACCTCTGAATCTGTCATGTAACCAGACTTTTCTTCAGCACAAAGTATGATTAAAAGTAATAACACATGTCATACCACTGTGGCAATGCCAACACAGAGGATGCGTTTCTACAGAACAGATGGTACTTGCAATGCTAAGAAGTCTATTCTCTTCATTTTACCTCATTGTTGCTTGGCTTCTGTGCCTTCTCACACACGTCACACATTTGAAAGTGTGCACAATGTCCTCTTTCTAAAGGGCATGAGCATATGAACTCATATAAACAAGATCAGAATGCAGATTAATTTATCTAGAGCATAATTCAATATAGATTTAACAACAATATTAATATTTTAGCAGCAGAGCTCTATAGCTACTATTTTAGCATCTGAGGAATTTGTAGTTTTGAAAAGCTGGGAAAGGTAGTACTCATTAAAAAAACCTAGCAGGGATCAGTTCACCTGCTATGTTACAGATACTAGTGTGAAATATAGCAGTTTCAAGAAGTGCTGAGTAAACTACATTACGATTTAAGACTGAACATTATGAAGAATAATTCAAAAAACAAAAGAGTTGTGAGGCATGCAGAATTCCTTCTGACCTTCATCCAAAATTGATGCTCTTGTAAAAAAATCATGGGACAGAATGATTGTGAGAGTTTTTAAAATATCATTCACAAGTTGGCATGTCTGGTATTTCAGTAACTGACAGTGAGGTACCGAGGCAAGAAGTTACACCTATAAGGGACCTGAGAAAAGAGCATTATATATTATATAATCAGTGCAATATCTTCAAGATCTTCAATTTCCTTTATAGACGTGTAAAACCTCCAAAATCATGTTAATGCAGATTTTGCAGATCACAAACTGAGAAAGAAAGGCTTCAGTGTGTGCAGAAGGAAGATACTGTTCCGGGTTATGACTCAGTAGGTCTATATCCTGCTCCAGCAGTTGCTCTGCTTGTTTATTTCTCAGCACAAGAAGTGAGGTTCAGTTCATGAGTATGATATTCTCAGATACCGCACGAAGAATCAGGAAGAGTTAGAACTACTTCAGTGAGCAAGCAGAAATGATCTGCTGTGTATGCACCAAAACTAGTCTATTAAGGAGTGAGTCCGTATATGGTGTAATAATAAAATGTGGTTTCTTTTTGATCAGCAAGGGTGTGAATAATGGCAGTGAAAGCCAGTTTATGCATACTTTTGGCAGCCTGAAAATTACACAAATGACCTGAAAATAGGGCAAAATTAACTGCCATGATCTATCCATGTGTTATCTGAAAAATACTGACAGCCTGCTTAATCCTCTTCTATGGCTGCCTGTGGGGTCTCCTGTGCTAAGAGATATGTGATATTCAGCCTGAATAAGACTTGAAAAAATGCTAGCATATGTAGCATCTATATTTAATGTCATCTGCAACATTCCCTGTAAATTTTTATGCAATCAGTCTTTTCTGCAATCCGTCTAGTCTAAAAAGACCTGTTATGTTATAATAAATTGGTCAGCCTGTTACATCTGCTTATCTTGATGGCTAGACGGAGAAGACTGTTAATTGTATGGTATATGATAGAGTTTTCACAATGGCCAGTACAGCGTAGCGACTCACAAATTATACAAATATTTTCCTTCATATTTTTTTCTGCTAATTGACTTTGTTTTCTTTCTCTTTGAATCATATTCTCAGGAAGGAGAAATCACTGGCCTTTATTGTATTATGTCTGAAATTTAAGTAGGACACAAAAAGTGGGCAAAAATAAATTATTCCGCCCTTCCTCATCCACTCACTCAAGTGATGTTAACTTTTTTGAACTTTGCTAGACAAGAGATGCTAACAGAGTATGTAGCAATTGGTATGAATATTTCAGGGTAAAAGAATAACTCGTCCTTGTTAGTCTCAAGCCCTTGGATCATTCAAAGTTAAAGCAGCAGAAATCCATGAGGCTTACTACAGTCCATCTCAGTGTTGAACCTGTATATTACAAGTTATGATCCCTGTAAATAGAAGGCACTTTGTCATGTTCCCCCCCATTGTCTTCCTTACTGTGACATTCTAAACAGACTTCTGGGATCTCTTGGCAAATTCAATGCATTATTTGTGTTCCCTTTCTGGTAGACGCTTCCTATCAGCTCAGGGAACAAAAAAATGATTATGAGGAACATGAATAAAACTCCTTCAAAAGCTGACATAGGCATTGACTGCAGGTTAAAGTTCTTCACACTGCTCATCAGTGGGGAAGAAAATGACGTAAGCATTGTACTTCTTTCGACCTTTGGGTACATTTTTCATTTTGGCTAGGAATTCTATGTGAAAAGTATTTTATCATCTCAACAGTTTTTAAAATAACTATAAAAACAGTTCACCCTCAGACAACACATAAGGCTTTATTTGGGAAAGAGAATTAGTACGATAAAGCTGACAGTCACTCTTTATTCAGGAGAGATTCGGCAAGCTGTTACTACTTCTGTTTTGAACAAGAAACATTAAAAAATTGTTATTTCACTGAAATACAAGGTTGCTTAGACACTGAAGAGTAAGGAGTTTCTTTGGTGCTAAAAAGTGAATGTGAGCATATCTGTGCGCAAATCATCTAGGAAAAGACAAAGTCAGAGAAACAATCAAAATGCCATAGAGACAAAAAAGTAAAATGACCCTAAAGAAAGACTGGAAATGCCTCTGAAGAGAGGAATCCTGGGAAAATGCTGAGAAATGTGAGAAGACAAAGTGTCTCCAGCTCTTTGATTCACGCTGTGCTCTTAGAAAGAAGATTTTGTAAATTCTTTGTAAATGAACATGGTCTATCAAATAATTTCTCTCCTCTAATGGAAATAGTACAAAGCATTTGACTGGTTACGTTAATATCCAAGGGATGCAATTGCTACTAGATTCTGTACTGCTCTTCCAGAAAAGCCATCCGTGAAACTGTTTGGTGAAAGCAGCTTGAGGGTTAGAGCCTCAGCTAATCCCACTTATGCAGATATTTAAAAAGGAATTTACATGATAAGACACTGAAAATTTCAATGCTCACTATATGATGTTTGTGCATGAAGATTTAATAAAAGATGTGTAAATTTCCAGGCCAAGCCCCCAAAGAGTTGTGGATTGAGGAGACATTGTGAGAATAATGCGTATGACACAAAGAAAAATGACAGAAAATAGTATTTCCTGTAATTTCTGATTAATTTTTAGGGAAAAAACCTCTGATTATATATTTTTAAAAGGTTTCAGCTGCCTTAGAGTTTCCACTAAGTTTTATCACTTCTCTAGTGAAGAGGAAGAAATAAATTGATTTGTAGAAACCAAATTTAAAAAAAAAATCCAGTCACAGCAATAATTTGATTTATGTGGGAATGTGGTCCCCTGACAGCCATCATGCTATATACAGATACGTATTTTATTATTCTGTATACATTACTGAGATTTATTGAGGTGGCATATTTTTATGTTCTATTTATTTTTTTTAATGATGCTTTTTTATTAAAATTAACTAGATCTACTGTGCTATTAAATATGGAACATAGACCATAATATAATGCCACATAGCTAGACTATTGTAGGTTACCAGATGCAGTTAGCAAGTAATATAGCACACAGAATTTATGAAACAGCAAAGTTGAACTGTACGTTCGTAACGGGATCTTGCCTACCAAACGCTCATCCCATTCTCTGTGCTGACTGTTGAAGAAAGAAAATTATCTTTGACGTTTTGCGAAATCCAGGCTCTTTATTAAACACTATTACACTTGCCTGTGAATTAACTTGCTTTTGAATACTGAAAAGTCTTAAAATCAAGAGTCTTCAGCTACACAGGAAAACCGAAGAACCTTAGTCTAGGACTTGAAACTGCTGTAATAAGAGCACCAAGAATTCCAAATGCTGTTATGTTCATTAGAGAGGGATTGAGAGATGTTTATAGTTTAGATAAAATAAGATCATATAATTAGTAGACTAATGAATCTAATGTAGATGTGACACACATATTATCAATGTCAAATACATAAAGTCTTACAAATAATTAAGCAATTTTAGTAGTCCATTTTGCTGATGCAAGGCTAAAACATTTCCAAGTTTATTCAAGAAGCAGCCAAAACAATTAAATATTTTTTAAAATGTTGTGTCCTTCACATTTTTTCTATTTTGTGATAACTGGAACTGAAACCTGCAGATTTCTTGGTATTTCAGAACATCAGTACAAAGGAGAACACAACTGTGTGATGAATAAGAGAAAATTGTAGTTTGATCAGGCAAAACTTTATATAAAGGAGAGAAACATCAAATTTTTGTAATTCTACTGGATAGCCTATTCTTAAGTGTCTTAATATAAATCAGGGTATTAAAAATACTTTTATAGTTTTAATGTGCAATTATACTGACAATTGTTATTTAAGCAGGCATTAGAACAAAAAGAATTCAGAAAATAAACAAGGAATATGAAGTATGTCCATGTAGAATTGGTGACTAAGAAATCCACAAAGCCACTGACTTCAGTTCCTCATTAATTTCTTACTCTGTTTCCCTCAAGTAGTGTGTCTCTTATTTTATGTTGGCCACTCCTTTTATACACCACAGTGTCTTTATCTTCAAACTAAATTAAGTTTAGGATTTTACAAATCTCACTGATGTGTAAAATTATTACAAAGATGTACTTCCAAACACCATTTAGGGACCCTGATGGCAAATATGGTGATCCAAATAACTGTTAGAGCATTACATCATTTGCCATTCCAAACTGCATCAAGACACATAGTTTCCCATCCTTCTTAGCATGTATTAGCATCACTATTATTAATTTGAAAGACTTACAGTTTGCTACAGTGTCGTTGTACATATTTCTAGACCTTAAATTAGAATTTTCAAAGTATTAACTTTTTGTGTACGTTCTCATTTGAATGCATTGCTTTCACAGACACTTGAAAAACGACAGAAGCCCTTTTCAACAACTTATGTCAAAACCAGTATATGGCCAAATAACTTACAAATTAACCCTAGAACAACTCATTTGTCAATGGCAGATCCTGAGATATTAGTTTAGTCTTCCTCATACCACTAATTTACACAGCCATTATGACTTGAGACATGCAAATTAGCAGCCAAGAAAGAATGGAGATTAACTGCTGAGATTGCAAGTAATATCCTCTTAAAATTAATTAGTATTTTGGCTTAACTTTAGTTTTAGGTTCAAAAAAAGTCAAGATAAAAATGTTTAATATCTTTTTTCAAGTGGAAGTCAATACTTGACATAATCAGCCAAATTTTCAGAAAATTTTGATTCCCTCTGAAAATCAGATTCCCTTGCTGTAATGCACCTTTACTGGCTCCTGATTTAATGGCAAATGAGCCATTTGAGCCGTGAGCTTTTTGCTTCTTCCTTTTTTACCTTCACGTTAGGATTGCTTTCTTCCTTATTGGGAACTTGTGTCTATTGTCCTTTTGTTCCTACCAGTATCTCTTGTACTACTTATTGCATTTCTATGTATTTCCTACAATGAAGCACAGTGGCATTTCAGAATTTCTCTAAAATAAAAATTAAATAACTTTTTACATTATCAGCTAAATAAGACTTCAAAATTAATAATTAATGATTGGAAAAATCCAATATTATGCCCTAATTTATAAAGATATTTCATACATGTAAGTAAAAAATATACAGTTTATGACTGTCCGTATACAAATACAGAGCAAGTTTCTTAAATAAAAATACCAAGAACATTTTTATGTGAACACGTGAGTCTTCCATGAGGATCATCAGTTATCTTTTATAATGACATAATAAGGGAAGCACTTCCATTGTTATTTTCACAGTGCAAGACAGAGTGCACTGTGAAACTCTATCCTTTCTTCCGGAGAGCTCTTCATGGAAAGACAGACTCAAAAGTGCAATATCCATACTACCTGAACTTTGAGAAAAGTATTTAATGCATTTCTGCCAGTCCATAATAGCGATATCACTTTCTAGAAAGCCTGCTGGGCTGAGTTGCAGGACTGAAATTGTGCTGTTTCTTATTTGGTCTAGTCACCAGTATAGTCTTACATACATAATCACCTTCATCTGAAGATCTTTACTTCCAAAGAGCTTTTCTATAGTTAAACTCATTTCTGAAGTTCCACGTTATTTCCTGAACCTATTTTGTCCTTTGAATCAGTCAAGTGCCTTATTCACATCTAATTCAGACTTTGCAAAACTGCACATCGAGGGCTACAATTTACGTTTACTTTTTAAAGATATTATACAGACTTTTAAGCAAATTGCCTGGTGGGAAAAATGAAAGCAAAAGATATAATACACAGTTTTTATCGCAAAGATTTTTTAACTTGATGAAAAAAGAAAAAGCATAGACCTTGAACTGGAACAATTATGTTACGTGCCTGCTCTTACAGTATTAACATCACGTTTTGTTTTGAGATCTTACTGAATCTCCAGTGGTTACTGCAGTTCAGTTTAGGAAACAGTGACACAACTGCCTAATCTGCTGTAAGACTTAGATCCTTATGCAATTTTCGTTTCTCTGAGGACAGCGCCGTCTAAACATAGGTGAAATGACATCAATAAAGTCTTTTGTAAAGTTCTTAGTGCTTAAAGAATTAACAGAAAATTAGCTAATGATAATAAAAGAGGAAGTCAGTGAAGAACCATAAAGTACGCAGAATAAAACCAGTGATACTGTCTATTAACTATTTTATTTCTATATTTATGTATTATGAAATATTTTTATTTGAATCACTTTGAGGTATAACAGATTAGGTTAACCTTTGAATAAGGTTATAGTATACTCTCTCTCTCTCTCTATATATATATATACTCTTTCCGTATAGTAGAGAGTAAGTGGAGGTAATAAAGTTTACCTTATTTCTTCTTTCTGACTGGCCTGGAATGGGTGGCATTAACCATCTTTCACTTATCAGATGATACTGCTTAACAATCATGTCATTGATTGTGTGTCTTTGCTGCATCAGAGGATGAACCGGAAGGGCCGGCAGAGGTGCCCAGGTGGTGGNAGATCCTTTGAACAGTCCACCCCCAGCCAGCCTGCAGACCCACGGAGCCACGCGAAAAACAAGATGTCTTCACTGAGGAGAACAGAAAAAATCATATGGATGAGTCAAAAAATAAAAAGCATATGTAAAAATACTTCAATCAACCACCAATACTTTAATAGCATATTATTCTGTGTGTTATCTGGAAATGACCAAAGAAAAAAATCCCATGAACTAAACTGGCCACCACTTGACAAAAACATTTTCACCTTTTGATTATGAAGGTTAGTCAAAACTGCAAGAATAAATTGGCCTGTGAGATTTATGCATGTGATAAACCACTAATATGAAAAGTGATACATCATACTGATTTTCTAAGCACAACTCTCCAGAGTATTAAGCAGAATTACTGGACACTTCCAAAACGTGATGCCAACTTTCATGGAAAAACTTTCAAATTAGGAGATATTTATTCTTTTTGTTTTTTCTTTTTTTTTTTTTTCTCATTAATGTGCTGCTTTTACAGACAATGAAATTACTTATTGAGGGGTTTCTTTACACACACGATTAAGTGCTCTTTTCTGATCTTTTACCAGCATTATCAATGAATTCTGGAACAGTCCCGTAACAACAAATTTACTGGATCTGCATGATGTATAGTAATGATATACTACAGAAAATGTCAGACTTTCTACAGACTTCTACTAAGTGGGCAAAAATATTTCAATTACAGCAGCTTTAAACTCAGCTATTTCAGCAAATAAGATTAAAAAAAAATAGAGTCTAGCTGCTTCCTAAAGTCATTCCTACTACAACTCCACCTGAAACGCGCTGATCTCTTCTCTTTGGAGACTGGTGATAGCCCAAGGGAATGGCATGAAACTGTCTCAGAGGAGGTTTAGGCTGGATATCAGCACAAGGTTCTTCACCTAGATGGTGATTGGCACTGGAAGAGGCTCCCCAGGGAAGTGGTCACAGCACCAGCCTGATGGAGTTCAAGAAGCGTTTGGACAACGCTCTCAGGCACAGAGTGTGACTCTTGGGGTGTCCTGTGCTGGGCCAGGAGTTGGACTCAATGATCCTTGTGGGTCCCTTCCAACTCAGACTATTTTATGATTCAGTGATTCTATGCTGCACTGAAATACACAGGCAAAAATAAATGAAATTGGATGATTTACTAAAGTGCATTGTGGAAGAGTCCTTGTCACAGTTCCCGTTCCTGAGACTTTCAGGTTGTAAGACCTGTCATGTTTTGTAATATGGCCTTTCAGTTTAAAAAGAAAAACAAACAAAAAAAAATTGTCCTTTCTGAAAACTGATTAGTAGAAAACACTGACACACCAAGTCAAAAAATTCTTTCAACAATAAAAACTGGAGATTGCTCAATTAAGTGAGACGTATTTTCCAAGTATGCATTATTGTTGGAAAAAAAGTCTTACTATGCAGATAGAGAAGGTTAAAGTCAAAATATGGTAAATTTCAAAGAGGCTGTTCTGGAGTAGAAGAAGATAGATCTTTCTCTGCCGAGAAAAATGTTCAGTAATCTATGCATCAGCTTTCACAGACCTTCCATCTCCATAAGAAAAGTTCTGCAGACACCAGTTCAAACTCTGACCTAAATTTCGAGGGACCTATACTGAAATCCACCATGGAGTAATCTATAGATTTCTAACTGTTTTGAAGAACATTATATGGCTACTGTGTACAATACACAAATAGACTCCAGTTTCTGGCTCTGTAATCTGAGCTATTGAAAAATTAGTCATATTGCTCAAGAAAAATAGAATCCATGCTTACAGTTTGAGAGGATGTCAGTAACAGCTTGTCTTGAATTTCAATGCTGTTAGGACAAAGCCTTAAGCACTTTTCTGAAGAAAACAGAAAATAAATTCTGTATACTTTATAAAATTTTCTTTAAAATTCAATCTGTCACTCAGTGACCTTAATCTTGAATTTAGCAATGTAAGTGTCTTATAGGGAAGTGTCAGCTAAAAAGAAATAAATAGTCCAGTATAGCAGAGCTATTTCTAACTCCTATGCTCTGATAAAATGTCATCTTTGTGTTAACCAGTCATCTATATTACATCTACTACCAAGAGCTAGAATCGACATCTTGCTGGGAATATTAAGGCAAGTCTTCACTGACACAAAGGGAATAAGCAGACCATACATGCTTGATAATATTTACCCATATTTAAACATGAACTTGGGTTATCTCTATTTGCTTTCCTATTGGGAGTATTTTCTGTGAATACATAGGTATTCAAGACACACTGTGTAAAACCTTCTTGGCACAGTTTATATCTGAAAGGAACCTCATGATAAAGCCACTATACAATCAACTAAACAAGATTTAGAAATCAGCAAGATCTTTTATCCTCCTCTTATTGGGTTACAAGATTATAAAATCTTAAACTTGGTCATAAGGTAGGAAAAAATGTTTCTGAAAATTAAAAGTGCTGTAATGCTGACATGACACATTAATCACAAATCAAGAAGATTATATTTATTACTGAGTATTATGCATTATACAGGTATTGTCACCCAAAGCCTGTGCACAGAACTAGAGTTAGAAAATTTGAATGAGAAATTTGAGAATTTCTTGAGATTATTTTGTCAGAAGATATCTCCTTCCATAGCAATCATGCAGACTCAGAATGTTAGAATAACCCAGGTTGGAAGGTATCTCTGGAGGTCATGTATTCCAGTCCTCTGTGCAAAGCAGGGTCAACTTTGAAGTCAGAGCCGAGTTTTGAGTTAAAGTTCCAGTTGAATTTTTTAACATTTGCGAGCATGGTCATGCCACAACTTTTCTGCCAACTTTGCATCCCATAATTCTGATGTGGCAGCTATCAGCCATTTGCACGAAAAGTAGCATTTGGTGATCTTACATACGTTCACCACCTCAGCTCAGTGAGTAGAAAGAAAAAAGAAAGACTGCTCTGACAATGGACAACTATCTGTGGACACAAAATTATTTTTCTTACAAGTTACTCTTTTGGAATCTCCCCTGACAACATGAAATATACCTATAACAGTTACTGAAAACTCAAAATAGAAAGGATGATTAAAGATGGGCTGTGGCTGCTGCAGATTTTAAGCTGTGTCATATCAGGAAGAGCTGTCCTGTGGTAAATTTCTATAGAGGATTGGAAATTAATTTATAGACTCTTTGAAATGCGCAGAATTTGATAGTCTAAATTATATATTTTTTTATTCTGTATTCTCTAGGCTGCAGATGACTTACTCTATGAAAATCAACCTCATATCAACATCAAATGGTCCCTCCACTGTTCCCGCTGTAAAAGGAACTATAGGAGCTTATCCCCCTGGATAAAACTAATTAAACATATGTGTTACCATAATAAGCATTTCTTCTCATCACCTGTTAAAAAAATTGAAAATTATTCAATACGAACCCTTTGAAAAAGTCCACCGAAATGGAAGTTGTTATTTCTTGTTTTCTTCAAATTTGATGCAAATGTAACTGTGGAAGACTCCTCACCTTCTTACTGAAAATTAACAACTGTAAATTCATTCCTAAATAGATACTGCGACTTTCCTCTTCAGCCTCATCTGATTGTTCCAAACTGCTCTTTTAGATCACAACTGTGTTCCAGTAACGTTATATATCGTATATATAATTTAAATTGGAATCTGTAATAAAATACATTTAAATATCTCCCTTTGCTCTTGATATTCTACTGCATCTCTTCACAAGCACTTTACAGAAAACATTTAAAATCACATTGTACTAGTAATGTCAATCACGTAAATTATCTTTGGTTTCAATTTTAAAAATGTTGGTGATGGACTCTGAGTCATTTTCTGTATCATCAGTAGAGACAAAATTAAAGGGAATGAAGCAGAGTCACGAACAAAATTTAGCGAGAGCTATAAAGAAATAGGAACTACTCTTAGATACGCTGCAATATTAGAATGTAAAATATCCTATTATAGCACAGGTAATTGAGTCACATGAAACCGTAAGCTTATAACCATAGTCAAAACTTTGAATCATGTGAATATGTATCAAAGACTGAATGTGTGGTTACTATTAAAGTCCAAAGGAGTAAGAGACTCCAGTACATTTCTGATTATAGTTTTTAAAATGAAAAATTACAAAAAAGCAATTCCAAACTAATCTATTAGAGGAAAAGAAGGAAAACAAAGGCTGTTACTAACAAAAATTTCCAAGAGAAAGCTTGAGCAAAATTTCCCTCTATACATAGCTTTCAGAAATATGGAAACAAAATTAATACAAAGCAGGTGTGATACATGAAGAAAAAGATGAACCTCCAGCATAACTCTAGATTTGCTCTAGATTGGTCACAGTCTCTACAGATGAAGAAAAACTAGGATGATCATGAAACAGCAGCTGGAAACCCAAGTGTTCTAACTTTTATTTTCAACGTATGCTTGTAAAGCGCCACTAAGTTTTAGAGAAAAAGACAAAGCATGATACTTAGTTCTTTATCCTGTATAATAGCTAAATTAATTTAATAAACATTCATTGCTTCAAGGACAGGATTTAAAAATAAAGAAAATATATTCTCACACTACTGAAGAATAAACTTAAAAATGCTACCCTAGGTTTTGGTGGCAATATCAGTAATCCTGTCTATATTTTTCCCTGCAAAGGCAGGCTAAAAACCCAAACTTTTTGGCATTCACTTAAAGGTTCTGTAGCATTTAAAAATTGACAGACTAAAACTCATCTTGAGTTTTGGTGATTCAGAATCAAGGCAATACACTGTCGTATTGGCTAAGATGATACAAGAAGGGATAGAATCAGAGAAATTTAGCTTCTTCAGATTCTATGAACTATTGCTAGGCAGTCGCTGAGCGCAGTGTCTGTGTGGCACTGTACTAAAGATTGAGGCCGGCCGTATTTTACATGAGCCAAGGAATGGAGAGAAGGTATTAAAGGGAATCTGGCTACCAAAATGATTCCACCACAACCCAAAACAGGGTGTACAAGGAGAGAAGTCATCTTCAGAGAGAAAAGGCTAAGCAATATTAGGAACAAAAGTAGTGGAGGAACTTAAACTGAAATCCAATTCAATAACAGCAGTGTTTCAGCGCTCAAACATCTGTGGAAAGACATTGCCGCATTAGAAGAAGAAGGATGTTGAATGATTTGGACTCAGAGGCCGAGTACCAAATGCTTGTCTTTCTGGAGTACTGCCAAGAAAATGCATTTCTTAGAACAATTACCAGGCCTGTCCTAGAACGGTGAGTTTATTAAAGGGTCGTGCCTGAGTATATGATCATAACTGAGATTTTAAAAGGATGCATAGGCAGCAATTCCAAAATGAGTAACATTACCAAAGGAATAATGGTAGCTGTTCTTTCTCCTAAAGAGTATTGGGATTAAGAAATACAATTTGGCTTCGATAATGGTGTCAGTTCAGGAATGAATCAAATGCATTAGATCAAGGAATGCAATTGGGGCTTCAGTAATGTCCTTGCTTTTAATCTCAGACCATAGTATAACTACTAAGATATTTTCATTGTCTCTCATCTACACTGCTACTAAAAAATTTGTGGTGAAGTCAAGCCTTTAATTTAACTTTCACGACTCCATGATTAACATGCTCAAAATGATCTTATACTTGTGCTAATAAAAGTAGAGTGGCACGTAATACTGGGAAGAATGAAGGTCATGGTAGAAGAACCTGGCATTCTTCCACAGAGGGGGAACAAAAGATGATATAGGTACCAACTTCACACTTTGAAACTAGATTCAAATTCTTTCCAAGGTGAAAATGATCTCATATTAATTTCCAAAAGTTCTTATCACAAACCCACTACTCAGCTGGCATGAGTCCTCGTTGGCAAACCTGGGGCTGACTAAAAGGGATAGCACAACTATCCTAGCATAACTAGGATTGAGAAGTATTGGCAGAATTGAGGAAGCCTGCCTACAACTGCCTTGAGACAGTACTTTTCTTCATTTTAATATCACAACATCTAGCGTGATTATCTAACCTACAGAAAATCCCATATAACTTTGTAGTAGCACAATCCAAATGAGTAAAACTGAAAATATGCCAACCTGCTATTAATAACTGACAGACTTGGATAGTAACTGCTGTTAATAGTTTCTCAGATTGTTTTGGGAAGAAGACAGCATGTCACCAAACTTCTAGGTAAGGCTAGTTTACAAGATAAACTAAACAGAAGGCTTGTTCTTTAGAAGCAATACACAATACTGTCATTACAAAAGCTTCGTGTTTGGCAGAACAATCATTCTCCCCTTTGATCCTGGGATCTGTAAGACCCTGCAATTTTCAGATAGCAATGGCACAAGATCAAGGTCAATAGTATTTTTTTAAGATAACATTTTTTAACAAAAGGATAGAAGCACAGAAACAGCCAGGCAGCAGTTGCACATGTGGCATTCATGTTTTGTAATAATTTCAGTCTGAATCCTGCCAATATCACTTCATCTCAAGCCACTTGCTGGGACACTGAGCACATCCATCCTCTCCTGTAGGCGTTATTTCTAACAAAGAGACTGTGCTTGGCTCCAGAGACTGCTAGTCTTCAGTTTCATGGGCACAAAAACAATTCAAAATCTACTGTGTATAGTGAATAGGAAAAAACAAACCCTTAGCTGTCAGTAGCAGGCACAGCATCATGGAGGGACTCTCCATTTGTAGATAGTTGTCTTGTAAAAATAATCCTTGGCAGAAACTGGACTTGGAGCACATTCGAGGAAGGAAATTTTCTAGAAAGATTTCATGATTTTCCAGAGATTATTCCAAGATTTTTTGACTAATCTCCAATCTTTTTTGGTATGCTCACTTACATATTACAAAATTTCATAGACCTTCTACCAGAAGCTTTGATGGTACAATAATTACTGTCATTAAACATTTATAAAACACAAGATTTTATTTCTGAATAGGAAAGCACACTGTGTAAAACCAGCTACTGTTCTTAAAAAAACAAACAGTGTAGGCATAAAGAAACACAGATTTAAAAAAAGTCTACAACGAAAAGGCAGTTACCTAAATAAGAGTGGGAAAATATTTTGGAAGATATCTTAACTACACTTTTTTCCTCACTTTTGTACAGCACAGAGTTCATGCCTAATACTGCTGTGACTGATATTGCTGTAATACAATTGCAAAGGTTGCAGGACTTTGTGGCATGGAAGATGTGGGGTTTCATGTAGGCAGATCACTCAAATGTTCAATCTTACACTGAGTGCATGAGATGTCCTATTTTTTTCTGAGGTCATGTGTAATTTAAGAATTGTTTTCAGCCTACAGAGGGCAGTCTGCATGTTCCCTGTACCTAGGGACCAGCGTGTGACATGATACCCTTCTGGAAACTCCCCCAGCAGAGGTAGGAAGAGGAGCGGCCTCTGCAAGGCCCTGAGTGTGCTCTGAGGAGACTCCTCTGCCCCCTCCACCCAAACCCCCTCCCGTGGGCCCAGGGGCTCCGTTCAAACCCAGGTCTGCTCTCACTCCTCGTGGCTGGGGAGGCCTGGGCCTGCCCAGGCTGGGCTGTACCTGCCCCCGGCTATCCCTGCCAGCCCTCAGCCTGACCTGTGGGTTGCCATCCCGCCTTGGCCTCGCACCCGCCTTGTCGGCAGGCGTGGCCTGAACCCTGGCCGCCCTCTCTGCCACTGCGGCTCTGGGCGTGGCCACCCGTGACTGTGCATGGCCACGGGGCACACAGCTGTGGTGGTGGGACTTCCAATCCACCTCTGAAACCACAGAAAACAAAACAACAAACTGTTTAAAAAGTGAAATTTCAGCAGGTTGGGGATTCTTTGATTTTTAAGAACCACCACATGGCACCCGCTCCTTCTAATAAGTATAATGAAGTGGAGCTGCAGGTTGAACTTCCCAGAGACAAAATATTCCTTTGATGTGAAGCTTTAACATAAATTCTGAAGGATTTCTCTCTCTCCAAAAACCAGCATGGAGGAGGCAGTGTTCTTCAATTCTAACTGAAGCTTGTCTTCAGCTTAATTACATGTACTTCACTGAATTCCCAGGAAGAACACACAGAAGAAAAACACCTGAAAAGAAGCCATGTAGTGGCATGTGGTAGGCTATGTCTCCAGAACATATGATGTGTGTCAGCTGAGGGGCAGGCTGTGCATTGAGACATTAAAAAAACCCCAAATCACTTCAAGACTTATCATTGCACCTTTGCTTGTACTCAACATTTGGTAAGTAGAGGACAACCCCAACATCCTATGAACTACTGCAGCAACAGATGTCGTAAGTATGGCACTCTCAGTACAGTCTGGCTGCAAAGGACTGAGATAGCTTTTAGCACTGTAGAAAAGAAAAGGTTATACATTTGTTTAAAATTATTCTCAGGTCCACAAATAATATGTTGTCAGCATACACTTCATCAATATGCATATCCTTGTACAGAAGAAATCCTTCCAGGTACATTTTGACAATATGTATCTTGCTGAAGGATTACTCAGTCAAAAACCTGATATTACTTTTCTGCTCCGTGATACAATGCAGTATGCTCGATAGAATAATGGGCCATTATCTCTTGTTTTCTAAAAGATGCCTTGAACTGCAGATAGAAACTTACATCTCATTATAGCCTTTGCTATGTTAATGTAAAAATCCAAAACACTGCTGCCTCTGCTGGAAGGTGGATTTTCATTTTTGGTTTTTACACTCTGTAAAGCACTCTTAAAAGCCAAACCTTTTTTTGTTTAAAGGAACTCTACTGACAGATTGTACCTAAGCTTCTACCAGTGAAAGTGTGCATGTTTTATTTCCAAATACCATGCACTTGCATCCCAGTTACACTGAATTTACTTCCAGGTTTTAAGTTTCTTCCCGTGCCTCTGATTACTCAAATTGTTGAGGAGTTAACAGTGAACTGAACCCTTCCAGCAATAATGGTGCATTTTACTTCTAGTCCGAGATAAAACTTGTGAAAAAGAGGATCTTTTAATGAAGGGGTCAATGAGGAATATATGTCAAATCCAAAATCACTCAGGCAATAATTCTGTGACATACAGTTTGGCTTGGGTATTTATTCTATTATGTTTAGTCAGTTCCTTTGGGATGCAAACCAGGAAATCAAAAAGGCATGTCTACGTAGAGTATTAGAGTGTAACTCATGAAGATCTGGCTTTTTACAGCATATAGGAAGTGAGCTTTCTTCTCCTGCAGGCATCATCACTGAGAACCTTTCTTACTCCATTTTTGTTAGAAATCGGAAGGTATAGTTATCAGATGGTGATTACATAACCCCCCCCCCAATACATTAGTCCTCCTTTTAAATTGGCATAAGCCATTGCTCTGGGTTAAGCTGGCATACAGATACATGAATTATAAGGAAGAAGACTTATATACAGCCCATCCTATCTGTAAGTACTGAATTTGATTTCTCTGTTAAGAATATCTGAGTCACTCAAGTAGACGTATTTGATGGGCATGTGATCTAATTGTGTTACTGCTAAACCTCAAACAGTTGCTATTAGAAGCAAATTAGCAAGAGACCTTTGGATAATTCTACCACTCAAATCAAAGTCTCAGTCAATTAGCCATCTTAATAAATAACAGTTCCCTAAAATGAGACCGGAAAAAGAGACTAAATAAATATGCAAAAAACCTTATAAGGTGAAAAATTTAACAATTTTCCAAAGGTCAGGAAGGAAGCCAGGATCTAAATTAGATTAAAGGTTTGAGTTTTCTACTCTTTTATCTTTATTCAGGCATATTAAAACCGAATTCAATTTTTTTTCGTTATGATCACAGGCCATGCCTTTGTAAAGAATTCAGTTCAGCTGCATGTCATGAGAGTCAGGAGGGTAGCTTAGAGCAAACAGTTTCGTCAGAAGTAATCACCAGGTAACCAGAGGCTTTTGGCTTTTTGTGGTACCTTAGCTGTCTTGACTGCCATGAAATCAGAATTGGTGCTCTAAACAGGAACAGTTTCCTTCTCCGCAACATTAGTGCTTCTCTATGCAGAGAATGCACATTATCACATCCATGCATGTACAGCTGAGCTCTCTGTCCCTTGCTTTGATTTTGCCTATGTTGTCCCAGCAATTTGCATCATGTAATTTGCTATAGGTCTTGAAGTCGTCCCAACCAACAGGTTGTTAGTGGAGCAAGCTAACTGTATATTCCATTGCTCTCGAGCATGTCTAAGCAAGATTCATGTCTAAGCATGATTCTAAGCAAGTCTTTTGGGAGATATGATGCTGCATATAAATATCCTCATCCTATTTTTTTAGGGGAAGATATGTAGAATAATTTGAAGAATAACTTGAAATAACATACCAGCCTGTTAAAAAAAAAGAGATTAGAGATGAGGAAAAATATGCCTTGCAATTGTACAAGAGTGATAGAATTGATGATGCTGTATGGTACAGGTTCTCATGACTTGGAATTGAATCCATATGAAGCTCCCTCATATGCAGAGAAGAAACAACACTTAGCCCAGTGTTGCTGCTGAATAATGCATTTCATACTTGCATTTTAAAAATCTACATTTAAATACTGACTTGGCTGACAAAAAATGCCCAGCATAGAGTGACTCAATTTCAGCAAAAGAGAGCTTTGTAAGTACAGACTAAAGAGGGGGATCATGTCATAAAACACTACACATATGGTTACTGGCACTGGCAATTTATAGGGAATTAACTCACCTGATAACCTAATGCTATTTGTGTTAAAGACAACGGTAAACTCCTACTGTCTAACATAGAAACAGAACCGAACTTGTAACATGCTGAGGAATTGATAGCTCTATACTCTACAAATTATAATGCTGCACCCCATTTTTTCTTAGCCGAACATACTTTAACACTGTGATTAAATAGATTGAAATAAATAAAAATATTTTTAACAAAATAGTCACAAACTTAGAGTGGTCTTTTCATCTGAATATCGATTTGTTTACTCTCATTTATCACACATAAATGCTCAGTCTTTAGTCATAACAGCTTTTCTGCATACGTAGAATATTATTCATAATGTATGTTTCATTCGCATTACAACATAACCAAGATATATATAAAAGAATTAAATTAATTT
The DNA here is from genome assembly GCA_013398855.1 of Mohoua ochrocephala. NCBI lineage: Eukaryota > Metazoa > Chordata > Aves > Passeriformes > Acanthizidae > Mohoua > Mohoua ochrocephala. Next base: position 55,377 of record VZTA01006894.1, on the reverse strand, counting down.
AAAGTTCCAGTTTCATATACCTTTATTACAGCTGGTTTAAATCTATAAAGAGCTACTTATTAAAAAGTCTTGAGTAGATTCTATAAAAAGAAGTTAAATTTATGATGTTTAGTATTACACATTATACAGTTCCTTTATTTTTTTGCTCACTTGATCACGCTGTGAAAAATTCATGAATATTTAGCTATTAAATGAAATGCAAAATTTTCATTACCATTTTATTGAAAACTTGACATCTTAAAATACCATACATACCATTAGTATTCTAGTGCATTGTCACCTTATTGAAAAATGCTGCTAAAAAACAATACCACCATTCAGAGAAAAAAAAATTGTCCGCCCAAGGCTATTAACTATGGTTCTACACATACATTAGTGACAAATAAGTGAAGCAGCCAATGCTCACAAAAGATGTCACTAAAATGCTAGGAAACAACTGTAACCATAGAAACCATCTCACACTGCAATCTGAACATCTTTTGTCAGTGTTTGACTAGAAATGAGATGCTTAAAATCATTAGGCTATCAAAAAATCTGAAGTCTCTTCATTGAAATTTACATATTTAAATATTTTGAAACCTGCAAAAACTTCAACATGATACTTTCATAAAATATTGTTTCAGCTCCTAGTCCTCAACTATCACTTTTGATATAATAACAAGGATTATAGAGAAAATTACTCCCTCCCCCAAATTCTCCCCCACCAGACCCTATCTTTACTACATATACCGTAGAAGAAGACAACCTAAGCATTTAAAAAAACCCAAAACAACCCACCATGAAAAACCGAGGTGAGGAATAAGGACAATTTACACAACTCTCCTTAATCAAAAATATTCATAGGCATAGCATTCACTATCTCTGCTTACTGCTTTGATATTTTTAAAAATATCTTCATAGACAGTCCCTCTACTGACAGGATTAGTGATATTGTATAACCTTCATGACATTATGCACAAAATTTTCTACAGTCAACAAAGTACTTGAATAAGAAATTTTTTCAACTGACTTTTAAAAGTTTGTGAACTTTTGAAGATTAACTATCTCTCCATTAGGCTAATGACTTATTATTACCTAATAAAAATTGCCTATGCTTCTGGCCTGTAGAATAATAAAAATGGCCTATACTTCTGGCCTATAGAGCAATAGTACAGCTCAGCATTTCTCTACAGTGACTGATCTTGTTATGTCAGGCTGGGGGAGATGTAGGAAGGTAGCCTGAGTTCATTTTGCAGTAGAAATCAGTGTTGCAGTAAATCTGTGATAGTCTGAAAATCCACTGTAGAGAAACAAAACAGGAACATAAATGGTGATCAGTCCTTTAATGCAACAGATTTCAGTGGTACAAAGGACAGCTGATAACGGACATGCTATTGTTTGCAAGGAAGTCTTGCTGATACTTAATAGGAAGAATTTCCAATTCTGTATGTTCATTAATTTACCATTTATGAACTATGAAGATACATAGTTCCATACATTTGGAGATAGAGAGTAAAAATATTTAACGGAAAAGCAAAGGACTGAAATAACCTGTAGTGTTTCCTTCCATTATCGTTTCAGTTGGTCCTGAACTTTCAGGTGTATATGGGCAGTACTGCTCAACTGAGTCTCTGGTATGTAACACATTGCTCAATTTCCATGTTTTTCATGGCTTTAAGCAAAGTTCGATGGCCTTATTAAAAGGCTTTGAGCTGGTCCTTTAAAGCACTGTTTGCCAATGTATTGTGATTTAACTCTTGTAAAGGAATGTGGAGAATTTCAAATTCCGCCTCTTCTCACCACCCTCATCCTTTGGTGGTGGAAAAGGTCAGACTTCAAGGTCATCAATCTCATGCTTTCACAAGTACTGCAAGACACATTAGAACTGGTAAGAATGTCTTTCTTATGGTTGGCAAATAAGGCAGTACTAGGAATCTGCTATTTTTATCAGTAAACTAGATTGCAAGTGAAAAAAGGCAAAGGAGGAAGAAATGAGGAAATACATTTATACAATTCTTTACAAAGTGTTTTTATTATGTGTGTTTTTACCAATAAGAATTAAACAGACAAGAACTGATATACCTTAAATGCCATCTAACTCATTCTGTAATTAGTAGTTGATTGACTTAACATATACTTCAGGAGGTTGTGTATACATAGATATTATGCAGCAGAAGTTAAAAGAAATAACAGGAATAGAAAATGCAAGGTGATATTTTCTAGAGGGAGTATCATATACATAAGTACAAAGGTAAAAAAATTCTTAATAGGTTCTCTGGAAATGAATGGCTCACGGTACTTTAATGATGATGAAGTAATCCTTTTGGAATGAAGTACTGTATGCAACTACCCAATCAATTTCATCTAAAGTTATAATGAGTTTTAATTTCTGAACACAAACCTGTCCACATGTATATTTAAAGTGGATGTTAATACTACTCTGTTGCCTGCAGTTCATTGCCTTCTTATTGCACAAAGATGTTCTAAGATTAATGTCTTACAGAAGACAAAGAAAGAGGAAAAAATTTTGAACAAATATCACAACTGTTCTTATAGTTCTAATAGTCTTTACTGGGTTTGGTATCTGATGGTGAAATAGCAATGCTTGATAGAAATGCCTGATTCATTCATCAAACTTGTTTTTCTGTTTCCTATGCTTTATGGAAAGATTATGTAAGTAGGAACCTTTTGCCTTATCCTCACCAGTAAGTCTTGGTTTAATATTATCAATATACAAGGATAAAGCACACACCATACGAAAATAACACGTGTCACTATATAAATACATAGACAATACAAATAGATATTATTGAAAAAGACATCAACTTATGCAATGCTGACAAAAAAATTGACAACTGATCACCTTCAAAACCCTTAGCATTACAGGGGTATCAACATGTAAAAAATTGGAAGTTAGCTAGTTCTACATGCAGTGCTTGTGGCATCTACATTAATTCTTCTATTTTTAACTAACTCGAAAGTTTTTCTTTCCTGAAAAAAGTTGACACAGAATTATGGAAGAGCAGCTCTGTTCCAACAGCAGAAAAGGGTCTTTGTCTGATTCACAGGCACATGCCCTTACTTACAGTCATATCTGATAGGAATCCCAAGAAAAATAAAATCATATTTAAACAATCTCTATATTTATCAGGACTTTCCTGTGGCAACCTGAAAGGTATTTATTGATTATACTGATTTGTTTTACTAAGGAGAACAATTTTAAAAGCTGAAACTGTGAGGTGTGAAATAACTTGTGTGTCTTGCCTTTTTGACCTACCTTGAACCATACTTTGTCACCTGTACTAATATTTTTCATCAAACTGAATTACATAGTCAGTCAATCACTCAAGAAGGAGGCACTTAATTGTGGGCTTTTTTTCTTAAATTTCTGTGTGTCAACACTCAAACATTTTTCCATGGGTATTTAGTATAAGGTTGTAAATAATCCTCAGTGTCTCTGTGCCCCTGCAACTCCCTTTTTCAACTGCAAAGTGCAACAGTGTAGCATCCTCTCGCAGTTCTGGATCATTACACATTTTTGGTCTAGTAATGTAGTAGATACACCTTTGCTGATGTGATAAGTGCGGTGGTTTTCTATTTGTTTTCAGGCAGAATCTAATAATTTATTTGCTAAGTTACTCCACAATTATTGCTCAATAACCAGTTACTCAACCATTGACTTTGGTTGGATGACTTTGCTCTTTCTACTGGCAAAAATTAAAATCCAATAAGTTAAAATGAAGAGGCTCAATGTTGTGGGTTGACCTTGGCTGGATATAAGGTGCTCACCAAGCCTCTCTATCATTCCCCTTTCTCATCTGGACAGGAGAGATATAATGAGATGGAAGGCAGCTTGTAGCACTGCCAGGGCTGCTGTGGGGAAAATTAACTGGACTCCAGGACATGGCCAGGCTCACTTTCAGTAAAGATCATCTCCTATTGCTGTTATCCAAGACAGAATACTGTTCCAGATGGCCAAACTTAGCAGTCCAGCCCCAGCAGGGCATGTCTTGGTTGTGTCTTAGTGAATTGAAGGCCTTCTGTCTTGGTTTATAAGGCTCATTTCAAAGTCTATTTATTTATTTATTTATTCATTTAAGTTTGGCTAAGACAGATTGAACATTAGCAAGAATGTCATGGGCTTATTGGATTCAGCTATGCATTTGCAATGCATTATTTACTTCATTTATACACTCGAATATTCAGTAATCTAAATGATAATTCAGTTCTTTCAGCAATTGATCAATGACACTGTCTCATAATAGTAAATTCTCTATACCCATGACTGCCAAACAATATGTGGATTTCTATTCATACAAATATTTCATATTTCAAAATTCTCCAGCAAAATGTAACAATAGATTTTTTTCAATAAAATTGAAGCATACCTAATACCTAAAGAGGTATTATTCATAGGTCAGTTACTTAATCTTCTTTCTTTATTCATAGCTTTGATTTGAAAAAATAGATTAGATCATAAATTTTTGCTATGTCAATGCTTTTACCTTTATATTTGCAATAAATAGGTCTTTCACATATTTCTGTATTAATATGAAATGAAACACTTTACATAAAGATTAATGCTATCTGTTATGTATACAGAAACATAACAGATCTGTGTTCAGATCTGTGCATACTCATAATTGTTTGATGTTTTGGACTTCAAACTTCATATACTTTTGTATAATTAAATTACAACCTTACCATATATCTGACAACTCCACTGGCTTGAAACAGTGTTTTCCAACCTTTGTTGGTGGGCATGTCTTGACATTCACAACCATGAGCCACACTTGTAGACACAGTTCTTAGGAAACTGGAAGAACACATATACCCCTCATTTTCTGTGATAGGAAATGTATAGGACTGCTGTCTGATGTACAATAAAGTTTGCTGCAATTGCTCTACATGTCAATCTTTTAAATTCCTGTTACTGTTCTGCTCTATTCTACCGCACTTACACTTTGAATTTCTTTTTTGTTTGATTAGGATAGAATGTCATTATCCAGACACCAGACATTTCAGACATGCACCGTTATTTCCAAAGTAAGGAAAGAAGACTTTGGGTAAAATCACAATCCAATCAAGATTAGTATAAAAGTGCCCCACTTGCCTTTATCAGACTTATATCTGTTTGTATCAATCAGTTCAATCTGTATTTCTTGTATCTGGTAAACAGACTTATGATGTTAGAGTCATTAACTGTATTTCCACTTCATACTTTGGTTTCATAAATGCTTAAGCCAGAAGAAGTTGTTACAGGATGTAACAATAATGACAAATAAAGACAAATCTGGTCTTTAGAAAATGAAACCCAAACCTGAGCTTTAATAACACATGATGAACTAATGCAGCTAAAGATGCATATCAAATCATGCACATAGCTAGACATTAGTCTGTGTAGAAATAACCTATATTGCAAGTAAGCAAACTCTACACAGTGCATGAAATAAGCAAAGTACCATTTTTACCAAGCAGTCCTGGAAACATACACAGCAACCACAAATTGCAGAAAGGCAACTGATTGTAGTAGGTGATGAAGTAGGGAGCTCGGCTACACTGAATATCCACCTTTCAAGCCTTCTCATACTTAATATTTTTAATTGTTGACCCCCAGCAGTTGAGTTAAGCAAACACCAAAATCATGCTCTTATCCTTTGTTTACAAAACCAATCTAGATTTAAGGGAGATGTAAAATATAAGATTTACAATTCTTTCAAGTTTTCACATGCCACCGTTAGTGCAGTATCTTCACTCACAATTAAAAAAAAAAGGCTATGCCTAATGACTTCATATAAGCAGAGGCATATCCTGACTATCTTAATAGTGCCGATTTCTGATGTGAAACCTGAAGTGTTTGTAAATATCCATTATTTATACCTTCGCAGTCTATCAAGCAAGTTTACACCCAGCATTTATACTCCTTGAGTACATGTACTGGTGCTAACGCTAAATAGGTTAAAATATTTATGTAATACTTCATTATTAACAATCTTTCTTCAAGACAATTACATCAGCAAATTTTGATACTCACGTTTGTATAGAGACTGAACTTTCACAGTGGATCACCACACAGCCTGCCAGGTTATCTTGGTGGCTAACATAGTAGAATCAAACTAGAAAATAATGAAATGGCATTCCAGAGCTCAGCAATACAATGTATTCCGTATGTATAGAAAGTGTTCATTGTTTTATTGTTAATGACATAGGACTGTGTTCTGATATAGATATTACACTCAGTACACCACTGGGTAGACAAAGATATTTCACAGAATTTATAAATAATAATCTTCTTATTTCAGTTTCAGCTGTTGTTTATTGTCAAGCTCACAACAATGGATTCAAAGCTTGACTACAAATATAAGGAAAAATACTGAAACACAAGAATATTATCTGAGATTTTCACGGGAAGTTATTTTCACGGATTTTTTTTTTTGATTACATAGGATGAGATAAAAAGATTCACTCTCAAAGGAGTTTGATATTTCAGTGGGGGATTGGAAGTGGGATTATTTCAGTGGGTTGCTCTTTATGATGTTTGGAAGATCCTCTTCCAAACATCATAAAGAGCAACCTGTTTCAGATTAGATGTCAATATGCTTTCACTTCTGCAGTAAATCAGGAGCAGGCCTATGTATAGTGTCCAATATAAGTGTGCTGGTTTTGGCTAGGGTAATTTTCTTCACAGTGGCTAGTGTGGGGCTAGGTTTTGGATTTGTGCTGAACACAGAGTTAATAATATAACGATTTTTTTTTTTATTGCTGAATTTACACAGAACCAAGGCCTTTTCTGCTTTTTGTACTGCCACACTGGCAAGGAAGTTGGAGGTGCGTGGGAAGCTTGGAGGAGACACAGCAGGGACAGGTGACCCCCAACTGATCCAATGGATATTCCAGACCATGTGACATCATGCTCGCTATATATAGTGAGGGGAAGAAGGAGGAAGGGGGCGACGGTGTTTGTCTTCACAAGCCATTGTTACATGTGAGGGGGCCCTGCTCTCCTGGAGATGGCTCAACACCTGCCAGCCCATGGGATTAAGTCCTTGTTTTGCTTTGCTTGTGTGTACAGCTTTTGCTTCCCCTGTTAAACTGTAAAATCTCAGCACATGAGTTTTCTAGGTTTTTCACTTTCGATTTTCTCCCCAGTCCCACTGGTGGGAGGGTGAGTGAGAAGCTGCCTGGGGCTTGGTTCCTGGCTGGAGTTAAACCACCACTTCAGGGCTTGAGTCTGGCACTCACATGTGATCATCCATATTGTTTAACTGTTTATTGTGGTTTTGGCCTGGATCAGATGGCATTCTCTTTGCCAAGAGCAGGCATGGTGCGCCATCTGGGCAGGGAAGATTTGGTGAAGATTTTCACCAGTAGCCTAGAAAAAATAGCTACTGCCTTTGGTGTGGCATGTTTTGAGTAGGTAAAAAAGGGCCTGTGTCCCAAACCAAACCAAACCAAACCAAACCAAACCAAACCAAACCAACCTGACTGATTAATCTATTTGCAAAGGTTTAAGTGTTACAGTGATTGGGGATCTCAAGATCTGAGTGACCTTTTGTGTGTCTGGATGTTCAGCAGAATATATGGAATTTAGGTTGCTCAAGGGTGATGAAGTAATGAGTGGGAGATAAAGCAATGAGTGGGAGATGAAGCAATGTAGTTCTTAAATGTTGGAGCTGCTGTTTAAATATATTGGGGGAATCTCATCCTAAATGTTTTTACCATAAGTGTAATCTGAAGGACCCCATGGCTGAATGCCAGGAAGTTCTTGGAATGGCATTTTCAAAAACAGTGAGGCATAATGACAAATAGACCGCTGCAAATGTAGTTTCAGCATCTGATAGAGACCTTCAAATTACACCACAAGTATGCTTAAATTCATTATTTTTTTTATCATTGCTCTGGATCCAGCCCTCCCGCTACCAGTTTAAAAAGCAGTTTCTCAAAGTGAAATCGAATTCCATCATTAGGGGACAGATTGTTCTAACAAGCTGGATTAGAGCAGCATCAGCATGAATTTCAAAAACTTGCATGGAGCTATAAATATAATGTGCAATATTTTTGCAATATCTAATGTGTTTTGGTCTAATGTTGAACATGCCCCATTGTTAAAACCAGCTGTGTTCTTTCACTTTTCATTCCTATAAAGCTATGATAAAGGCTGTCAAAGCAAACCCTGCAGCACCAGCCTTTCTTGATAAAAGTTCTGTGTACACAGTACACAGTAATCTCAAGATGGAACTTTGTTTCAAACCAGAACAAAATCTTCAGCTAATTATAAGTGAACTATATTAAGCACAAAAGGCAATTTCAATTTATACTGAACAAAGTTGCATTTTACTCTTTCAAAATGCATTTGTCGAGGTTTCTGGAATTAATTGAAAATTCATTTTGCTTAATTTTGTAAGGTTATTTCTTTTATTGCTTTTAAGTAGACTGTGTAATACTGTAACATCTAAATCCCCCCCAAAGAAGATTAGTGGGGCTTTTTCTTTGTGTTAATTTGTATTTAAAGCTTTAGAATAAGAAATGAATCATTCTTTTCATTCCTTACATCACATTAGTGCAGCAATCACTAAACTAACGGTCTTATTATGAACATATTCAAAGCACTTGGAGGAAAATTGCCAACAGAAGTTCTACACAAAAATAGGTCTGCTGTTTAAACAGAAGAGGATTAAAAATAAAATTGTAGTTTATAGGTGACTGGTTTAAGTAAAAAAAAAAAAAAAAAAATGCACTTCTATTTGTTTTGACTTTCCTGTATGTGGTATAAAGAAAACCTGCGGATTTTTTTTCTTTTTAATTCTCTTAGCTATTTTTTGGGCAGTATTTTATGGAAATACCATAGAATTGTCTCTTCTCCTTTTCCTGAAAGCTTTATGACTGGTGGGTAACTCTCACATACCTTTGCAATATAGGATTTTGCTGGATCCAGGCAAAGACGTAAGGGTTAAAATGTCCTACACATATTACCTTGGCTCTACCTCATCAAAGAACCTTTGAGTTGCTATTTTTTTTGTCTCAGAGATGTCAACAGTACAATCCAGGAGCCAGAATTCCATTCCCATTTATGTCTGGTAGGACTGACCATGTCAACAAGAAGCAGCTAGTTAACTCCTTACAGAAACTTGGGGTGGCATGTGGCTTTCTCCTCGAATGAGAGCTCATTTGCCAGTCACCCAGCATTGCATGAAGTGGTATCAACCCAGGATGTGAGCAGGGCTTTCTATGAGCCTCTTGAGACTAGGACTGAGTTCTTTATATTCCCTGGTTTGTTTGCTGTGGGTAGGAGCTGCTCTAATCCATCAGCAAGCTTTCTGAAGCCCAGGTACAGGAAGCAATGTTGATGAGCAATTCAAAGTCCCAGACATTTCTTCTTGCCTTTGAGATCAAAGGAAAATTTGGGAAGAAACATTTTGAAACCAAGTTAGGAAAAAAGCAAAAAGACTGGAGAAGCAAAGGAAATTTATTTTAAATGCATCACATCATCATTGCAGTTTCATCTGCCTACTCTGGGGTCTGCAATGCTTCTAAAAAAATAGGCTTACTTTCAGTGAGGAATTGCTGAACAGAATTCAGAGGTTGGCAGAAGTGACTCAGAGACAGCTCAGATCTTCTCGGCAGTGGTAACTGATTTTAGTTTCTTAATGCTAAAGATAAAACTATCTCTGAGGCTATAAGATAGGATAAGAGACATAGAGGGTAATGGTTTGTCTTTCTACTATTAAAGGACTAGAAGAGATGTTTAGTTTTGATGATTACTTCCTATTCAGGGGCTAATGAACAGCCATATTGACATCATCTGAATGAACAGGTAGGAGGCAGAGATCAATAGGCTGGTTTGCTGCTTTTGGCAAATGTGAAACAGAATGTGCAAGCTGTTACTTGAGCCAATGTGGTGTCCTAGGCAAATCTGAAATACCTAAAGCTAGTTCTGGTTTGGCATTTCCAGTACATTGTTACAGGAAAGCTATCAACTATGTGAGAAAAGAGAGGAGAGGAGAGGAGTAAGAATCAGGTAAAACCCAGGGCGTGCAGGGGCCAGCTGCTCCCCTGCAAATGGTTATCAGTCTTCTTTAGCCATTGCTTAGCAGTTATTGGGCTTTTTTAAAATTCATATGATGTATATAGTTAGAAAACAGACAAAAATATGTAATCGTTATCAAGGTATATTAAGAGAAAACTCTAGATCTGAGATGCATGGAACTCAGACCCAGAATACAAACGAAGTGTATGAACCTGTGATTAAACTTATCACAGTGTACTGCAGACTTGCTAATAGGTGGCTGTCTGTGTGACTGGTGGGTTGTGTAGGAATCAATGTTCTACCAGACAGGACTTTCATTTCATTACAAAGCCATAAGGCGTTAGAACTCCTAACACACCCTCCCTGTTATGGAAGATTAGGACCACAGGAAGGTTCTTTCTGTGTTCAGAAGTTACCAACCCAAGATGCATAAGTCTTCTCCATCAGTTTGATGGTTAACAACGGCCAGATCAATAGGCTGATTTCTGTCTCCCCAGTAATTTACTACTTGGTAAATGTTACAAGTGTTGCACACCAGTGGTATGTTATTAATTCTATTTGGTCATGACCAAGATCTGGTTGGGTGTGTCTTATGAAGTGTCATATTCAGTCCTCTTCCTTCAATTTCAATGTGTTAAGGTACAGATTTATGGGTCAATGCTTTTCTGATCAGGTTATCGTTTTCCATTTTCATGTCAATATTTCAGTGGCATAGCACAATGCTAAAAGAGTCTGAGTCTGGCAAGCTGGTAGGCACAGGTAGTTCATGACCTTGACAGATACCTCTTTGTAGGCCAGCCATTTTTCAGCTGTATTTCTGAGTATCAGAGGTGTATCAGGAAAAGGAGGATTTGTAACCTTCTTCCAGAATAAGGAAACAAGTAAAATCATAGACTAGCTTGGGTGAATCCTATCTTTGAGAGAATAAGACATAATCTTAGAGCCATGACCTTGATTTAGATATTTAAAGGTTCTTCTGTAACCTTGTACCTGGCAAGGGTACCTTCTAGGGCATCTTGTGACGGATGGTTTTGAAAGGCATCTTTACTATATCAGAATGATGAAGGTGATGAGGATGAGTCTGAACAATAGTACTACTTCCTGTATTAATTTAAAGGGTTTCTATTTTGGCATTTAGGTTTAAGCAAGCAGAAAAACCAGAAAGTGCTCTCAGATACATCAGAAATGACATTTTTCATTTCTATAAGCATTTCCAAGTAGAGCAGTGGGTCCAGAGGTTCCCAAGGCAGTAGCAAGCATGGACATTGCTGAGAAGGAAGACTTACTAGAAGTTAGGTTCAATTTTCTATGTGACAACAACCAGAGAACCTTGTTGGTCCTTCAGTCAACTAGAGCTTTCGTGGTTCTCATCTTGCACATTCTTTTCTTGTATTTCATGACAGCACAGCAGGGACTCTGTCCCACTTAGAGGATGATGGATTCAGTAAATTCTCACACAGGCAGTGAAGATGCGCTTAGGGAGGTAAGAGTTAATGAAGGACAACCAGCATTCGTGTCAAAGATGTTGAAGGTACATAAGTCTGATCTTTAGGTGTTCCAGACAGTGGTACAGGTAGATACCTCCGCTCTCAGGGATGGCATGCCATGTTACACACCTCTAGGGGATGGCTGCATTCATCTTGTTGAGATGGTTAATTCACCTAAGCTTTGGTTAGGTTGAACAGGAATTTTGGATATGTACCAGGACAGCAAAGGCAAAAATTTTAGTTGAAACTGTCAGACTGAGGGAGGAAACATACTGGTAGACTTTTAAAGACCCTTCCTATTTAATTCAACTCTGTTGACCTTTATTATAAGTGTCTAAAAATCAGTGGAAAGAAAAATATTTTTTATTGTGCTCTTCACATTCTCTGATGCTGAAAGAAGAGCTCATACTTTGGTTCTATTGAGAGAATGTTATAGTCTCTTCCTTATCAGTACAATAATATATTTAAAACAAAAAGTAGCCATGCTGATATCAGTTTAACTATTCACACACTCAATTTCGTGCAGGTATAAAGGCAGTTTGGGTTACAGTTTGCAACAGAAAGAGTTGGTCTTTAAAACCCAGCTCTGTAAACCCCATGGTTCTACAAGTAATATAGTATATTAAAAACTCCAACTGACATTATATTCATCACCTGGTCCCTCCTCCCCCTCTTCCCCCCATGCCCCCCATTTTCACCCAGGATTATTTTAAAAAACAAAACATACATGATAAACCTTTCAGGCTTCCTTAATGCAAAGAAGTTTTTAGGCTCTAAATTCTTTGCTTTTCATTCTTGGCAAATTCTTCCATAGTACACGGGTAGTAGGCAGTGTTGTGCAATTGTATTTTGAAGACACTCTATGGAGTTTGTCCTCATTTGAAAGATGGTGAAGGGAATGTACAACTGCATTTTAATTTTATTTCTGGTTGATTTCCTAGGGAGTAGGGCACCTTAATGTGTTTAATGCAAAATTGGTATGTATTCCCTCAATCCTTATGTGCAACACCTAAAACGGACAAAATGATCTTCTGCACCTATCTGGTAACATTTCTCTATATAGTCATCATATATTTTTTAACTATGTGCTGTTTGTGATTGACTTATTTTATATCTTTTAAGTAATTTGTTTTGTTTGCTTAATTTTTCAAATAAATTCAGTTAAAGAGGATGTTCCTGCCTTATTATTTTAAAAGGAAAAATACGGAGATAGTATAACAGAGGACATAGTGTAAGACTTGTGAAATCTGTGGATGCTCATTTCTCTTTCCTTAGGTTCTGAGAAGAAAGGTTGTCTCCCTGCAACTGCAGAGAAAAGGACAAAGAGTTGTAATATCATAGCAAAACCCTAATAGAAATGAGAGAGGGCACACACACACTCTCTCTCTCTCTCTCACTCTCTCTCACTCTCACTCTCGCATGAAGTTACTCTTGTGATGCTCTTAACAGTGAAATTGTTTTTTCTACAAATTTATCACTTTTCCAAAGATCAACAATATTGCTTCTCAGTATAGTACCAGTGAATTTTTCTGTCTCCTAAATTAAAAAGAATACTGGATTGCAAGTGGCCATAGATACTATTGAAAATGAACTGGAAAAGCTTCAGAGTGAATGCCCTTCTTTGGATGCTACATTTTTAAAATATCTGGGGATACATTTGATTACAGGTTGAGATCCATAACTCATTGATATATGCTTAATTTTAAGCACATGAATAATTTCACTCATTATAATGGGATGGTTCAAATGTTTATTATAAGTGTTTTGCTGAAATGGCAAAATTATTAGATTGAGCTATACATGTGAAATAAAAGCACCTTTGCCAATTTTTTCTTTTTCTGCTTTAGCTCTACCTTTAGCCTCAAAGTCTTCCAAACCCAAAATATTTATGGTTTCTAAAAGCTCTTAAGTCTACTGAAAATGGGATATTATATTCCAAGTTCCTTACCAATTTTTTTGAAAAAATCTAATTATATGTATTTTTTATTCCTAAGGAAATTCCTTCTATGACATTGAAAATATATTCCTTTCTCCCAGGAAATAAGCATCATCTTTATCTCTGAAGGCACTAGTATTGCCATCTTCTTTCACTTATATATTCCTTCACTTGAGAGAAAATACACATTTCATTTTCCTCTCCAGCTGTTTCACTTCTGTTCCTGTCTTCTTTGAATGTATAAGGAAAATATCATAACTGTAGCTTCCCGTTACATGTAATCTAATTTGAGCCTGATGACACATTTTATTAAGACTTCTAAATGATTGCTTAGATCTTAAAAGACATTTATATTTTTATTTAATCTGTAGAAGTCATAAATGCTAATCATCAATTCATACACCTAATCTTTAGCCTTGCTATGTAAAAAATGTCTTCTTTATATAAATCTTGCTTTGAATATTCCATTACATCTTTCCAAAAGATTATAAAAGGAGTGGTATGCAAAGCAATAAAGCTAAAAAATTTTATCTTAAATATATTTAAAACACCTGGGTCAATTGTACCACATTTAAATATGGAAGGTACAAATTCACCAAGGGAGACATAGTAAGGTAAGTAAGTACTAGTAAAAATATGGTTCATGATTCAGTAAGACACGGTTTAAAACTGGAGATGCAATCGTCCATCCAGGTGAGAAAGCTCATGTTAAGAGTCACTTCATGGAACTAATGTGCACATACAAATCTTTGACAACAGAAGAAGCACACAAAACCACTCAGGTCCATGAAGAGCAAATAAAAAACAAGGAAAAAAGTCTGCCAGTCATACCACTTCGACAATAGAATTCTCCTTTTAGCCTTTCATTGTTCCCATTTAGATGAAGATCTCCTGTATTTCCAGGTCTATAATGAATGACTAGTGCTTATATGCATAAAGGACTTACTATTTCCACAGTGAGTCAAATATATCATGAATAGATCAAATCTACAGAGTGTGTACAGTAAGTTCCTCTATGGTTGTGCTGAATTTTTCCCAGGATGCCTCAAATACACAGAGCATTTACACAGCAAGCTCACCTATGTGTATCTGTGTATCTCCAGAGTTAGGGTTTGGAGAACAGACTAATGGTTTGGGCAATCTGGTACCACAGCCCTGGGTACAAACCCAGCGTTATCACCCAGCAGCGACCCAGGTATGCCCTTTCTCCTCAGAGCCTTCTCTGGGGCACCAGTGAACTCCTGCACAGGAGAATGGAGGTTCCCTCTGTCCTTTCTCCACTTCAATCTGGCAACTCTAATACTTGGCACATCAAGGATCCTGCCTTAGGTTTTAAGCCTCCATGAGTGATGTCGTGAAGCAAACAGATGCAGCACCACAACTTCCTTGTGACTTGAGGCCCTATGTGCCCTGATGTAGCTCCTCCCAAATATTACATTCAGAGTATGAAAACTTGGAGAGATGTTGTGGCACCATACAGCAGGAAAACTGATTATGTGGCACTCAGTGCTCCCCCCCAGTTTCATCCTAGAACCTTCAGACAGTTATCTACTAAGCAGGTGATTCCTTCTCCAAATGCAAAGTATGGCACCTTACTAGTGAGAAACAAGAAAATTAAGAAGTTTGTACTTCTCAAAAGTTGTAACTTCTAGAAGCTGAAGATACAAATGGTTTTCTTGGCTAATGCTTCTCATGAGCTGACACTTTCATGGTATTTAGTTGAGAGAAATATGTTAGTTCAAACGGCCCTAATGCATAAGGCCACAACGCTGCTAGCTGAGTGATAAAATCCATGGAAAGGTGGCTAAGGCTAATCAGCCAAATGAAAAAAGAAAATACTTAGGTTAATCATAAGAAAAGTTCCCTGTCAAAATGATACACTCTCTAGTGGAGTGGTTTCCTGAGGGAAATGATGGAAATGCCATCACAAGAGAATTTTTAAACTGAAGTTGACAAAAAAAAAAAAGTGCTTCAGGAAAAATCCTGTACGTATCCTGTGCCAAAGAAATGTGCTGAGTATATTTCTATTTCTTAGATTTCTCTGATTCCACGTAAGTTATGCGATGTAATAGAAAAAACCATTGCTTTAAATATATAAGCTGACTATGCAAACCCAAACAAAATTACTTTCATTATTCTTAAATAATCTTTCAGTATCATCCCTAATAGCAAGAAAGAAACAGGGAATCTGTTCAAAATAATGGCAGGTATTTTCTCGTGGTTTTTGTCTAAATGATATAGATTTAATATACATACTTGACTCTTAATCTGGTCTTCTGTTCTTTTCCAAATGAGAGTCCAGTATTCCTGGCTTTCTTAATTTAACTGGCTTTTTCTGAATACCAAAAACCCCTTAATTCCACAAGATACATTATGACATGATTCCAATACTTTGAAATCTGTTGTAATCAGTAATGTGGTGCAAAGTTCCTTTTCTCAGACAAATTCAGAGCCAAATAAAAGCCAGATCAAAGATACCACGGCACATGTGGCCCAGCACAGGAGGGCGAATTTTCTGTCTCAAACTGTGTTGAAAGATCTCACCACAGAAAAGCTGAACCAAAATTATTAGGGAGCAATTATCTTGCTTCTCTCCATCTCGTTGATGTTTTCCCTATATTTTCTTTTTCATTTGTTATTTAAAAATTATCTGTGCTTTAATGGAAATAAAATCTCGATGTCATTAGATTGTCAACTTCATGGGAGATTTCTGAGACTCTGCTTAATTCTCCACAGTTCATTGCTATTCTGTGAAGTCGAATGACACTTCAAGATCTTTGGTGGTGAAGACAATTTGAGTTTCAAGAAATTTCCCATGGTTTCCCATGGTGGACGCTGAAAACGATTAATGTAATCCTAGACTATTTTTCAGGTATAAGTCTCTGCTCAATCAGTTCTGCTGCAGTGTCAGGAGAATGTCTGTCACAGAAGAATATCTGCTGCAGAACAGTTCATAAAAATGAAAACCTTTTCATTTTGCAATGCAATATTACAGAAACAAAATGGCAATTTCTTCATATTTAACAGACACTGTTTTACAAGTATGCTGAATAACAAACAACTCTCCAGAGAGCCAAGTACAACATTCAGGAATACATTTGAGAAGAGGCCAAGATATGTATTTTTAGAAAATTGCTAGGTAGGTAACCAGCTACAATAGTTTTCACAGACAGGATGATGCCTGACACTAACAGGCTTAATTTTGTTAAGCAAAGGATAGGCTCACGTGTTCACGTTCCTATCAGCCTGTTCTGCATTACAGTAGTTTGTGTGTTTTAAGGAGATTTTCTCCAGGGAATTGCCTCACTGTGTAAAGAGTGGAGAGAGGGTGGAAGGAAAATGGAGCAAAATAAAGGCTCTTCCCCACATGAATAATCTGCCTAGTGCGTGGTGGAATTGTGTTAATCCTGTTGAGTTTTAAAAGCCTCTATATTTTACATCTTCTGGGAGGTAGCAAAATATGAGACCCAAATCCAGAATCATATTTTGTGAACAAAGCATCAAACGCAAGCAACCTACTTTGGGCTGCTGGTTAAAAATAAAAATTACTTAAATCTGAATTAATTTAGATTGTAATTTGATTGTGGGGGGGTTTCCTTTTTTTTTTTTTTTTGTTAGAGTTAGACCTAAACATTATATACAAAGTAAAAGTAATGTATATAGATAACTTTTAAAAATTATAATTTAGTCACAAAATATAAGAGTAATGACTTTTATTTCTAAGATTTATTTTTAGAGACAGTATTAAGTAGTGAGAGCAAGGGTGACGAAGAAAAGAAGCGTCTCAAAGAAAGGCAAGTGCCCATCTGTCTGTTAAACTTGGCCTAAATAACCTTTTTATTATTTTTCTATGATGCCACCTAAGACCTCAAGGATAACAAGTATAAACACCATCCACTCACACATCTGCCAGAGACGAAAATTTTGTGGAATGCACGT